>JABACO010000017.1:1719243-2011100 GCA_013339895.1 Ephydatia muelleri
ACCATTTACATGTGCGATAATGCTTACGTAAACAGGTCTGGGTACGAGACCAGGCTGTTGACGTATATCGGGCTCGCGTTCTCATAATTGTACCCCTCAAATGCATGCAAGGTGGTCCTGGCAGTCCGAGCCCTGTCTCACGTGAGACCTATTAATTCGCTCTTGATTACGCGCACACGAACAGCAAGCTTACAATTCTCTTCTCTGCGATTGCAATTATTTTCTGTATTTTTGGAAGGGTTGAAGGTGCAGAATTGGAGGTGAAGGGGGGTTGGATAACGCCGCCATCTTTTCCCAAAGATACGCCATGCCCCACCCCCTCCCACTGTAGACATTCCAATTTTGGTCTGCAGTGTAAATCTACCAAGCCCTTTTGTATTAGTGCCTAATAGCTAGATACAAATAGCGTTATTACAAATTTGTGATAAATGGTTAAGTAACTAATCATGACGAACAAAACTATAGGAGACAGCCATTCAAAATACATTAATTCTATTCGTCTTAATTATCTTTTCTCAATGATTTTTGGAGGTTTCTTTTGTTGGTTAAATTTCAGATGAAACGTGTAGTAGTTCAAATTAATATTTTATGCACTTTACTTGATTTTGGCTATTTTGTCTTTTGCATACATATAGCGTTCAACTTTTTTTTCACCATTACTGTTTGCCCAATAGTTAAAACTAAAGCAGTAAGAATTCTGTAATCCCCTAGTTTAAATACAGAGTAATAATCATTTAAAAACTTGCAAACAACCAGATTGAGTCTGACATCAGTCCCAATGAAGGTGCAAGCTTATATTAACAATGCAAGCAATACACATTGCAGCAGCAACTACCAGTGTCCCTACAATGCCTATATATAGTAACAACAACCACTTACAAGTACACCACACGACATCTGCAACTATGGCAACTACTCATCCACGTTACATAGAAGGGTGTAAACATGATCAGCCATAATAGCACGGTGAGCCATAGCTTGAACTGCATTGCTGTGAGTAATAGGCATATAAGCTCAAGGAATAGTACGAACAGGAATAGGGAGAGGAAGAGTAGTAGGAGTAGTAGTAGCACGAGGAACCAGTGTAACAAAATGAAATGTAGCAATAGTAAACAGATGATGCTGGATAGCAGTGTGGAGTTTGAGAAGTGGGCAATTGGGTGGCTGAGGTTTGAGCACTAACGGTCACAGCCACTGGAATGGCCACAACACTCCACATCACTATAACAAACACAACTGCAGCAATGTTGAGGCCCAAAGATATGTCCTGGCAGATGCAATGTTACCACGTCTCTCTTCATCCTTTGCCTGATGAGGAAGAATTGAGAAGTTGTTTTTCAAAGTGATAGAACATAATAATAACGCACTTACATTATAAGACATCAGTAATGCAGAAATGGTGCATAAAAGAGATGGCCAGCCTCCAATTATGATGACTAAGCATGTCATCACAGCAGACAGAGTGAGGTAGTTATCTCTCCAGAAGATGTTCGGACAGCTGTATTAATTGGGACTGAGGTTGGCTGTCGTTGGATCACCATGACCGGCTAAAATTGAACACATCAGCAACAAAACAAGTATGTAATTTATACTGCCAACATGTATAGGGGGGATTGCTCTTACCTGTTGTGGTGTTGTAATATAATTTCCACCGTAAAGCTGGGGTGGCATAGAAGATATTGGATATGGCTGCATGGGAAGGGTGGCATATGCCATTTTAGTAGGATCTTGGAAGTACCCCTGATTTGGGTAGGGATTTCCTCCATAGTAAGGTGGCGGGGGATTTCCATTGAAAGATATTTGCCCTGGTCCTGCAATGTTCTGGGACTGTATAGGCTGTTGTGAAGCACTAGGCTGCTGCATATTGGCACCACTGTTGATCACTGATGCTGCTGCCTGTTGCTGTTGGGTACTATGAATTCCATTCTGTGGGGGACCTGTCCGTTCAAATGGTGTACATTCAAACATATTGCGTGCATGCATGTGCATGTGCAAGTAACACCCAACCTTAGTGACACACCAGGTGTAGTTTGCTATTATAGCAGGCTTTGGTTTACTTGAGCAGGAATATGCCTGCCTAGGCTGTTTAAGTATGCTTGCATGAGGGGGAGATGAAGTGAGAGTGTTATCAGTAGTGTTGATAATAATGTTACACTCCTGTTGTGTGCTAGCTTTACTACGCAAAGCGTATACATCCTTCACATGGGGGCTGTAACAAACATTACAGGTTAAAGGTGATTATGTTAATTTCTCAATTAGGCTTTATAGTGCATCCAAGTCACCCTCATTTGGGTGCCAGTCCTGATGGATTACTAGCCAGTCCTGATAGATTACTAGCCAGTCCCGATGGAATACTAATGCTGTGGACTGGGTGTATTAGAGATAAAATGCTCTTATATACTATCAGGATGCATGCCTTCATCATACTCCTCAAATGTGTAATGATACACCATCATGTAAACGTATCATCCCTACTAATATCATGTCCAATGACAAATAGAGATGTACAAAGCTTTATATAGTGACGGAGTGAACTGAGAAGATCTTGTTCTTTGTGTAGAACCTAACAAGGCATTTAGTAGTGAAACCATGCACAAGATCACCATGTTTTTCAAGAAAGCAATACTGCCTGTACTCGTAGAAACAAAATGGTGCCATTAATTCCAGCACATGAACAATATCAGCTAGTAAATGCAACAACGAAACCAGTTACACATTGAAGGGGTGCTACTGTGAAGAAGATGAGTCAAGAGTCAAGATGATTGGGTGTGACAATGATGCATGCCCATTTCAGATTAATTCCGTAATGCCTTGGAGATAAATGACTCATCACATTCAAATGGACATAATACCACATACCATGTACGTTCACCACTGACTTGCAAATATTACACAATGCACCACACACCATTTTATCTACTATGCTGTATTTTGAAAAAACATTACACATATAAATTTTATGAATTTTATGTATGGTATAGTAGCATTTGCTAGCTAACTAAGCTTTGCGTGTTGATGCGGAAAAAAAATAAATAACGGGTGATGGAATGTCCGAATCATTATCAGTGATCGTGGAGCTATTTGCTATTGTGCCGTTCTTACTCCATCACTAAACGACCATTCCCACAAGTTCTCAACCACTTTGCATGTGTTTCATATCTATCGTTCTGCTGTAACTTAGGATTGCAGTCCAATCAGATTGCAGCATTCAAGAAGGATCATTGTGTGCGATCTACTGAGAGTCACAGAGTCGCCATTTATCAGCAGTGTTGAACAGTTCTGTTTCATGGAGCGAATGAATTTGCTTAGCTATGGTGTTACCGAGGGAGCTAAAGAGTACTAGTTCTGTTGGGCTACATTGTTATGAAGCCAGAACAACTGGATGTCAGCTATTGCGTTTTGCCGTTCTTTCTACTGACTGGCTTTGGAAAGAGTTTGTGCTACACCTGCTGGCCAGCGGCTATCAACAAGATCTTAAAGGAAGAGTGAGGCTATTGTATAGTGACTCCTCTGCTACCCACCATGAAAGACCAGGCAATAATTAATATTTGCATTCAACACTAACGTGACTAGAGTTAGTATGATCAATGTATGTAGCCTAAAGGTCTCTCAACTATCTATATCTCTGGTGATGTGACTGTACCACACCTATGGAAAGACCACCATACAAGCTACACAGCGGACTTCTTCATAACATAATAACAAGCGATACTCCGTCATGTAACATCCGGAGTCAGGACTACTCCCAGATCGTTACGTAATGTTGTGTCTGGGTACAAAGCTAGAGTTACGTTACGCAATAAGTGAGTCATGCATCAATAAATAAATTAAGGCTAATTCCGCGGGTAAATGACACATAGCTAGCGGTTGAGCTCATTGCTAAATTTAGCGACCCAAATATGGGTTGGTCACAAAGCGCCTTCGTGACAGCCAAATTTGAGATGGAATATGCCAAGGTCTGTCCTTGACCAAGTCCGTACCACTATATTCCCTCGTTTACATATACCAATGGACTTTGTCAAGGGCAGACCTTGGCATATTCTATCTCAAGTTCACTAACCCCTCGTTTACGCGTATGTGACGACCAAATTTGAGATGGAATATGCCAAGGTTTGTCCTTGACCAAGTCCGTACCTCTAATTCCTCGTTTACATGTGCTTGCATGCACTGCTTCATTCCTAACATTACGTTGAATTACCCAACCAGTCTGCTCACCTTCCATACTTCTGCGACAGCACGGCTATTTTTAACTCTTTGAACGCCAAGTGAGTATATGCATGCATGCATGCACACACAACCGTTACACCATTCATGCATGGGTTAGATATTGCGTGCAAAAATGTGTTGCAGTCACAACTCTATGATGCATGCATATGCTTGCTGCACTTGTAACATTATAAGTCCATGCACAAAGTAATTATGTTTCTTCTCATACTGGCTAAAGAACCCCATTATTTAGATGATTTCACTTCACTTCACTAATGCATCACTTCAATACTCCAAGAGCAAGAATGCGTAGCCCAGATCAGTGTAGTGTATCATGCCAGTTCACTCCCCTCTCCCGCCTCCCCCTTTTGCCAGTTCGTATTATAGGTTGTTGCAACAAAAAAAAACCCAGCAGGTTATAATGGACACACAAAATGTCAAAATGTGCTTACAACCGGGACCACATAACATTTGTATGACTGGGGTTACATGCATGTCAGTATTGTCAAAGGGATTTTGATCTACACAATATAACACGCAGATAATTCTCATTTTGCGTGCATGCATTTTTATATGCACTTGGCGTTCAATGAGTTAAAAGGCACTTGTAGTGTTTTTAATTATGTAGTAGGATGTTGATAGCCTCGTACCCTGACCAGTTTACGTAAGCATTATCGCAAATTGTATAATAATGCTATGTAAAGTGGTCTGGTAACGAAGTCGTTCTGGACGTGAGAATACCAATCACATGCAGATTCTCGTAACGTAGATTACGTACATTGAATTCTTTAATCGAAATTAAAGTAATTCTCTAGCTTCAGACTTCTAGTCTCGTACCCAGACCCACTATGACGTAAGCGTTTATCGCTTACACTACGACAGTTATCGTCGAACATTTTTGTTCCAGCGTCCCTGATTTTTGACGACGGACGATTTCATCTAAATTTAGATTTACGTAATGTTCGTGCTCACACAAATTAATTTGCAACCACTTAATAACGATGAACCGCTGCATGCAAAGTATGCTCAACCCCAACAGAAAGAAGCTTGGAGCGCTGTCGACGAATTACTGCATCAAAAAATTGGTGGATCTTGCTACGCGCAGTCGGGTTGGGACCATGAAGATGCGCGAAAAAAGTTTGCGGAAGGCTATGTGTGTTTGACGTGTTATCGTACTGTTGAAAAGTGTTCATCTTTGGAGAGTTTACTCCAAACACTGGCACACAGGCAACATTGGTCCATGTACAATCACCATCCTTGGCGCCTAGGCACCTGCTCACTTTGTCTGATCTATTTGTGATATCACTCTTATCAGCAATGCTATGTAACATGTGGGGTGCTGAATACTTACCAGCTGTCCCTATATACATAATCACTTCTACAGCACAGTCACACAAAGGAGATGAATTATATTGAACAGGAAAGTTTACATCAGTGCACTCACAGTTCTTTGAACAAATGTCACAACATGCACAACCACTGAATAACTTGTGCTGTTGAACAGTCAAAGTAAGAACACAGAATAGAACACCTGCACATCTGTTGTTGGACACAATACTTCTTTATTTCTTTTGAGGTAGTTGAGGTCAGATTTGTTTACATAAAATTACTGCACTAATGCCTGACCATTTCGCCTAGCTCTACCACATTCTTGCACATAACTTTCCACGTTGGCAGAAGGCCTCCAGTGAATAACCTGGTTGATACCTGCACAATCTATCCCCATACCAAATGCAATAGTGCACACACTACTATGCGAAGAGAGGCAGTTGCACAGGAGAATGATTTTACGATGCGTTCCTGAACCTCCTTTTGGGTGACACTAGTGTACATGTCCACTAGTCTGAACCTTGGACACATTATAGGCCATGCAGATATTGGCTCAGTAAATTCATGCTTCAGAGTGGAGAGGAAAAAGTCATTATATTTGATGCACAGTCTTCATATCGCCGACAGAAGATGATAACTCGGGGCATTTTGGTTCTCTCATTACATAACTTAGCAGCAAGTGGGGCAAACGTTTCCTCTACAGTTCCTCTTTCTTTCACCCAGTAGGACATATTGGCCTTGTCTGGTGACATGGCAATGATGACGTCGACACGATCTTTCATTCCTAGAATGCAATGTATTTTCTTTCTTCTTGTGACTGATATTACTTGTATTGTTACTGAACAAGAGATCCTGGTAGAGAAGCCAACTTGTTGGGAGGCTATCAAGTCTTTGAATGGAGCATGCTTTGCCTTCAATATAGAGTATCCTACATCTTCTCTAGCTGTTCTTGCCCTCTGTGCTTATCTCAACTGTGTGTTGCGATAGCAAGGCACATATGGCTTGCCTGCATTGAATAGCCACTTTTTAGGCGTCTACTTTGCCCTTTGATTGCGGGAGACACACACAATAATTATTAATCACCGTGTGTTATGTAATCAATTGCATTCCAATTGCATCCAATCACATTCCCCAGACCGACTTCGACCACTTTCCGTAGCATTATACATTATGCGATAATTTTACGTAAACAGGTCTGCATGGGTTTATCGGGTTCGCGTTCTTATTTTGTGGATAATTGAACCCCTCAAATGCATGCAAAGTGTCCCAGCCTAGCAAGCTTACAATTCTCTTCTCTGCAATCGCAATTAATTTCTGTATTTTGGAAGGTTTGAAGGTGCAGAATTGGAGGTGAAGGGGGTGTTGGATAACGCAGCCATCTTTTCCCAAAAGATACGCCATGCCCCACCCCCTCCCACTGTATACATTCCAATTTTGGTCTGCAGTGTAAATCCTTTTGCATTAGTGCCCAATAGCTAGGCGTTATTACAAATTTGCGATAAATGGTTAAGTAACTAAATCAATGCCGTCTAATGAAATTGTGACTAAATACCTGAAGAACAAGAACAATAGGAGACAACCATGCAAAATAAATTAATGCTATTTCTAATAATTATCTTATCTGAATGATTTTTGGAGGGCTAGATGAAACGTTTAATAAGTGTAGTAGTTCATTATGGAGATTGTTTCAAGTTAACTAGTGTACTATAATTAATATTTTGTAAAAACATTCTAATACACTGCACTTTTCTTGATTTAGGATATTTCGTCCTTTGCATGCATATAGCGTTCAGTTTATTTTCACCATTACAATTTGCCTTATTGTTTAAACTAATGACTGAAGTAAGAATTCTGTAATCCCCTAGTTTAATAATCATTTTAAAACTTGCAAACAACCAGATTATGAGTCTGACATCAGTCCCAATGAAGGTGCACTTATATTTTCAAAACACGAGCAATGCAGCAATACACATTGGCAGCAGCAACTACCAGTGTCCCTACAATGCCTATATATAGAGTAACAACAACCACTTACAAGTACACCACACGACATCTGTAACTATGGCAACTACTCATCCACGTTACATAGGTGTACTGAAGGGTTAAACATGATCAGCCATAATAGCACGGTGAGCCATAGCTTGAACTGCATTGCTGTGAGTAATAGGCATAAGAATAGGAATAGTACGAATAGGAAGAGTAAGAGTAGTAGGAGGAGTAGTAGCACCGAGCGTTGTAACAGTATGAAGTATAGCAATAGTAATTAGGTGATGATGAATAGCAGTTTGGAGTTGCGGTTTGAGCACTAACGGTCACAGCCACTGGAATGGCCACAACACTCCACATCACTATAACAAACACAACTGCAGCAATGTTGAGGCCCAAAGATATGTTAGCCTTTGTCCTGGCAGATGCAATGTTACCACGTCTCTCTTCATCCTTCGCCTGATGAGGAAGAATTGAGAAATTGTTTTTCAAAGTGATAGAGCATAGAAATAATGCACTCACATTATAAGACATCAGTAGTGCAGAAATGGTGCATAAAAGAGATGGCCAGCCTCCAATTATGAGAACAAAGCATGTCATCACAGCAGACAGAGTGAAGTAGTTATCTCCAGAAGATGTTTGGACAGCTGTATTAATTGGGACTGAGGTTGGCTGTTGTTGGATCACCATGACCGGCTAAAATTGAACACATCAGCAACAAAACAAGTATGTAATTTATACTGCCAACATGTATAGGGGGAATTGCTCATACCTGTTGTGGTGTTGTAAAATAATTTCCACCGTAAAGTTGGGGTGGCATAGAAGATGTTGGATATGGCTGCATGGGAAGGGTGGCCATTTTAGTAGGATCTTGGAAGTACCCCTGATTTGGGTAGGGATATCCTCCATAGTAAGGTGGTGGAGGATTTCCATTGAAAGATACTTGTCCTGGTCCTGCAATGCTCTGGAACTGTATAGGCTGCTGTGAAGCACTAGGCTGCTGCATATTGGCACCACTGTTGATCACTGATGCTGCTGCCTGTTGCTGTTGGGTACTCTGAATCCCATTCTGTGGGGGACCTGTCCGTTCAAAGGGTGTACATTCAATCATATTGCGTGTATGCACATGCATGTGCTAGTAAACACCCAACCTTTGTGACACATCAGGTGTAGTTTGCTATTATAGCAGGCTTTGGTTTACTTGAGCCTGCCTAGGCTGTTTAAGTATGCTTGCATGAGGGGGAGATGAAGTGAGAGTGTTATCAGTAGTGTTGATAATTATGTTACACTCCTGTTGTGTGTAGGGTGTGTAACCGGTTATCAGGTTATTCGGGTTATTTGGATATTCGCAAAAACCTATCCGTTCGAATAGCAACTTAGCATTATTCGGAAAAATCGATTAGTGAATTTTATCTATTCGAAATAACCGGTTTATGTTTCTCCATTCGGAGGTACTTAGGTATTCGTCGCCAGCATCGACAATTCGCCCATTATTCGAATACCTTTTTATACCGATATCCGGATATGATTTTCAATTGAGTATTTCATAATTAGAGCTCTATATATAACTACGTCACTGTTGTTTTTACTTTTTATACATACATAAAGACATCGGAAGCAATCAATAATTGAGTAAATAGATAGTAATATAATACAAAATATTAAATGTGCATCAATTGGGATACAATATACAATATACAATATGCACTAGCTCAGTGCTGTTATCGTCGTCTTCAAGTAGTAACTAAGTTCATTAGCACATGCCACGAGTTGTGGTTATATGTAGTAGCAATAAATTTATGTACCAGTACCAGTATTGCATTGTTTTGTTGTACAGTTTTGTTGTACAGTGGTACGAAGTGAACATATCTGAGTACTGCGCTAGCGAGTGAAATAAAATGACAGACTTCTTACCCAAATCAAGTAAGTATGCGCGCTCTGAGTATGTGGAGGAATTAGAGAGCATGACGCAATCGTACTAATGGGAAATTTCACATATGCATTCAGCGAGAACGGAAATGGAGTGTTGTGGGATGATTGTAAGTGGAGTACGTGAGTTTATAATGTCTGGTCTCAGTGGTTAGGGTTGGATGGTTAGGTTTACATTACTATTGATATGTACAAGAGGCAAACACATGCTACTGTAGACCTTTGTGTCTCTGTGTTTTAAGCTGACATGCATAGCTCTAGTTTGGGTGCAAGACCAGGTGGATTTCTGTGCAGACATAAATTATCTTCTCAGTGTGCACTCCACAAGCACCATAACCTGAATAACCTAGGTATTTGGCAGGAAATTTGGGAAAACCTATTCGGAAAAATCGATTTTGTTTTTTAAACTCTTCGGAAAAATCGATTTTCATTATGCAGGGGAGATTACACACCCTAGTTGTATGCTAGCTTTACTACGCAAAGCTTATACAGGGGCTGTAACATTAAAGGTTAAAGGGGATCATGTTAATTTCTCAATTAGGCTTTATAACGCATCCAAGTCACCCTCATTTGGGTGCCAGTCGTGATGGATTACTAGCCAGTCCTGATGGATTATTAGCCAGTCATGATGGATTACTAATGTGTCTGGGTGTATTAGAGATAAAATGCCCTTAAATACTATCAAAGATGCATGCCTTCATCAAACGCCTCAGATGTGTAATGATACACCATCATGCAAAACATATCATTCCTACAAATATCACGTCCAATGACAAATAGAGGCATCATACTGAACTGAAAAGAACTTGTTCTTTGTGTAGAACCCAACAAGGCATTTAGTAGTGAAACCATGCACAAGATCACCATGTTTTTCAAGAAAGCAATACTGCCTGAACTCTTAGAAAATAAAATGGTGCCATTAATTCCAGCACATAAGCAAAATCAGCTAGTAAATGCAACACTGAAAACAGTTACGCATTGAAGGGGTGCTACTGTGAAGAAGATGAGTCAAGAGTCTAGACGATTGGGTGTGACAATGATGCATGCCCATTTCAGTGGTTCATACCAAGTACTTAAAAATGAGAAAGATTAATTCCGTAATGCACGGAATGTCAACGTTACCTTGGAGACAAATGACTCGTCATCACATTCAAATGGACATAATACCACATACCATATACATTCACCACTTACTCGCAAATATTGCACAATGCACTACACACCATTTTATCTACTATGCTGTATTTTGAACAAACATTACACATATAAATTTTATGAATTTTATGTATGGTAGTAGCATTTGCTAGCTAACTAAGCTTTGCATTTTGATGGGGAAAAAAAATTCTAAACGGGTGATGGAATGTGCCGAATCATTATCAGTGATCATGGAGCTATTTGCAATTGTGCCGTTCTTACCCCATCACTAAACGACCATTCCCACAAGTTCTCAAACACTTTGCACGTGTTTCGTATCTATTGTTCTGCTGTACTTAGGATTGCAGTCCAATCAGATTGCAGCATTCAAGAAGGATCATTGTGTGCAATCTACTGAGAGTCACAGAGTTGACATTTATCAGCAGTGTTGAACAGTTCTGTTTCATGGAGCGAATGAATTTGCTTAGCTATGGTGTTACCGAGGGAGCTAAAGAGTACCAGTTCTGTTGGGCTACATTGTTATGAAGCCAGAACAACTGGATGTCAGCTATTGCGTTTTGCCGTTCTTTCTACTGACTGGCTTTGGAAAGAGTTTGTGCTACACCTGCTGGCCAGCGGTTTTCGACAAGATCTTAAAGGAAGAGTGAGGCTATTTTATAGTTGTGGTGATGACTCCTCTGCTACCCACCATGAAAGATCAGGCAATAATTAACATTTGCATTCAACACTTGTACTACCGTGACTAGAGTTAGTATGATCAATGTATGTAGCCTAAAGGTCTCTCAACTATCTATATCTCTGGTGATGTGACTGTACACGCCTATGGAAAGACCTCTATACAAGCTAGAGACAGCGGACTTCTTCATAACATAATAACAAGCGATACTCCGTCATGTCCCAGATCGTTACGTAATGTTGGGTCTGGGTACAAAGCTAGAAATAACGTAACTCTAGCTTTGTACCCAGACACAACATTACGTAACGATCTGGGAGTAGTCCTGACTCCGGATGTTACATGACGGAGTATCGCTTGTTATTATGTTATGAAGAAGTCCGCTGTTTGGCTGCCAGCTTTGTGACCAATCCATATTTGGGTCGCTAAATTTAATAATGAGCTCACCGCTAGCTATGTGTCATGTGTGTTTACCCGCCGGAATTTGCTTATTTATGACTTATTAAACCGCTAGCTTAAAAAAAGCAAATTCCGGCGGGTAAACACACATGACACATAGCTAGCGGTTGAGCTCATTACTAAATTTAGCGACCCAAATAAAATAAGCAAATTCAGGCGGGTAAACACACATGACACATAGCTAGCGGTTGAGCTCATTACTAAATTTAGCGACCCAAATATGGGTTGGTCACAAAGCCACTTTTGTGGCAGCCAAATTTGAGATCAAATATGCCAAGGTCTGTCCTAGACCAAGTCCGTACCACTAATCCCTCGTTTGTATGTACCAAATTTGGAATGGAATACGCCAAGGTTTGTCTTTGACAAAGCCCACACCACTAATCCCTCGTTTACTACGTGTACGTGACGACCGATGGAATATGCCAAGGTTTGTCCTTGACGAAGTACGTACCACTAATCCCTTGCACTGCTTCATTCCCAACATTTTGTTGAATAACCCAACCAGTCTGCTCACCTTCCATCTCTCTGCGACAGCACGGTTATTTTTAAAAGGCACTTGTATATTCGTAGTTCATGAAAGCAGGATGTTGATAGTCTCGTACCCAGACCAGTTTACGTAAGCACAATGTAGCTAGTACTAGCTACGGTCGTTCTGGACGTAGGACCAGAGATAATATATAGAGGGATTGGAAGCTAGATAATAAACACGGGCAATTCTAGCTAGGGTCTAGAATCCATACACCACTGTGCAAAAAACTGGATATACGCTATCGGATATTTTGCGTATATTTCGAGTTTACGCATCAAGAATCCCACTTGCGGAATGAACCAGTTTCGCACTGTGCATATTTCGAGTATCCTCAACCGCATCACGTGCGCTTAGAAGGATTCACAAAACAATGTCTCCGTATACCACTTTGTGACACTTTGCACCGTATACGGTGCTGGGTACGCACTCCGATTCTGTTCATGGTATACTAGTTGGATTCTTAATTTACTACAATCAAAAACATACACGTACAACAATCAATATTCAACGTCCAAACTCTGCAGCTATCGAGGAAAGACTCCACTACTGGCTCTTCAACTCGCTGCACGAGTTGCTCAGCAATCCATTGCAACGCGACAACGGGAGAGTTGCGCGTCGTGCTGGCCAGCGCTTCAAACTGCTTCCCTTCAGAACAGCTATAGCAAAAAAAAAAAGGTCATCCGTAAAAATTAAAATGCACTCAGCTAGCCTACGCAGTTAGCGGGATTTCTTGCGCTTGACACCACCTTGATCTCTCAGACTCTTAGCTGAGAGTATAGAAAAAGGGGTAAAGAAAGCCTTAGCGAAGCGTTTACCTTTTTACGCTCCAACTCCACTCTTTTATTTACATATAAGAAAAGACACAGATTAGCAGCAATTGTGAATGAAAACACAATCTCTTACCCGCGCCGTATCCGATTTTGCTGACCTTTTCATGACGTCTCTAATCATGACTCGAGGGGGGGAAAAAACAAGAGAGACTTACTTGTGCGATCTAAAAAGCCGTTCTGGAAGCCATGGTAACGGCGCGGTCACAAAGAAATACGCTGCAGTGAAAGATCCTGGTGTGTGTGTGTGTGTGTGTGTGTGTGTGTGTGTGTGTGTGTGTGTGTGTGTGTGTGTGCGTGCATGTGTGTGTGCGTGTGCGTGCATGTGTGTGAAATTTACCACAAGTTGCATGGGGCTGTGCTACGGAAAACTTGGTAGGGAAAAACGACACAAACTAGCTACGACCTCGAGATAAGATTGAAGTCAACAACATACACTCAGCAATGAGAATCTGTTGGATGAAACACAATCGTTGCATTTTGCAATTGCAACCAACTAACCAACCATAGACAGTTCCTTTCTTTCCTTACACGCACGACATCAATCGAAAATATGCCACGTGGTGAGTAGCTCTATTAATTGACAAACATAATAGTTATTTTTAAAAACTAATCATTACACAGAGCATTAATTGGAGATCTGTATGTAGCTAGCTGGTACACTTGAAAAGTTTCTTGACCGTAACACTCTCATTGCAATGACAATTAATCATTTGATGTATGCCTAGCGATCTATAGGAAGTAATGATGATCCATTGACAGAATGCTGGTGATGTTATGTTATACATTACTCCTCCAATCGATATGTCATTGCAAAAAGCAAAATGATAGTGTACAAAAAAAGTCAATGTTTGTGGTGAAAACAAATGCTTCTTTGCAAAAGAATCCATGGCAATGACAGAACAGGGGTTATAGACTTCCATGGAGATTCCCAGTGTGTGATGAGAGTGTTGCTCGCTCAAGGTCATGTGAATCCAATGACCCCTATGAGGTGAAAAGGTTGTCACTGCATGAAAAGCTTAAGGAACATCTTGTGCCCAAGTTATGGTGGTGAACGGGACAAGTTTGATACAAATTGAATTGTACAACTCACCTGTCAAGTGCCATGCACGCCCTCCAAGGTCACGTGAATCCAATGACCCCTTTGAGGAGAAAAGGTGTCACTACATGAAAAGCTTAAGGAACATCTTGTCCTCAAGTTATGGTGGTGAACGGGGCAAGTGTGCTATAAATTGAATTGCACAGCTCACCTGTCAAGTGCCACGCCCCCCAAGGTCACGTGAATCCAATGACCCATTTGAGGAGAAAAGGTGTCACTACATGTACATGAAAAGCTCAAGGAACATCTTGTCCTCAAGTTATGGTGGTGAACGGGGCAAGTGTGCTACAAATTGAATTGCACAACTCACCTGTCAAGTGCCACGCCCTCCAAGGTCACGTGAATCCAATGACCCCTTTGAGGAGAAAAGGTGTCACTACATGAAAAGCTTAAGGAACATCTTGTCCTCAGGTTATGGTGGTGAACGGGGCAAGTATGCTACAAATTGAATTGTACAACTCATCTGTCAAGTGCCACGCCCCCCAAGGTCACGTGAATCCAATGACCCCTTTGAGGAGAAATAGTGTCACTACATGAAAAGCTTAAGGAACATCTTGTCCTCAATTTATGGTGGTGAACTAGACAAGTGTGCTACAAATTGAATGTACAACTCACCTGTCAAGTGCCACGCCCACCAAGGTCACGTGAATCCAATGACCCCTTTGAGGAGAAAAGGTGTCACTACATGAAAAGCTTAAGGAACATCTTGTCCTCAGGTTATGGTGGTGAACGGGGCAAGTGTGCTACAAATTGAATTGTACAACTCACCTGTCAAGTGCCACGCCCCCCAAGGTCACGTGAATCCAATGACCCCTTTGAGGTGAAAAGGTGTCACTGCATGAAAAGCTTAAGGAACATCTTGTCCTCAAGTTATGTGGTGAACGGGGCAAGTGTGCTACAAATTGAATGTACAACTCACCTGTCAAGTGCCACGCCCCCCAAGGTCACGTGAATCCAATGACCCCTTTGAGGAGAAAAGGTGTCACTACATGAAAAGCTTAAGGAACATCTTGTCCTCAGGTTATGGTGGTGAATGAGGCCAGTGTGCTACAAATTGAATTGTACAACTCACCTGTCAAGTGCCACGCCCTCCAAGGTCACGTGAATCCAATGACCCCTTTGAGGAGAAAAGGTGTCACTACATGAAAAGCTTAAGGAACATCTTGTCCTCAAGTTATGGTGGTGAACGGGGCAAGTGTGCTACAAATTGAATTGCACAACTCACCTGTCAAGTGCCACGCCCTCCAAGGTCACGTGAATCTAATGACCCCTGGAGGTGAAAAGGTGTCACTGCATGAAAAGCATCTTGTCCTCAAGTTATGGTGGTGAACGGGGCAAGTGTGCTACAAATTGAATTGTACGACTGACCTGTCAAGTGCCACGCCCTCCAAGGTCACGTGAATCCAATGACCCCTTTGAGGTGAAAAGGTGTCACTGCATGAAAAGCTTAAGGAACATCTTGTCCTCAAGTTATGGTGGTGAACGGGGCAAGTGTGCTACAAATTGAATTGTACGACTGACTTGTCAAGTCCCACGCCCTCCAAGGTCACGTGAATCCAATGACCCCTTTGAGGAGAAAAGGTGTCACTGCATGAAAAGCTTAAGGAACATCTTGTCCACAAGTTATGTGGTGAACGGGGCAAGTGTGCTACAAAACACCTGTCAAGTGCCACGCCCTCCAAGGTCACGTGAATCCAATGACTCTTATGAAGTGAAAAGGTGTCACGGAAAAGCTTAAGGACCATCAGGTCCTCAAACAGGGCAAGTGTGCTACAAATTGAATTGTACTACTCACCTGTCAAGTGCCACCACGTGAGTCTTATGACTCGAGGTGTACTGCATGGAAAGTCCAAGGAACATCTTGTCTGCAACCTGCTTTGATGCATGGCATGACAGGCTGTAAATTCAACATGCTTGTTCAACTCCAGTGTTGTACACTACAGTTCACCACCAGACTGGGCCATATGGTCCTGGACCAATACTCGTTAACATAAGCTCCCTGGCGTGGGTTAAAAAATGTGATCGAACATTGCCTCCTATAATATAAACCTAACTGCACGTGTCAACACATAACTTTGGCGTAGGGCCTACAGACCACTAGGTCCTTGTCCAAAGTTTCTATCATTTGGTAAGCTATTATGACATTAAAATACTGCCAACGCTTGTGAACGTTTGAGTCCGTTTGTATTACATAGCATTGAGTCTTATGATCTACGCTCAATCTCACCTTTGCATGAGACATTCCAGCAGGAAAGAATCCATTTGAATTCACGCGCGCCTGAAATAATAACGATAAAACTCACGTGCATGAGTTGCATAAATTCATTGTTGGACCGTGTTATGAATATGCGCTATGAATAATTGTAGCCCGTGGATTCATGAAATATACCAGGGGATATTTGAAATATGCACTGACCTTGGTATATTGGTGGTAAACGCAAAATATGCGCAAAAATATACAGTAGCGTTACTAGCGTATACTATAGGTTTTTTGCACAGTGCACGTTAAGGCATACAATAGCTATATATACAATTCTCCATCTAAGTATTCAGTCTTTTTCGGCCTTCTGCAGATTCTTATTTTGCGCTGATTTGTAACGTTCTATCCATGCTGTGGCATGAGAGAAACCTCGAATGCAAATCCACTTCTGCTCTGGGTTCATGGCCGTCCTGAATCGTCATACTGCATAAAGTAAGTGGGTTGATGGAAGCTATAACCCATGATGAAGGGAGAGTTATCTTCAACAGACGAACACCAAGACGCTCAGATGTTAACAACGTGCCACAAATGAATGCAGAAATGGGAAAGGAAACTATGGCATTCAACAATTCTGATGAGTTACAGTCAATAGTCCTGGCTGCATGGGACACTACTGAAAGTCCTGAAGACACATCAATCTCCAGCGCTTGCCGCGGAAGAGAACCACCAGACTTGGATCACCACGCTTGCTGCATTCCGCGTATTTACGACTGCGATCAAGGCAAAATTTTCTTCCCATAGTGCACCTTTGGAAGAGCATATACAGCGCAAATACAGCGATTTAGTGGTCAGAATACGCCTACGCAACTTAGCTCTTTCTTTCTATCCATCTTTTAAGTGTTTGGGTCTCCACGAATATCGCAAAAGGTACAGCAAATTAGGACCCTCAAACTGGTATAACTACCCTTCCGTTCAACCGGTGACGCTCAAACAATCACTACGCCAAGTAGAAAAGAGTATGTGGGTCAGTTTCCGCGAAAATGACCCATCGCTATATATATAAAAAGTTATAAAAATTATTCACATTTGAATCGCTATAACTTCCGAACGGTACACGCCATTGACTTCCTATTTTCAACACTTCATACTACACCATTTCTCTACGGTAAAATACTTTTTGGGGTCTTGCACTTGCTCTGTGCCCGAATTGCAACGTCCGATACCCCACAGGGTATGAGCCCGTCATAACTTTCGGCAGGAGTAATTTAAAAATCGCTTCAAATTCGGTTTGTAGGTAGAGGGGTCCTATAGCTATTGATTTGTTCTGTTCGTTAATTTTCACTCTATCCGTTGCGGAGATACAGGTGTGCAAAGTTAATGCACATTTCCTGCTCGATTTGCCCA
The DNA here is from genome assembly GCA_013339895.1 of Ephydatia muelleri. Lineage (NCBI taxonomy): Eukaryota > Metazoa > Porifera > Demospongiae > Spongillida > Spongillidae > Ephydatia > Ephydatia muelleri. The sequence goes on from JABACO010000017.1 coordinate 1,737,040, forward strand.
GGCAACCCTAGTTCCATTCTCCCATTCCGCATGAACCTTGTTCCGCCCAATCTCCGCCTTAAACTAAGCTATATAGCCGTTCGCAACTCAGTGTCTGTTTGTTTTTTGTTGTTTTGTTTTCTTGTCTGAGGCTATACGGGTCAAAGAAGATGAGTTATCACTTCGTATGGCGATCGTACCGAATTAACGGATCCAAGTGAATGGTTGTCAGCTAGCCCCTGATGGTTGTCGCCGCCTCCCACGTCGCGGACGCGCGTAAGGATTTTATTTTCCTAGTCACTCGCATCATCGTTCGGTACCTAGTAAAGCTTTCCCACATTCGCTTGCTTAACTTCATTCCTGTCACGCCCACTCGGCTACACTGCAAGGATGCTATAACTTAGCTCACATAGCACGTGAACATGCACTACGCACTTGCATTGTTACCTGCCACACACCTACCTACTGTATCTTTGCACACACAAACACGTCCACGCCACACACACACACACACATGGGCTTGTACAACTTGCAGGGTTCTTATTTCTCACACTGTTTTCGCAAATCGTACATGTCCATGAATGTACACACCTGTGTGCGGGCACACACACACACACACACACACACACACACACACACACACACACACATACTGGGCTTGTACCACTTGCAGTGACATTGGTTCTTATTTCTCACACTGTTTTCACAAAGTATACATGTGCATGAATTGTACACGCCTGTGCACACATACATGGACACACACACACACACACACACACACACACACACACACACACACACACACACACACACTCACACAGACTGGGCTTGTACCACTTGCAGTGACTTTGGGTTCTTATTTCTCACACTGTCTTTACAAAGCGTACATGTGCATGAATGTACACACATGTGCACACACACATGCATGTGCACACACACACACACAGACTGGGCTTGTACCACTTGCAGTGACTTTGCGTTCTTATTTCTCACACTGTCTTTACAAAGCGTGCATGTGCATGAATGTATACACATGTGCACACACACACACAGAGACTGGGCTTGTACCACTTGCAGAGTTTTACAAAGTGTACATGTGCATGAATGAACACACATACACACATGTGCACACACACACAGCCACTTGTAGTGACTTTGGGTTCTTATTTCTCACACTGTCACTGTTTTCACAAAGCACGTATATCTGCATGAATGTACACACTTAATTGTTATGTAAATAGCCTGTACACCATATTCGTCCCACACACACACACACACACACACACACACACACACACACACACACACACACACACACACACACACACACACACCACACTCATGCACGCACACACAGGCTCGTACCACTTGCAGTGACATCAAATTGGGTTCTCATTTTCACACAAAGTGTACATGTGCATGAATGTATACACTTGTGCACACACAATGTTATGTACACAGCCTGTACACCATTTATTTGCAAAAATGTTAGCTAGGTTTTTAAAGAATTGCGAAAGAATTGTTTCACAAGGTGTTGTATTCTCTTCATGCATGTGGAGTTCCCACGTGACTGGTTTCTCTGTAGATCCTCCTTTGACTGCACATAGGTTGCAAGTGTATGTATAGAGGACCAATCCAATGGGGACAAACACGATGTATGTACATCGTATGGGACATGCGGCTACCATATACACACACACACCGTGGCAAACATTATACCTGTCTAAACATGGTGCACACTATACACACACATACAAACTCATGTACATTGCATGCAAGGTGTGAACTTGTTCTCTGCACATTTAGTTCTATCGAACTGCTCGTATGCATGTTTAAGAGGACACTGATTCTATTCTCAATTTCTGTATGGGACTGAGCTTTTGTACTTGTAATGTGTTGCTCTCTATTGTTTTATATAATTGACAACTTCTGCATGTGGAGCTATCTTGTGACTGGTTCTCTATACATACATGTATCATGCAACATGAGACTCACAACACCTTGTGAAACAATGCTTTCACAATTCTTTAAAAACCTAGCTTTCTGCCTCTTGCTCCACTTGCAGTGAATTCCATCTCTTGTTTCTAACAACTAGATGCAGATGCAGTGTTACAGTACTGTCTATCAAATTACTTTGCTGCAATACTATTCCCTCAGTACACTCATCTAGCACTCTGAACCAGTGCTCAGATTGACCATCCTAGAATAGGGTACACAGTACTTTTGTCTATAGAGCTGGATAATGAATATTGTTACTAACTTCCTTCTGTCGGTTCTGTGTAAACGCACCACTGGCCCTGACTTACCACAATCTCTACTGATAGCTTAGGTGCAATAAAATTCATCACCATGAAGCCTTTCCTTCATGTCAGGACTACAATTGTACAATTGTATCTATGAGTGTGTGTGTGTGTGTGTGTGTGTGTGTGGGTGTGTGTGTGTGTGTGCCATCATCATTAGTGAGTGCTATATTTTACAGTGTGTGTGTGTGTGTGTGTGTGTGTGTGTGTGTGCCATCATCGATCTCATTAGTGAGTGATATATTTTACAGTGTGTGTGTGTGTGTGTGTGTGTGTGTGTGTGTGTCCGTGAGGGCATGTACATGTACTTTGTGTGAGCTAAAAACTTTAAGAATAGTCATGCAAGTGGAACAAAGCTGAGCATAGCGAACAAAATGAAGTTTAGTAAGGGTTGTGCCCAATAAGACAGTTTTATTTCACATCTCCGAGAACGGCGATGTGAGTGTCTATGTACAGAGAACCAGCTCCACACGCAAGGAGCAAAGGGACAGGGTATAGAAATCAAATGCATGCATAAAGCAGTTAAATGGAATATAATGCATGTGCAGGTGCAGAGAACAAAGTTTAGAATAGACCTTACGTGCAATGTATACATGTGTGTGTGTGAGTGTGTGTAGACATGCTTAATGTTTTTCATTAGTATGCGTGCGTACAAGTGTACTGTACATGATGTGTTGTGCACAAGATTCCATTTCTGTAACAATGCAAGTGTACTGTATGTGTATGTGCTGTATGTGGGACAAATATATGGTGTACAGGCTGTGTATATAACATTGTGTGTGTACAAGTGTGTACATTCATGCACATGTACACTTTGTGAAAACAGTGACAGTGTGAGAAATAAGAACCCAAAGTCACTACAAGTGGTACTGTGTGTGTGTGTGCACATGTGTGTATGTGTGTTCATTCATGCACATGTACGCTTTGTAAAAACTCTGCAAGTGGTACAAGCCCAGTCTCTGTGTGTGTGTGCATGTGTGTGTGTGTGCACATGTGTCTACATTCATGCACATGTACGCTTTGTAAAGACAGTGTGAGAAATAAGAGCCCAAAGTCACTGCAAGTGGTACAAGCCCAATCTGTGAGTGTGTGTGTGTATGTGTGTGTGTGCACATGCATGTGCAGGCCCGTAGCCAGGTCAGGAAATGGGGGGGTTCGGAAAACAAATGTGGACCTAACTAGTAGGCGGTGGCCAAGGTGGGTTGCCCGATACGAAAAGGGGGGGTGGGCAGTCCACTTCAGGTCCGATATACGAAAAGTGGGGGGGGGGGGGGGGGGGGGCAATTTGCTTCAGGTCCATTACGAAAAGTGGGGGGGGGGGGGGGGGGGGGGGGCAATTCGCTTCATGTCCATTACGAAAAGTGGGGGGGGGCAATTCGCTTCAGGTCCATTACGAAAAGTGGGGGGGGGGGGGGGGGCAATTCGCTTCAGGTCCATTACGACAAGTGGGGGGGGGGAGGGGGGGCATTTCGCTTCAGGTCCATTACAAAATGTGGGGGGGGGGGGGGGGGCGGGGGGCGATGTAAGCTCCCCCATTGGGGTCTGGGTCAAAGCCCCAGAAGCTTTGCAAGCCGAGACCCGCACCACATAAGCGGACCTTGACCCTTTTGGGGGGGGGGGGGGGGGGGTTCGTTTGAACCCCCCGAGCCCCCCCTGGCTACGGGCTTGATGTGTGTGTGTACATTCATGCACATGCACGCTTTGTAAAGACAGTGTGAGAAAGAAGAACCCAAAGTCACTGCAAGCGTTACAAGCCCAGTCTGTGTGTGTGCATGTGTGTGTGTGTGCACATGTGAGTGTGTGTGTGTGTGTATGTGTGTGTGTATGTGTTTGTGACGAATATGGTGTACGGGCTATTTACATAACAATGTGCAAGTATTTTCTTGCACATGTACATGCTTTGTGAATACAGTGTGAGAAATAAGAGCCCAAAGTCACTGCAAGTGGTACATAAGCCCAGTCTGTGTGAGTGTGTGTGTGTGTGTGCATGTATGTGCGTGTCATGTGTGTGTGCACAGGCATGTACATTCATGCACATGTACACTTTGTGGGAGAAATAAGAACCAATGTCACTGCAAGTGGTACAAGCCCTCTCTGTGTGTGAGTGTGTGTGTGCGCACAGGTGTGTACATTCATGCACATGTACTATTTGTGAAAACAGTGTGAGAAATAAGAACCAATGTCACTGCAAGTGGTACAAGCCCAGTCTGTGCGAGTGTGTGTGTGTGTGTGTGTGTGTGTCCATTTATGTGTGTGTCATGTGTGTGTGCACAGGCGTGTACAATTCATGCACATGTATACTTTGTGAAAACAGTGTGAGAAATAGGAACCAATTTCACTGCAAGTGGTACAAGCCCAGTCTGTGTGAGTGTGTGTGTGTGTGTGTGTGTGTGTGTGTGTGTGAGTGTGTGTGTGTGTGTGAGTGTGAGTGTGTGTGTGTGTGTGAGTGTGTGTGTGTGTGTGTGTGTGTGTGTGTGCGCACGCACACAGGTGTGTACATTCATGGACATGTTTGATTTGCGAAAACAGTGTGAGAAATAAGAACCCTGCAAGTTGTACAAGCCCATGTGTGTGTGTGTGTGTGTGGCGTGGATATGTTAGTGTGTGCAAAGATACAGTAGGTAGGTGTGTGGCAGGTAACAATGCAAGTGCGTAGTGCATGTTCACGTGCTATGTGAGCTAAGTTATAGCATCCTTGCAGTGTAGCCAAGTGGGCGTGACAAGAACAAGTTTAGAATAGACCTTACGTGCAATGTACATGTGTGTGTGTGCAGTGTGTGTAGACATGCTCAATGTTTTTCATTAGTATGCGTGCGTACAAGTGTACTGTACATGAGTGTATGTATGTGTTGTGCACAAGATTCCATTTCCGTAACAATGCAAGTGTACTGTATGTGTATGTGCTGTATGTCATTGTGTGACAAATATATGTTGTACAGGCTGTGTACATAACAATGTGTGTGCACAAGTGTGTGTGTGCATGTGTGTGTGTGTGTGCACATGTGAGTGTGTGTGTGTGTATGTGTGTGTGTATGTGTGTGTGTATGTGTTTGTGATGATTATGGTGTATGGGCTATTTACATAACAATGTGCAAGTGTGTTCTTGCACATGTACATGCTTTGTGAATACAGTGTGAGAAATAAGAGCCCAAAGTCACTGCAAGTGGTACAAGCCCAGTCTGTGTGAGTGTGTGTGTGTGTGTGTGTGTGTGTGTGTCCATTTATGTGTGTGTCATGTGTGTGTGCACAGGCGTGTACAGTTCATGCACATGTATACTTTGTGAAAACAGTGTGAGAAATAAGAACTAATGTCACTGCAAGTGGTACAAGCCCAGTCTGTGTGTGAGTGTGTGTGTGTGTGTGTGTGTGTGTGTGTGTGTGTGTGTGTGTGTGTGTGTGTGTGTGTGTGTGTGTGCGCGCGCGCACACAGGTGTGTACATTCATGGACATGTACGATTTGCGAAAACAGTGTGAGAAATAAGAACCCTGCAAGTTGTACAAGCCCATGTGTGTGTGTGTGTGTGTGTGTGTGTGTGTGTGTGTGTGTGTGTGTGTGTGTGTGTGTGTGGCGTGGACGTGTTCGTGTGTGCAAAGATACAGTAGGTAGGTGTGTGGCAGGTAACAATGCAAGTGCGTAGTGCATGTTCACGTGCTATGTGAGCTAAGTTATAGCATCCTTGCAGTGTAGCCGAGTGGGCGTGACAGGAATGAAGTTAAGCAAGCGAATGTGGGAAAGCTTTACTAGGTACCGAACGGTGATGCGAGTGACTAGGAAAATAAAATCCTTACGCGCGTCCGCGACGTGGGAGGCGGCGACAACCATCGGCGCTAGCTGACAACCATTCACTTGGATCCGTTAATTCGGTACGATCGTCATACGAAGTGATAACTCATTTCTTTGACCCGTATAGCCTCAGACAAGAAAACAAAACAACAAAAAACAAACAGACACTGAGTTGCGAACGGCTATATAGCTTAGTTTAAGGCGGAGATTGGGCGGAACAAGGAAGTGATTAATATTCATGCGGAATGGGAGAATGGAACTAGGGTTGCCTGGGCAAATCGAGCAGGAAATGTGCATTAACTTTGCACACCTGTATGAAAATTAACGAACAGAACAAATCAATAGCTACAAGTAAATAAAAACATTCTCTACGAGAAAGTTGGTGGGATATAGTATTTGAAGGCAATTGGTGGTGTAAAAAGCAAGGAAACAAGGTCTTATCAGAAGGGAAAATGTAATAGTCCTTTATTTAGCACATTTCTAGGGCGTATGTTGTTTTGTGCTAAATATAGGACTATTACATTTTCCCTTCTGATAAGACCTTGTTTCCTTGCTTTTTACACCACCAATTGCCTTCAAATCCTATATCCCACCAACTTTCTAGTAGAGAATGTTTTTATTTACTTGTTTTCTTAATTTTTTTTTCACACCCAATGTCTAATTATACAAGACATAGGCTGATAGTCGATTGTGTATCAGAGTATAACATCGATTATTTATATAAAAGCGAGTCCTCCATCCGATTCTGAAGCTAGTGGTGAAAATAGCATCTTCATAGGACGTTCAGCCACCTTTCCCCAAATAATTATGTACGAACTTATAGCTAATGCGGCTTCTTGCCCCTGTTTCCATGCTCAAACTGCTTGCCTATATTGGAACCAAAATACCGTTGCTCTTTCCTCTTCGGGCAGTTACGCCGAATGTGTCCCTGACCTCCACACGTCCAGCACAATACGTCTTTACTCCCCGTCGGCCATTGTTCGGACCTCTTTGGTGCGCTCATCTTTTCCATTTCTTCTGAGAGTTGTCTTATTTGCCGACTAAGCACCTCAATCTTGTCAGCCCGCTCATCTTGATCCCCTACTGACTTAAAACAATTAGTAGACTCACCTTTTGTTTCCGTGGCAGACGCTGCCTCACTGTGTTTCAACCTGTGTAACTGCTTTTGAGCCGATTCTACTCGACATGCCAACTTCAAAGCATCATCCTGCGTTTTTGGACTTCTTTCATGTGCAGCATGCAGTTGCACAGTAGATGAGCGCACTCCTTGTATAAATTGATTTCGGAGTAATTCTTGGCGTTGCGCAGCTGGCCAAGAGGGAAACGCTTTATCAGCCATCATCCTTAGGTCACCAGAATATTCCAAAAGAGAGTCTCCTACTTTTTGTACCCGGTTCTGGATCTTAAATTGCCACTCCAACTCATTCCCCACAGCAGCGATATTGCTGCTGCAAGCAAGCACACACTGCTTTGTAGTCGTTCGACTGAGCTAATCCTTGTCTCGAAACAACGCGAAACGGCTCATCCTCAAGTAGAGTCAACAATTCCTTTGTCCATAGGCCCTCTGGAATATTAGCTTGCAAAACGTATAACTCAAAACGTGATACCCACAATTCCCAGTCGCCATTGGCCGAAAAACGAGGCGGGGGCCGGAGGCCCTCCACACTACTCTTGCTAATGCTGTGCTCACCGCATTTTCCTCCGTGGTTGTTTCCGTCTTTTCCGCTTCAGACTTCAACATGGTGAAACGAATCCCACTTCTGACACCAGTGTAGCGGAGCGCAGACCAGCAGCGCAAACCTGAGATAATATATTATCTCTGCGCATACCTACGGCCACGTAAGCAAATAACTTTAACTGATTACCAGCCAAATTGATTATTACGTTTAACCGCTTCCGGCCGAATTAATTTCGTACGTTTTTCAAATTTGACGCCTGTCAGTTAACTGTACGCAGCGGTTCAACGGAAGGAGATTTGTATGGGGAAGTTGATATTTTCTTGTTCAGTATTCCATTTTCTATCGTATTTTCGTTAGATCGTTGTAATATTTTCTGATTTTGTATTGTGCTACCCATACGGTAGTGTTACGATAGTACCGTACGAGGCGATGAGAAGTCACTAACGTAGTTAGGTGTTTGAGCGGCGTATACTTGTAAGACATCCTTTTAGCTTCAGAATTATATATATAGGTACCGCTGCAATATGTTCCGTACTATAAAACTCATCGTAGTTCATACATGTGTTTATTCTAATTAGCGCTCGACTTGTACTTAGTATTGTTGACCCTTGTTTCACTCGCGGCACCAATTGGATGCCCTTTATAAGACCTTTTTGGACCACTGGTTTGTTGCAACTTCCTAGCTCTCACAATTCTTGCCTGTCTGACTGTCTCCTCCCGAGGTCCCTGTGAGTCCTGTCACATCCCCTGGCCAGTGCCCTGACTGTCTCCTCCCCAGGTCACTGAGTACTGTCACATCTACTGGCCAGGGCCCTGACTGTCTCCTCCCCAGGTCCCTGTGAGTACTGCCACATCTCCTGGCCAGTGCCCTGACTGTCTCCTCCCCAGGTCCCTGTGAGTACTGCCACATTTCCTGGCCAGTGTCCTGACTGTCTCCTCCCCAGGTCCCTGTACATACTGCCACATCTCCTGGCCAGTGCCCTGACTGTCTCCTCCCCAGGTCCCTGTGCATACTGCCATATCTCCTGGCCAGTGCCCTGACTGTCTCCTCCCCAGATCCCTGTGAGTACTGCCACATCTCCTGGCCAGTGCCCTGACTGTCTCCTCCCCAGGTCCTTGTCAGTACTGCCACATTTCCTGGCCAGTGTCCTGACTGTCTCCTCCCCAGGTTCCTGTACATACTGCCACATCTCCGGGCCAGTGCCCTGACTGTCTCCTCCCCAGGTCCCTGTGAGTACTGCCACATTTCCTGGCCAGTGTCCTGACTGTCTCCTCCCCAGGTCCCTGTACATACTGCCACATCTCCGGGCCAGTGCCCTGACTGTCTCCTCCCCAGGTCCCTGTGAGTACTGCCACATCTCCTGGCCAGTGCCCTGACTGTCTCCTCTTCAGGTTCCTGTACATACTGCCACATCTCCTGGCCAGTGCCCTGACTGTCTCCTCTTCAGGTTCCTGTACATACTGCCACATCTCCTGGCCAGTGTCCTGACTGTCTCCTCTTCAGGTTCCTGTACATACTGCCACATCTCCGGGCCAGTGCCCTGACTGTCTCCTCCCCAGGTCCCTGTGAGTACTGCCACATTTCCTGGTCAGTGTCCTGACTGTCTCCTCCCCAGGTCCCTGTACATACTGCCACATCTCCTGGCCAGTGCCCTGACTGTCTCCTCTTCAGGTTCCTGCATACTGTCACATCTCCTGGCCAGTGCCCTGACTGTCTCCTCCCCAGGTCCCTGTGCGTACTGCCACATCTCCTGGCCAGTGCCCTGACTGTCTCCTCCCCAGGTCCCTGTGAGTACTGCCACATCTACTGGTGAGTGTAGGTGGGTGTACAAGGGGAGTTTAGTGTGGGTGTATAGGGGAGTGTAGGGTGGGTGTATGAGGGGAGTGTAGGGTGGGTGTGTACGAGGGGAGTGTAGAGTGGTTAAGGTTGTTATTCAGTTGTACCGCGTCTGCTTGTTTCTCTTCATTAGTTTCTTTACGAGTTCGCATAATGTTAGAGTGGGTGTACGAGGTGGGTGTACGAGGTGAGGTGTATGAGGGGAGTGTAGAGTGGGTGTACGAGGTGAGTGTAGGGTGGGTGTACGAGGTGAGTGTAGGGTGGGTGTACGAGGTGAGTGTAGGGTGGGTGTATGTGGGGAGTGTAGGGTGGGTGTACGAGGTGAGTGTAAGGTGAGAGTGTGAGGGGAGTGTAGGGAGGTGTATGTATTCTGTCACCTCTTTCTGTGCACAACTACTAAGATCTACTCTATCCCCCATAAAAACTTCACCCTGGTAATTCAGGTACATACTGTTCCCACTGCCTCCTCAGATCCTTCGTGTACACAATCCACTCTACAGTTCAGTGCCAATACAATACATGTAAATGAACATTATGTATGTCTTCGTTCTGTTTTGATTACAGTTTCTAATGTTTTTTATGGTACTGTTCAAAGCAGTCAGTGCCATCATCTTCCCCTGTGTGACAGAATGGAAGATTGCACTCTTGGCAGTGCCACGTTGTTTCCTTTCTCTTACCTTTTACAGAACAGTAATAACATCGTTTTATGTTTTTCTTTTTTTCTGTTTTTATTTTCTTAGGGAAATGTTGCTCTCTTATACTCAAGGATTGATGATCTCTTGGGGGTCTTCCTGCTCTCTTTCTACTGCAATATGTTCCAATGAGCTCTTCAGCAAGGGTGAGTCGAAAGGTGCGTACACACTCATCTGGTTTGTAGTTTTGCCGATATATTATGAAGGCATTTGCTACTGTTAGTTCAAATAGAAACCAGAATATGTAGCGATAGCATTTTCTGGACTTCGTTCGTACTGAATAGTACTGGCGAATTTGATCATTATGATCAACACCGTGCATATGTGTTGAGTATGACACAATGGCTTCAGGGCAGGGAAATTCTTGTCGTTGTCCATTTTTTAATTTCCTTGTTGTGGAACTTACCTTTCCAGCCTCACAGTTAGTTGACATAACTGTAACCATTTTGTTGTCCATCCACGCTGTAGCAACTAATGCACCTTTCTGAAAGACAGCCATGTCACCCCTGTAGGCATTTCATGAACGACGTAAGTGCAACGAATACACATGTATTTGAACACCCACCTGTTTCCAAGACCAATCCTTTCCATTGGCTTCTTTTTTTGTCTTGCAGGAATTTTTAATTCTTCTGGAAAGCCTTTACTATTTTGCCTTATGGTGCCATTTGCATATATTCCATTTGCAAGAAGTTGTTCCAGGAGGTGTGCTGACGTGAAAAAGTTATCGCAAAAGACATGATGGTGTTTTCCTTGAAGGTGTTGTGTAAGTGAAATAACCACCCGTGTACCCAAACCATTTTCCTGCTCTCCTGTGTCATTCCTTCCTGTATACACCTCAAATTTTTGAATGTATCCGTTTGAGCTGTCAGCTAAGCACCAGGCTTTTATCCCACGCTTGATTGGTTTTTTTGGTAGGTACTGCTTTAGGCACCACCTTCCCTGGAAGGCAATCATGGCTTCATCAACAACACATTCCTTTCCCATATTATAGCTGGAGAGAAGAGCTGAACTGACTGCGGTAATAACAGGTCGGACTTTCCCTAATTTATCGTGTCCTCTTTGACCCCTAGGTACCAACGATGTGTTGTCAGTAAAGTGCAAATATCGTGTTATTTCTTTGAACCGAGTTCTGGAGATCCTGGTTGCTATAGGTGCGTAGTAAAAATGAGGATCTGTTTTCCAGTAGTCTTCTACTTCAGGCATCTGAACCAGACCCATCAACATATTGAACCCAAGGTACGCTTTTATTTCTTGCATATCTACTTGCTTCCATTTTGCAAACTTTGCTGGCTCCATCATCCTCTCAGCGTACATGTTTGTTTCATCTACAATGGTCTCCACTAATTCATTCACAAATAGAAAACTAAGAACTTCAGCTGGACTTGAACTAACCAAAAAGGTTGGCCCTACTGTATCTTCGAAAGGTTTTATGGTTATGGGCTCAAAAGTTGTGCTCCACTTCTTTTGTTGGAGTGTATCATTGCCCTTTTTACCCCCACGTTTTTGTTTTTTTGTATGTGGTGGAGGTTCAGAAGTATTTTCTTCATCTCCCTGTAGATCCCCATCCAGATGGTTACATGTAGGCTCTACTGTGTTTTGGAATGCTTCTGTGGATCTGGCCTGAAAGGTCGAGCTTGACTTCTTTTGTGAGTGTGTTTCTGTGCACTTCTTTCTTCCACGTTTTGCTCTTCGTATTGATGGTTGAGGGTCTTCAGCATCTCCCTGTAAGTCTCCAGTTCTGTCTTGATTTGTGTATCCTTCTGCAGATGCATCCAAGGCTGACACGATTTCATTTGCATCTAGGCCATGAATACAAGGCCCAGCAGCTGCAGTGTTGTTCACCTCATTATCCAAATCATTGGCCTCTGCTTCATCCTCTGATTTTTCAGTCATCAGGTCCTCGTAATCCTCGTCGCTATCACTTGCCATTACTTCCTCATCATCACCATCCAGGAGTCCAATAACATCATCAATGCTAAAGCATCGCCGCTTGGTCGTCATTTGTTTACTTTGTGTGGCGTGAGATAACTTGCGTGTGGTTATTATCGGAGGATCTACAGCTGCACCGATGCACTCACTTCCTACCAACTGCATGGGCCCGCCTTCCTTACATTTAGCTATATCGTACTGCGTAATTTTAAACTATAATGACGTCTTATCTAAACCATAGTGTATTCTAAACACATCTTAGAGTACATTTTCACACGACCTCATGCACAGTGGCATATTACAACGTTCTTGTTGGCCATATCGGGCCGGAATCCAGCCACGTCTTCATAGACACTACCCCTACAAATAGCAGTATCGTACGGCGTAAGTTAGGACTACAATGGTACCAGATCAGAACCTTACTGTATTCCAATATCATCGTAGAGTACATTCTGACACAGTATTTCGTATCTGTGCACAACCTGCTCACTTAAAATAAAACTTTTGTCCGACATATCCGGCCGCGTCTTTAGACGCTTACGGCTGCCACGGAACGTAATGATTGCGCGTCTTTAGACGCTTACGGCTGGTAATTGCGAGTGTGTGTGTGTGTGTGTGTGTCCATTTATGTGTGTGTCATGTGTGTGTGCACAGGCGTGTACAATTCATGCACATGTATACTTTGTGAAAACAGTGTGAGAAATAGGAACCAATTTCACTGCAAGTGGTACAAGCCCAGTCTGTGTGAGTGTGTGTGTGTGTGTGTGTGTGTGTGTGTGTGTGAGTGTGTGTGTGTGTGTGAGTGTGTGTGTGTGTGTGTGTGTGTGTGTGCGCACGCACACAGGTGTGTACATTCATGGACATGTTTGATTTGCGAAAACAGTGTGAGAAATAAGAACCCTGCAAGTTGTACAAGCCCATGTGTGTGTGTGTGTGTGTGTGGCGTGGATATGTTAGTGTGTGCAAAGATACAGTAGGTAGGTGTGTGGCAGGTAACAATGCAAGTGCGTAGTGCATGTTCACGTGCTATGTGAGCTAAGTTATAGCATCCTTGCAGTGTAGCCAAGTGGGCGTGACAAGAACAAGTTTAGAATAGACCTTACGTGCAATGTACATGTGTGTGTGTGCAGTGTGTGTAGACATGCTCAATGTTTTTCATTAGTATGCGTGCGTACAAGTGTACTGTACATGAGTGTATGTATGTGTTGTGCACAAGATTCCATTTCCGTAACAATGCAAGTGTACTGTATGTGTATGTGCTGTATGTCATTGTGTGACAAATATATGGTGTACAGGCTGTGTACATAACAATGTGTGTGCACAAGTGTGTGTGTGCATGTGTGTGTGTGTGTGCACATGTGAGTGTGTGTGTGTGTATGTGTGTGTGTATGTGTGTGTGTATGTGTTTGTGATGATTATGGTGTATGGGCTATTTACATAACAATGTGCAAGTGTGTTCTTGCACATGTACATGCTTTGTGAATACAGTGTGAGAAATAAGAGCCCAAAGTCACTGCAAGTGGTACAAGCCCAGTCTGTGTGAGTGTGTGTGTGTGTGTGTGTGTGTGTGTGTGTGTCCATTTATGTGTGTGTCATGTGTGTGTGCACAGGCGTGTACAGTTCATGCACATGTATACTTTGTGAAAACAGTGTGAGAAATAAGAACTAATGTCACTGCAAGTGGTACAAGCCCAGTCTGTGTGTGAGTGTGTGTGTGTGTGTGTGTGTGTGTGTGTGTGTGTGTGTGTGTGTGTGTGTGTGCGCGCGCGCACACAGGTGTGTACATTCATGGACATGTACGATTTGCGAAAACAGTGTGAGAAATAAGAACCCTGCAAGTTGTACAAGCCCATGTGTGTGTGTGTGTGTGTGTGTGTGTGTGTGTGTGTGTGTGTGTGTGTGTGTGTGTGTGTGTGGCGTGGACGTGTTCGTGTGTGCAAAGATACAGTAGGTAGGTGTGTGGCAGGTAACAATGCAAGTGCGTAGTGCATGTTCACGTGCTATGTGAGCTAAGTTATAGCATCCTTGCAGTGTAGCCGAGTGGGCGTGACAGGAATGAAGTTAAGCAAGCGAATGTGGGAAAGCTTTACTAGGTACCGAACGGTGATGCGAGTGACTAGGAAAATAAAATCCTTACGCGCGTCCGCGACGTGGGAGGCGGCGACAACCATCGGCGCTAGCTGACAACCATTCACTTGGATCCGTTAATTCGGTACGATCGTCATACGAAGTGATAACTCATTTCTTTGACCCGTATAGCCTCAGACAAGAAAACAAAACAACAAAAAACAAACAGACACTGAGTTGCGAACGGCTATATAGCTTAGTTTAAGGCGGAGATTGGGCGGAACAAGGAAGTGATTAATATTCATGCGGAATGGGAGAATGGAACTAGGGTTGCCTGGGCAAATCGAGCAGGAAATGTGCATTAACTTTGCACACCTGTATGAAAATTAACGAACAGAACAAATCAATAGCTACAAGTAAATAAAAACATTCTCTACGAGAAAGTTGGTGGGATATAGTATTTGAAGGCAATTGGTGGTGTAAAAAGCAAGGAAACAAGGTCTTATCAGAAGGGAAAATGTAATAGTCCTTTATTTAGCACATTTCTAGGGCGTATGTTGTTTTGTGCTAAATATAGGACTATTACATTTTCCCTTCTGATAAGACCTTGTTTCCTTGCTTTTTACACCACCAATTGCCTTCAAATCCTATATCCCACCAACTTTCTAGTAGAGAATGTTTTTATTTACTTGTTTTCTTAATTTTTTTTTCACACCCAATGTCTAATTATACAAGACATAGGCTGATAGTCGATTGTGTATCAGAGTATAACATCGATTATTTATATAAAAGCGAGTCCTCCATCCGATTCTGAAGCTAGTGGTGAAAATAGCATCTTCATAGGACGTTCAGCCACCTTTCCCCAAATAATTATGTACGAACTTATAGCTAATGCGGCTTCTTGCCCCTGTTTCCATGCTCAAACTGCTTGCCTATATTGGAACCAAAATACCGTTGCTCTTTCCTCTTCGGGCAGTTACGCCGAATGTGTCCCTGACCTCCACACGTCCAGCACAATACGTCTTTACTCCCCGTCGGCCATTGTTCGGACCTCTTTGGTGCGCTCATCTTTTCCATTTCTTCTGAGAGTTGTCTTATTTGCCGACTAAGCACCTCAATCTTGTCAGCCCGCTCATCTTGATCCCCTACTGACTTAAAACAATTAGTAGACTCACCTTTTGTTTCCGTGGCAGACGCTGCCTCACTGTGTTTCAACCTGTGTAACTGCTTTTGAGCCGATTCTACTCGACATGCCAACTTCAAAGCATCATCCTGCGTTTTTGGACTTCTTTCATGTGCAGCATGCAGTTGCACAGTAGATGAGCGCACTCCTTGTATAAATTGATTTCGGAGTAATTCTTGGCGTTGCGCAGCTGGCCAAGAGGGAAACGCTTTATCAGCCATCATCCTTAGGTCACCAGAATATTCCAAAAGAGAGTCTCCTACTTTTTGTACCCGGTTCTGGATCTTAAATTGCCACTCCAACTCATTCCCCACAGCAGCGATATTGCTGCTGCAAGCAAGCACACACTGCTTTGTAGTCGTTCGACTGAGCTAATCCTTGTCTCGAAACAACGCGAAACGGCTCATCCTCAAGTAGAGTCAACAATTCCTTTGTCCATAGGCCCTCTGGAATATTAGCTTGCAAAACGTATAACTCAAAACGTGATACCCACAATTCCCAGTCGCCATTGGCCGAAAAACGAGGCGGGGGCCGGAGGCCCTCCACACTACTCTTGCTAATGCTGTGCTCACCGCATTTTCCTCCGTGGTTGTTTCCGTCTTTTCCGCTTCAGACTTCAACATGGTGAAACGAATCCCACTTCTGACACCAGTGTAGCGGAGCGCAGACCAGCAGCGCAAACCTGAGATAATATATTATCTCTGCGCATACCTACGGCCACGTAAGCAAATAACTTTAATTAAGACTCATTTACACAGAATTCAATGACTACAGAACATAATATAAGTTGCAGTTAGGGTACTACATGGTGCAGCGGTGTGCAATTGACATTAGTCTCCTCCTGTACATATAATATGTACATTACACTTTCTTGAAAAACATGGTGATCTTGTGCATCGTTTCGCTAATAAATGCCTTGTTAGGTTCTAAACGAAGAACAAGTTCTTTTCAGTTTACTCCATCACAGTATGAAGCTTTGTATATCTCTATTTGTCACTGGACGTGATAATAGTAAGGATGATACGTTTACATGATGGTGTATCATTACACATCTGAGGCGTTTGATGAAGGCATGCATCTTTGATAGTATATAAGGGCATTTTATCTCTAATACACCCAGTCACAACTATAGTAATCCATCGGGACTGGCTAGTAATCCACAGGACTGGCTAGTAATCCATCAGGACTGGCTAGTAATCCATCAGGACTGGCTAGTAGTCCATCAGGACTGGCTAGTAATCCATCAGGACTGGCTAGTAATCCATCAGGACTGGCACCCAAATGAGGGTGACTTGGATGCACTATATAGCCTAATTGAGAAATTAACATGATCACCTTTAACCTTAAATGTTACAGCCCCCATGTGAAGGATGTATAAGCTTTGCGTAGTAAAGCTAGCACACAACAGGAGTGTAACATTATTATCAGCACTACTGATAACACTCTCACTTCATCTCCCCCTCATGCAAGCATACTTAAACAGCCTAGGCAGGCATATTAAGTAAACCAAAGCCTGCTATAATAGCAATTTACACCTGATGTGTCAAAAAGGTTTGGGTGTCTACTTGTACATGCACTATGATTGAACGTACACCCCTTGAAAAAAAAAGTTGAATTCACAGAAAGCTGTTAACTGTTGGCAGCTATCTAGCAAACAAAGAATAGTGTCACTTTTTTTTTCTTATTTACAATCTTATGCCAAATGAATGTATTGCCACTCCCCCTTATGACAAACAAATGTGCATTTGCATGCTCAAGGGTGTGTTCCCATACAACCCTTCCTCTTGTGCACAAAAAATGAGCATGCTCATTGTAAGGGGGAAGCAGTAGTCATTCAAAGCAAACAAAAAAGAATTAAGGTAGTATGTATCTTGTAAACAAACAGTGATAGAGTATACAATTATATTATGAAAATGTATATTTCTAATTGGATAATAAATATGGGTAATATAATGCAGATTTGATACTAGGGTGGTAAAAAACATTTTTGGAATGACCCAGATATGAAACACATGCAAAGAGTTGGAGAAGGGAATGGTCGTTTAGTGATGGGGTAAGAACGGCACAATTGCAAATAGCTCCATGATCACTGATAATGATTCGGCACATTCCGTCACTCGTTTAGAATTTTTTTCCCAGTCAAAACACAAAACTTAGTTATCTAGCAAATGCTATTATCATACATAAAATACATAATATTGATATGTGTAATGTTCTTTCAGAATACAACATAGTAGATAAAATGGTGTGTGGTGCATTGTGCAATTTTTGCGCGTCAGTGGTGAATGTACATGGTATGTGGTATTATGTCCATTTGAATGTGATGAGTCATTTATCTCCAAGGTAATGTTGACATTCCTTGCGATACGGAATTAATCTTTCTCATTTTTAAGTACTTGGTATGAGCCACTGAAATGGGCATGCATCATTGTCACACCCAATCATCTAGACTCTTGACTTATCTTCTTCACAGTAGCACCCCTTCAATGTGTAACTGGTTTTGTGTTGCATTTACTAGCTAATTTTATTTAAATGCTGGAATTATGGCACCATTTTTCTACGAGTTCAGGCAGTATTGCTTTCTTGAAAAACATGGTTTCACTACTAAATGCCTTGTTAGGTTCTACACAAAGAACAAGTTTTTTTCAGTTTGCTCCATCACAGTATGAAGCTTTGTATATCTCTATTTGTCACTGGACGTGATATTAGTAGGGATGATGTGTTATACATGATGGTGTATCATTACACATCTGAGGCTTATAATGAAGGCACGTATCCTAATAGTATATAAGGGCATTTTATCTCTAATACACCTAGTCCACAGCAGACACACATTAGTAATCCATCGGGACTGGCTAGTAATCTATCAGGACTGGCTAGTAATCCATCAGGACTGGCACCCAAATGAGGGTGACTTGGATGCACTATAAAGCCTAATTGAGAAATTAACATGATCACCTTTAACCTGTAATGTTACAGCCCCCATGTGAAGGATATATACGCTTTGCGCTTTGCGTAAAGCTAGCACACAACATGACTGTAACATTATTATCAGCACTACTGATAAGACTCTCACTTCATCTCCCCCTCATGCAAGCATACTTAAACAGCCTAGGCAGGCATATTCCTGCTCAAGTAAACCAAAGCCTGCTATAATAGCAATTTACACCTGACAGTGCCACAAAGGGTGTTTACTTGCACATGCACATGCATACATGCAATATGATTGAATGTACACACTTTGAACGGACAGGCCCCCCCACAGAATTGGATTCAGAGTACCCAACAACAACAGGCAGCAGCATCAGTGATCAACAGTGGTGCCAATATGCAGCAGCCTAGTGCTTCACAACAGCCTATACAGATCCAGAACATTGCAGGACCAGGGCAAGTATCTTTCAATGGAAATCCCCCACCACTTTACTACGGAGGAAATCCCTACCCAATTCAGGGGTACTTCCAAGATCCTACTAAAATGGCATATGCCACCCTTCCCATGCAGCCATATCTAACATCTTCTATGCCACACCAACTTTACGGTGGAAATTATTTTCCGACACTACAACAGGTATGAGCAAACCCCCTATACATGCTGCAGTATAAATTAACATACTTTGTTTTGTTGCTGATGTGTTCAATTTTAGCCGGTCATGGTAATCCAACAACAACCAACCTCAGTCCCAATTAATACAGCTGTCCAAACATCTTCTGGAGATAACTACTTCACTCTGTCTGCTGTGATGACATGCTTAGTCATCATAATTGGAGGCTGGCCATCTCTTTTATGCACCATTTCTGCATTACTGATGTCTTATAATGTAAGTACGTTATTTTTATGCTCTATTACTTTGAAAAACAATTTCTCAATTCTTCCTCATCAGGCAAAGGATGAAGAGAGACGTGGTAACATTGCATCTGCCAGGACAAAGGCTAACATATCTTTGGGCCTCAACATTGCTGCAGTTGTGTTTGCTGTAGTGATGTGGAGTGCTGTGGCCATTCCAGTGGCTGTGACCGTTAGTGCTCAAACCGCAACTCCAAATTGCTATCCAGTATCATCTGATTACTATTGCTACATTTCATACTGTTACAATGGTTACCACTCGTGCTACTACTACTCCTACTACTCTTCCTCTCCCTATTCCTATTCGTACTATTCCTATAACTCTTATTCCTATTACTCACAGCAATGCAGTTCAAGCTATGGCTCACCGTGCTCTTATGGCTGATCATGTTCACCCTTCAGTACTGCCTATGTAACGTGGATGAGAATAACTACTTAGATATTGAGACAGTAGTTGCCATAGTTACAGATGTCATGTGGTGTACTTGTAAGTGGTTGTTGTTACTATATATAGGCATTGTAGGGACACTGGTAGTTGCTGCTGCCAATGTGTATTGCTGCATTGTTCATGTTTTGAAAATATAAGTGCACCTTCATTGGGACTGATGTCAGACTCAATCTGGTTGTTTGCAAGTTTTAAAATGATTATTACTCTGTATTTAAACTAGAGGATTACAAAATTCTTACTGCATTAGTTGTAACTATTAGGCAAACAGTAATGGTGAAAATAAATTGTACGCTATATGTATGCAAAAGACAAAATAGCCAAAATCAAGTAAAGTGCAGTGTATTGGAATGTTTTAATTTGAGTACGCTAGTTAACTTGAAACATTCTCCATAATGAACTACTACAATTATTAAACATTTCATCCGAAATTTAGCCAACAAAAGAAACCATTAAGATAAGATAATTAAGAGAAATAGCATTAATTTATTTTGCACGGCTGTCTCCTATAGTTTTGTTCATCAAATATTTGGTCACAATCTCATTGATTTAGTTACTTAACCATTTATTACAAATTTGTAATAATGCTATTTGTATCTAGCTATTAGGCACTAATACAAAAGGGTTTGGTAGATTTACACTGCAGACCAAAATTGGAATGTGTACAGCGGGGCATGGCGTATCTTTGGGAAAAGATGGCGGCGTTATCCAACACCCCCTTCACCTCTCATTCTGCACCTTCAAACCTTCAAAATTAATTGCAATTGCAGAGAATTGTTCGTGTGCTCGTAGTAAAGAGCGAATTAATAAGTCTCACGTGAGACATGCTGGGACAGTCAGGACCACCTTGACCTTGCATGCATTTGAGAGGTTCAATTATCCACATAAGTGAGAACGCGAGCTCAACATCCCGGTCACGTACCCAGACCTGTTTACGTAAGCATTATCGCATAATGTACATGTATAATGCTACGTAAAGTGGTCAGGTAACGAAGTCGGTCTAGGGAATGTGATTGGATGCAATTACATAACACACGGTGATTAATAATTATTGAGGAATGGATCGTGTAGGTCTCCCGCAATCAAATGGCAAAGTAGACGTCTAAAAAGCGCTTTATCCGGCTGTTCAATGCAGCAAGCCATATGTGCCTTGCTGTCGCAACGCACGGTGAGACAAGCACAGAGGACGAGAACAGCTATTATAGCTCAGGTTGTCTATCTCTGCATAAGTACTTTAAAACTGGATTGCAATTTACCTTGACGCCAAAGAGCAGCATCAGCGATTAGAAAGGAATGGACAGAAATTATCACTGCATGCAGGCATAACTGGCGCAATACCTGTATCTGAAAATGTATCCACCTACTTGTAGGTCTTCACAAGACTGCCTCCCAATGTATAGACAACACGTGTTATTGACAGCTTAGGGACATCAGTCTCATGTCAGAAATAGGCTTGAATGGTGGAAAGCCTTAAACAAAAGCACATCTACTATGCAAGTTAATCCAAGCACTACAAACATATTATAACAAATACAGTGAACAATGTCAATAGTTCATCAACAGCCATTAATGTCTGACTCTACCATCTCATCCACTGGAGAATTATCCGCCATATTTGACACAGGCTCCTGCTTCTCCACTATTCTCAAGTTATTCCTCCTCAGAATTGTTGTTATCAGACATTTCCTCCAGTATCATTGGTCCAAATGTAGCGCTCTATCTGACCACTCTTCATCTAATCCCCAGCCATGTTCAGATGACCTCAACATCTGACTTATTATCTCACACCTCACCACATGAACCAGCAGCTATAGGTATTAGGTTTATTTGGATCTAACAAGCCCAAAACGGTATATACTTTGGTAATGGTACATTTAGTAGCTGTTCCAGTTAAAGCCATCACGTGTGCATAACTGGGTATGAGACTTCTTACTTCACCTAATTTTTAAAATTCAGTTCTGAAAACATCCCCTAAAGGATGGATTTGTATACTCATAAATCAAAATTAAACACCTAAGCACACAGCCACACACACCTACAGTCACACATCACATACACACACAGTCAAACATATACAGACAGGCACACTCAAATACACAACACACTTAATCACACACACGCAATTATTGTGTCACACAGTGTGCTTCATCAATTACAATCATATATATAGCATTTCTCTGACGACTAAATTAAGTAGCAGTAACGCTGGGCTGATGAAAAACAAGTGTATGTATGTATGTATAGCAACATTAGCGAACAAAAGCTAACCTGATCTTTTGTTAAGGCTTTTAGCGGAGACACGATCAAAGCTATGCTGCCTTCTTCCTTTAAGCAGGTCATAGAACGCCAGGGTCATGTGCTGTAGCATAGCGATTTGCCATTTCCAGTCGGCAAATTGAGAAACACGTCATTTTATTCAAGAAATCCTTCGTCTGCCTCAAGCTGTTTTGGGCGAAGTTAAGAATATTGCTGCTAGTTGAAGAAAGCAGTCAATGTCAGTCATGTCTGAAGCTAGAGAATTAACTTTAATTTCGCTTAAGGAATCCAATGTACGTACGTATTACGTGAATCTCATTTATTTGCTATCCAGCATGTCCTACCAGAGATAAAGGAATTGGAAACTCATCACGTGCACCATTCAATGCAATGGTATGCCTGCATACTAGTGCAAATCGCACCTCCGAACTTGTCAAAAAGGGTGGATTCGAGTCGACCAAGGCAGAAAGAGCGTTTCCCCCCCCACATTAGGTATGTGCTTTGTGCACTTTAATGCCTTTCATGTATTGTTTGACACTTATACTAGTTGGATAAACCATTTTGAGCGATTGTCCTATCTACTTTGCTTCATGTTTTGCGTTTAAAATGATTTTTGGCAATAAAATTTTTCTCTGCACCTTCATCGTCTTTCTGCCGCTACCTTTGCCTTTTATTATTGTGTTAGCACATTACATGGGTCAGTTTCCGCGAAAATGACCCATCGTTATATATATATAAAGTTATAATAATCATTCACGTTTGAATCGCTATAACTTCCGAACGGTACACGCCATTGACTTCCTATTTTCAACACTTCATACTACACCATTTCTCTACGGGTAAAATACTTTTTGGGGTCTTGTACTTGCTCTGTGCCCGAATTGCAACGTCCGATATCCCACAGGGTATGAGCCCGTCATAACTTTCGGCAGGAGTAATCAAATCGCTATTCGGTTTGTAGGTAGAGGGGTCCTATCGGAAGTTTCGTTAGAAACTTCCATATAGGATTTGACCCCGACTATGAATGTCATTAAAAAAACGCGACCCGTCTGTAACAACACTCCCGACAATCGGATCGTGTAGCTTGTTTTAGCAATCGATCTAGAAGTCAAAAATGAGTAGTTTCGTTTTTGTTTCATGTCGCAGAACCGCGTGGTTGTAGAGAACAAGAGTATACTGCCCGTTCTCGTACCCAGTCTCGGAACAAGGGGCGGGTCGTCTTCTTCTCCTCCTCCTCCTCCTTCTTGGCAACGCATAACTCGGGACAGGAACACTTTTAAGCGATCAAAATTAGATACAGGGTCAGCCGTCACATTAATCAGACAAGACGTATGGGAGGAAGTAACCAATTTGGACAATACTACCAGCTTGGAGAAGTTCATCGCCCTATTGTATAGTTGCTAATGGTGACAGATTGAATACACTTGGTCAGGTAGTCCTACCAATCCATATTGGTGGCTTAGTGGAACCATTTCCTGTATTGGTGGCTTGCCAACTAACACAGAAATGTCTAATTGGGGCAGATTTTCTCTCACATTTTAGGGGCCACATTGATATGGGGATGAAGATGTTGGTGGCTGGAGAAACTGGTGAAATTTGAAACAGAAAAGGGCCAAACATCAGCTGCTGTCTGTCACGCACATTTTGGTGAATCAGTGGAAGTCCCAGGCTACTCTCAGATGCAGGTCACAGTAGGCATAAGTAAGGATAATGCCGTGACAGGTGCAGCAATGTTCGAGCCAAGTGCAAGTTTCATCGAAAGACACGGCCTGCTGGTGGCAAGGTCGATTTCATATGCTCATACAGGTAGAATGTTGGTGCAATTGCTTAACCCTCCCAGGGACCATCAACCTGATGTACCTCTGCTAAGGCGTTCAACATGCACGGGTACGGCGACCCCCTGACCGGTATTGATAACCGCGAGGACACAGTCTGATGGAGAGGGGAGCAGTATAATGTACATGTACAGGAGGAGACTAATGTCTATTGCACACTGCACCATGTAGTACCCTAACTGCAACTTATGTTCTGTATAGTCTTTAGGTAGCATTGAATGTGAGTCTTAATTAAAGTTACTTGCTAAACTACCTTCCGTGGCCGTAGGTTTGCGCTGCTGGTCTGCGCTACGCTACAAAAGCAATACTGTAACTGCCTGAACTCGTAGAAAACTGGCGCCATTAATGCCAGCACTTAAGTCTTTGAGCGCCAAGTGCATATATACATGCATTCTCACACAACCATATAATCATCTGTAGGATACAATATATCAGTGTTGTGCTTATTACAAGAATCGCTTTGAATACCATGTTGTACATTTACATACATGCAATTCAGTGACATGCATATAAACCAGCCATGTAGATGCTGAAGTCAAACCCAGGTGAGGCACTGGGGTGTGCGCACATCTTGTGCGTCCATAATTACCTCGCACATACGGCTGTAACAAACCATATACTTATTATGAACTGGAAAAAAGCATGGAGTGAACTGGGATTTTAAACATCTTGCATGCTACACTAATATGGGATACAAATTCCTGTTCTGGGAGTAAATAGCATTAGTAAAGTCATCTGACAATGTGAAGAAACATAAGTAAAGTAACCAAACATGTCGTGTACTTATAAACCCACAAGTGCAGCAAACATGACGTATAAATAAAGCCTCTTTGTGACAGCCAAATTTGAGATGGAATACGCCATGCAAGGTCTGTCCTTGACAAAGTCCGTACCACTATTCCCGCGTTTACGTGTGTGTGACAACCAAATTTGAAACATTTGAAATGGAATATGCCAAGGTCTGTCCTTGAACAAGTCCGTACCACTTGTCCCTCGTTTACATGTACTTGCACTGCTTCATTCCTAACATTTTGTTGAATAACCCAACCAGTCTGCTCACCTTCCATCTCTCTGCGACAGCACGGCTATTTTTAAAAGGCACTTGTAATTACCAAAAGCAGGATGTTTATAGTCTCGTACCCAGACCCGTTTACTTAAGCATTATCGCATAATGTAGCTACGTAAAGTGGTCTGGTAACGAAGTCCACCGAAGTCGTTCTGGACGTAGGAATACCAATCACATGCTGGATAGAACAAATAAATGAGATTCGCGTAATACGTTAATTACGCATACATTGGATTCCTTAAGCGAATTTAAAGTTAACTCTCTAGCTTCACATACATGTATGATTGACATTAACTGCGTTCTTCAACAAGCAGCAATGAGATTGGATATTCTTAACTTCGCCCAAAACAGTTTGAGGCAGACAAAGGCTTTCTTGAAAGGAATGACGTTTATCTCAATTTGCCGACTGGAAGTGGCAAATCGCTATGCTACAGCACATGACCCTGGCGTTCGATGACCTGCTTAAAACAAGAAGGCAGCATAGCTTTGAGCGTGACTCCGCTAAAAGCCTTAACGAAAGATCAGGTTAGCTTTTGTTCGCTAATGTTACTTCTTGCTATACATATACACTGAATGACAAAGGATTGACAGCAGCGTACGTGGATACAGAAACAAGAATGATGAAGAGAAGCTTGAAAGAGTGCGCAGCGGTCACTTTAGCTTGCTTTTCATCAGTCCAGCGCTACTACTATCTAATTTAGCCGTCAGAGAAATGCTATGCGGTTTTGCGACATAAAACGACGACGAAAGTGGTAATTTTCTTCTTCTCATTCGATCACAAGAACTATCTAAACGATCAGTCTCGTTAGAAACGCGCCCAGTGTTTTGAATGACTAGCTGGGGTCAAATCCTATAATATATTTAATAATATAGAACTTCCGAAAGTTAGTTTTCACGCCAGTAACGCGGTAAAGCCTACTTATATGTGCGCCGTGGCAATCCGCCCCGACCGCCCGATGTTGGAGGACAGCGCTATCCCATACTGAACCAGAGATCATATCTATATATGATCTCTGACTGAATTGAACGAGTGCAATGTCAGCCCACCAGCAGCTCGATATATGAAGCGCGTGGACACAACACGCTGACGTGTACGCTATACCTATACATTTGTTTTGCCTTCAAAGATACGTAGGCTTTGCCCTAAAAAGGTTCGAGCCAGTTTTATTATTATTATTATTATTTTACAATGTAATTATCTTTATTTTCATAATGATATACATGCATGTACAATACAGACACATGCATTATTGCTATACTATTTATTTAATGAATCTACAGTTCTGCTTACAAACACAACTAATCAACCTACAGTTCCACTAACCTACCCTTGGACAGCTTCCCTTCCCATGATGTTATTATTATATATATTTTATTTTATTTTTTTTGTTGGATGGCTGGTAGAGCGAAATCATCTGTAATTCTTATTAGCTTGTTTCAGTATTAGTCTGGGGACCAGATGACTGGCATTCAGCAGTCAGTATGTCTGTAAATTTACCACCCTGACCTATCGCAAACTGCAGTGATAGGGTAATAATATTCGTCGTCACGGGCGCAACCGCAAACCTTATTGTGCATGTCCCATGTGGAATGCAGGGTATTAAACCAGTGTACATGTACTCAGCAGATTGCCGTTCCCAGCCCTCTCACAATAAGTACAAAGTACATATTGTGCTTCGCATCATACCATTGCAATACTTTAATTCCATGAATACAGCTAGTGCGACATGCAACACTGTCTAGTCTTGCTCTGCATTTTCTTTTCCTTTCCTTGACAGTGAATTCATTCCCTCCCCACCCCCCCCCCCACCCCCACCCCCACCCCCACCTGTCAATTACATTTACATTAACACCCCAGAAGTGAGTAGCGAGTAACCTATTTATAAGACCGTTTCATGGTAGGGGCCGTGTGAGACTGAAATGAGGAAAGTGTACACACTCTAGGGCCAAACTATAATAACAATCTCATGCCATCTAGCTGCGCTAATAAACATAAACAAAATGAGGTTGGGGGGGGGGGGGGGGGACAGATTCTGCGGATGGGGGACAGAATCCGCTAGCAGAAGGTGTCCCCCCGGACAGAATCCGCTAGCAGATTCTGTCCGGGGGGACAATATCCGCTAGCGGATTCTGTCCGGGGGGACAGTTTTTAGGGGGGACAGAATCCGCTATGACACCGGACCTAGGATTATGAAGTCATCCAAATTATGACTCAGTCACGTGATCCACCCTCGCTATGGTTGAATGAATATCTCAGTCTCACATACAAGAAGAGCATGACCATTTGTCATCACAGTTGAGAAGACCAACACATTTGATATGGAACCATTTGTGACAGTTTTCATATTGAGCCATATCTCCATATGTGTCTGGCATCAAACATTTGCAATAAACATCAATTTTCTCAGTGCAGACTTTCTTTGGTATCTTGCTTTGTTTATCAAGAATTGGAAACGGGGTAAATTTTTGTTTTCTAAGGCATTTCATAAGGTGACGTCTCATCTTCAGCTGATCAAACTGCAAACCTGATATATTGTCTCCCATTGCTGCATGAAATGCAAATGCAATGCAAATACACCACAGTCACTTCCACCTTTCTGCTTTTGGGTATACGGAAATTGCACAATTAAGTGACTGTGTTTATCTCCACTGTAATCAATGTCCTATATATAAGACAGAGCGGTGAGTAAGAGTTGAGCTTAATTTTCCCCTACGTAATTTGCTGTCATAGACAACTACTTCATGGCCTAGACTGCTTGATGTCACCCAGTGATTTCCAGATACCAGATGAATTTGAATTGATTCATTTGTTGCAGGAATAAACCCATCAATCTGTGCTAGAAGAGTTGATTGCCAGCCATCAATGGCAGGGAATTGTTTTTGAAGAATGGCTTGAGCAAGATACATGTGCTCATCAGAAAGCATTAAGTCTCCACTCTTAATCATGTCATGCTCACTAAGTGTTTTGTCGTCTTGCTCACTAGTTATAGCTCCATGTTTAGCATTTGTACTTTCAATATGTTCACTGTCACTTACACTACTATCCTGACATCTGGCACCTTCACCTTCATTTTCCACAATGACTAAATCACCTGCACACTGTTCATTGGTACCACAATCATCATCGGTACTGGACCTTTTCATTCCCTTCACTAGTTTTAAAAACTGAAGTAGAGTAATACCAACACCAGGTGAGCAATGACCATGATGACACACAAACTCACCTCTGGAAATAAGACTTCATATAGAAATGCAAAACCATATCCACGCAACTCATTAACTTTAGTAATAGTGCTCATGTAAGTGAACAGATTTCCTTGAAAAGAGAATCATAATGACATACGTGTAAGCAGCATGTTTATATTGGTACTCATCCTTCAATACTAAATACTAGCTGCTGGATCACTAACCACATGTTCTGGAAGTACTGTGATTGGCTTGTAATTACATCCATGATGAAGTGCAGTTTTCTCTTGTTTTGTACCATACCAATATATTCTGTGCAGCTCTGAACTTCTGACACCGTGGACAATAGCTGTGAGCTCAGACTGTGAAGGCAAGAGATCATGTAATGTTAAGTTAAACTACGATAAACTTTCTTATACCTTCAATCTGTCTGTTTAATTCTTGAAATGACAGAACAGTATTCTATCTTCTGGGCTATATAATTATGATATAATATAGTATAATAAAATTTATTCACAACATATTTTTATGTGCAAATCATCCATATTTTCATCCAAACCTAGTATAGAAATCATTTTGCTCAGGAGTGGATTCCTGTGGTTGAGTTAATTGTGGTGAAGAGGCTGGTGAAGTGGACTGTGGCTCTCCAGGAGAGGCTGGCAGGGGTGGACTGTGCTCTTCAGGAGAAGCTGGCAGGGTGGACTGTGGCTCTTCAGGAGAGGCTAATGGAATGGATTGTGGCCATGCAGGAGAGACTGGTAGAGTGGACTGTGGCTCCCCAGGAGAGGCTGGCAGGGTGGACTGTGGCTCTCCAGGAGAGGCTGGCAGGGTGGACTGTGGCTCTCCAGGAGAGGCTGGCGGGGTGGACTGTGGCTCTTCAGGAGAGGCTGGCGGGGTGGACTGTTGCTGTTCAGGATAATCATTTTGAATCAGAATATTAATTGAGCATCATCTAAGTATTTTAAACCCACACCTTTCTAGGATAAAACTCCTTCAATCTGCACGCTGATCTTTGTAACTATTACGCAGCATTACTAAGCAGCCAACATCATATTCCTATAAAGTGACATAATTGTAAAGTGCCTAGTGGGCAATGAAAACTGACTTGACATACCTTTGGCTTTCCCTTTTTCTTATCATAATCGGCTTTCATGCGTGTCTGTGCTGATGAAATATTCTGCTCGGCATCTGAGAAAACTTTTTTTTTGAGACTACACATGCTTTTGAACACATCTTCAATGTAGTCCACATCAAACGGTTCATTTAGATTGGCACTTATTAACATGCGCCTGCTCATACAATAAGCTCAAAAACAACAGACATAGGTGCAAATACAGTCTTAGAGTACTGTACCTGCCATACATTAGCTCAAATGGAGTGTGCATTGTTGATTTCTGTTTAGAGGTTCTGCAAGCCAACACAAGTAAACAGAGGTGATCTAAATTTTAGAAACTGTAATGCACATTACCTATAAGCGAAGAGAACAGGGTCTAAAAGATCATCCCAATCATTTTGCTTGTCGTTACATAGCTTGATTAAGGATCGTTGCAGGGTTTGATTATAACGTTCCACCAAACCATTCGTTTGAGGATGGTATGCAGTAGATATCCTGTGTTCAGTTCCAGTCATTTGAAACAGAACTGCATTCACTCTGTTCACAAATTCGCGTCCTTGATCCGATATAGTAACATGGGTGCACCCATGCCTGTAAAGAAGTTACATGCATATAATTGCTACTTTTATGTACATGTATATGCACTTGCCTGCATATAATCTTATACAGAAACCCAGCCACTGTCCTTGCAGTCTTGTCAGCTATAGGTTCAGCTTCAGGCCACTTTGAAAAGTAATTAATTAGGGTGATGATGTAGCAGTTGCCTCGCTCAGTTTTTGGGAGAGGACCAATTAGATCTATACCAACCTAAATTGATGCGTACATGCATTAATAACTGGGAGAATAAATTACAACTTACTTGATGCCATACACTAGGTTGTATAGGTATGGGATGCAAAGAAACTGCAGTCTTCATAAACTTGGCACCATTTGTGCTCTGGCAAACATCACATGTCTTAACAAACTCATCCACATCTTTCATCAGCGTCTTCCAGAAGAACCTCGATGAAACCTTTTCTCTTGTTTTATCCCTTCCCAGGTGTCCACCTATAAAAAGCGCAATTATTACTATGGCCTCATTGACCATATAGTGACACTGCTACGACTCACTTTCTTTGGACGAGTGGCACGAATGAAGGATTCGTTCTCTTTCTTCTACTCCTCTAGGAACTCGAAGAAAATCCATTTCCCCTCTTTCCTTTTCCTTTTTGCGGTACAGTACTCCGCTATCGACCGCATAGTCCTCACGTTTACGCCGCAAAGATCGCTTTTGGGCCTTATGATACGCAGAGGGGTACGTACCAGTCTCCAGAAAGCTGTAAATGCAATCGTACTCTTCTCCGTTCATAACGCAGACTACTATACACTAGCAGCTGCTCACCACGTGCGACTAAAACGGCAGAGGTGGGAAACAGGAAAGGCGGAGCATGCATAAACTAGCGTTTGGGCTGGCGTCGCGGGGATGGGGGGGGGGGGGGGGGGGGACAATTTCTGCGGAAGGAGGACAATATCCGCTAGCGGATTATGTCCGGGGGGACAAAATCTGCGGGGGGACCAAATCTGCTCCGACACCGGCACACAACGGATGGCCGCCAGCGGGGACTGGATACGCGGTTCTCAAGACATGTGAACGCTTGGGTGTTCCACTGGCAGTTGAGAAGTTAGAGGGACCCGCCATCTGGTCTCTTCCCCAGACCCACATGACGTAACTGTAAACAGTATATTTTATACAGTACATGTACCTCTATTGATAACCGGTACATGCACAATAACAATATTTCATGACACAAGTCCCATATAACAGCTATACAGCTTCCCGACCTACTGTACCGCTCACTGGTCTTCATGTACTAGCATACAGATCAGCGTCAACATGATAATCAAAGATTCTATGTGTTAATCGAGTTGCATACCAATTCCACGAGTTACCAATTTCCTTTTGGAAGTGCCGGGCTTATGAATACAATACTTGTTTAATAAAATGCGAATCGTTTTACACTCCGTCTCTAGTGCGCTACAAGCTTATTCGTAACAGCGAGGAACGATTTGCAAATAAATACATGTATACCACTTGGGTACATTGATACGCATGTGTGTATACATTTCACTGCCGTGTATTAAATGTATGGATAATAGTTACGTTATAGACGTTCCTGGACATCAATCGATACGGGGTACCCTGGAGCTCTGACTCCCGGAGAGGAAACTACCAGCAGAAGGAGTGGTATGAGCTCCGAAGCTGCGCGAAGCTGGAACTGCTAGTGAGTCTCGTGCCAAGACCCAAAACGGCTAGTGGTGATGTAGTCAGTGTCACCGCAGGTGTAACGACTCACGTGCCCCGAATACATGTGTTAATGAAGACTACCATTAACCTGCCGCGGCTTCGTGCAACGCCCACCAGACCATTGGCCATTTAATAGCATAGCCAAGATCACAGATGACTGAAGGAGACATGATGATAACCGATGGAAAAGGATTTCAGGCGCTGTTGATGGAAAGTGACTTCTCCACTTCTGGCAGTGCAGCCGCGCATTGCAACGAGTGAGTATGACGAACGAAGCATGGCATGTTTCATTACATGGGTGCGTGTTCGGCTGGTGTAAAGGGGTGTAGAAGTAACATAGAAAGCTTCACTGACCACGTTTGACCGCAGTCACGTGTTGCTCGTGATTTTCGCCGTGGTAACGTGGGTATTTGCATGTAGTAATGGTGTCTTTGGCGCGTTAAATAGAGATAATAGCTTTAGGAATTGACAGTTGGCGTAGCGTATATAGAAGTTTACAAGCTCTAGTGCGTGTGATAACAGACAATGCGGTTGACGTGGGCACGCAGCTATTGACGCACAATCAGGGTCGCGTCGCCTTTCTCGTTACATTGCCTACTCTTCCCTTCTATTTTGTCTTCTCTTGGACCCTCCGCATTTCGGGTTCTCGTTTTGTGTCGTTCACATATGCTGATATAGAGATTCGAGCATCGAAAGCGAGGGATTGGACTCTGATGTAGAAGGAGCCATCTACGCCCAGCTGTATTTTCAAGATGGAACACCGTCGAATGAACAGAAAGGTAAACCTTCGATTCGTTGTTCAGTCTGTTGTGTGTGTGTGTGTGTGTGTGTGGGGGGGGGGGGGAGGGGGTGGTGTTGATCTAAGTGTGATTTCAGTATTTGGGTAGTGCATGTGTTTGTAGGCGTCAGTGTGTGCTGTGTGTTTAAAATAATGTGTGTAATGTGTGTTGATTTCATTCTTTCAGCCTGCATACACACATTTGTGCACATGAGTTCATCTTTGCAGCTGTTACTCAAATAAAAAGTCGCAATTGTTTTGTCGAAATTACATTGTGGTATTCACTATCTCGCACCTATGTTTGACACAATGGCAGGGTGCCCAGACCACACAGCTTTGTCTTCATCTGGTGGTATCGTTGTCACTGTCCTACCCTTGTCAGGGGAGACAGCAGGGGAAACCCCAAGGTAACGCTAACAATATCTAATTGTAGTTATAGTTTCCCATTATTAATCATAAATTGATTATTGGAGAGTCTTGATTATGCTACTTAACCTGTTTTCCACCAGCAGCAATGTACATGCTTAGTTAATGTCAATGCTTTGATAACATTTAATGCAGAGGTAATATTAAGAGTTATGCATTCGTGGATACCGTGTGCATGTGTATGTATGTGTGTGCATGTGGCTTATGAGTGTTTCGAAATTTGCTGGTATGCTTGTGTGTGTGTGTGTGTGTGTGTGTGTGTGTGTGCTTGTGTTTGCTTGTGTGTGTGCGCGTGTGTTTGCTTGTGTGTGTGTGTGTGCGCATGTGTGTGCTTGTGTCTGTGTGTGTACTTGTGTCTGTGTGTGTACTTTGTGTGTGTGCTTTGTGTTCGCTTGTGTGCGTCTGTGTTTGTTTGAGCTTGTGTGTGTATGTATGGTGGTGTTTTGTGTGTTTGTGTGTGTGTGTATGGTGTGATTGTGTGTATGGTTTATGTGTGTACGGTTTGTGTGTGTTTGTTGTGTGTGTGTGTGTTAGTTGGGTGTGTGTGTGTTTGTTGTGTGTGTGTTCTTGTGTGTGTGTGCATGTGTTGAGGTGAATTGAATTGCGGACCATTCTTTCTGTCATTGTTCAGGTTCCAGTCCAAAAAACATCGTCTGCACAAGAAACCTCATGGACTCATCAGCAAGAAGCTTCGGCTAAACCCTACAGAGAGGGAGGACCACACCCACAGTTTACCACTGGGAGATCCCCTCCCATCTCAGGACAGAACAGAGGAGGAAGATAGTCGCTCCCTTGCTGTCCTCAAGAAGCCATCAAGAGGAAAGGTGACATGTGGCTCGGCTTCAGGTACTAGTTCCCAGCCCCTCCTCATCCTCACCATTTCTAGCCCTCCTTCCCCTCTCATCCAACTACCTCCACCATCACCACCATCTCAGGACGCACTGCGAAAGGATTGGACGAATCGGTTGAGGCGAGGTGGTCTGGGAACTCGAGCAGTGATGGAGAGTGTACCATTGGTGAACGGCACCCTAAGGAGCAGGGTTCAGAGGACTGCATTGTTGTTGGACCAATCAGAAAGCAGCAGGTGTCCGAGCGGTGTGGAATCACGGAAGGGTCCTTGGACTTGGAGGATTGTTTCATAGTTGAGGAGGAAACTCAGAGTGGGCAACGGAGAAAGCGAAAGTATTCTCAAGAGGGACCTGGGTAAGTCTCGGGGGTGTGAGTGTATATATTGTGCATGTTGTGTGTGTGAGTGAGTGTATGTGTGCATATGTGAGGCTGTTTGTTGTGTTATGTGAGTGTGTGGTGTGCGTATTGTGTGGGATTGTGTAGGGAGTGTTGTGTGATTTTGTGCATGGTGTGTAGGTGGGTGGAGAGGGAGGGGGTGGTGTGTAGGGGTGTGCAGGTGTGGGTGGAGATGTGGTGGGAGGGAGGGGGTGGTGAGGGAGGGGGTGGTAGTGGGGAGGGAGAGATGGACATTGTTACGAACGGATCAGTGATCTTTGCCACAGATTAGAAGAGGAAGAAGAAGATGACGGTTCTTGCAGTCCCTCTTCAGAGGAAGGTAAATGAGTGCTGTGGTCTGTTAAGTGGTGTACATGTGCCCAGGATGGATGAATTGTACTGATCCACTGTATTGCTGCGAACCCCACAGGTGATCAAGATAAGGGTTCCCAGGCCATCAGCAGTGCAGAGTTCGACAGTTCGTATGGTGCTTCTTCTGATGGGGACTTTCCCTCTGATGGGGACTTTCCCTCCGATGGGGAGTCCCCCACCATTGGGGTCAAGTACACTGATGAGCAGAAGCAGTTGTGTTCTGGGGACTCCTCTGGTGAGACCTCACAGTTGGTAATGTACAGTGTACCCAGGTTAAGTAGTTTTTAGGGTTAAATGATCATTAATTTATTAATAGTCAGTAATCCCATTTCCCACCGTAATCCCTAAACATGATAAACACTTTTATTTTTCTCGTCACATATGGAGTATTGGCTACATTTTGAAACCCCTTACTCAGGTAGTTCAGGCTGCCACTAATTAAGATTTACGTCATTAAAAATGGCGGCTATATAAAAGTTGTATCTTACTCTCTTGATCCCCATGACTAAAACTTAACACAAGTGTGAGTTACACACGGTTATAACTGATTGTAATATTTTGTATTTTGACAACATGCCTGTTGCACTCAACCATTAAAATTGCATACATGGCTGTGGTGGTATGTTGTGGTCCATTTCTTAACAGGCTATTCGGCTATTTAAAAATCATTGTAGGTTTTCGCATATGTATCATTTAGCACAACATTGCTCATGATAAGCAACGATGCACAAATGCATGTATCATGAAATGCTTTCTATAATATGCACGTGATGATTCAAATTATTGGCTTGCTGTTTATGCAACAGTTGTGAACTAGCTTCAAATTGGCCAACAAGGTGCACAGAATCTAGATAATAAATCTTCAGTACATGGTCTTTTTGAACAAGACAGTGAGGAGTAATATGTAGTGGTCTAGAGAAACCTGCTTGGCAAGAAAGTTACCTGCGAGTTGGTTTCCCATCCCTGCGTTGAGTCCTCTTAATACGCAGTCAAGTACAGTGGTTAGTTATGAAGAACCAGTCTGCAGATTCTGCTGCTTGGCAGTTGCAAGTTAATTGTTGTCAATCATGCATTTGCTTGACCCACAAAACGTCGTAACGATGTGATTCAGAACATGAATGTTCTTGGTTTCTTTTTAGCCACCTGCCTATGATTATTTAAGTACCTCAAAGATTAAATTTCTTGGGTGTCTCTGTGTGTGTTGTGTATGTGTTTGTGTGTGTTTGTGTGTGTTTGTGTGTGTGTTGTGTGTATGTGTTTGTGTGTGTTTGTGTGTGTTTGTGTGTGTGTTGTGTGTATGTGTTTGTGTGTGTTTGTGTGTGTTTGTGTGTGTGTTGTGTGTGTGTTGTGTGTGTGTGTGTGTGTGTGTGTGTGTGTGTGTGTGTGTGTGTGTGTGTGTGTGTGTGTGTGTGTGTGTGTGTGTGTGTGTGTGTGTGTTTGTGCACCTGTATACAGAAAATTGGAATATTTGACCGGAATGTATTTAGTATGATATCCGAACATAAATTACCCAAACATTTTTTCCATTTAAATTTTTGTGTCTTTGTTTATTTTATACATATGGGTGTGGCAGTATGTGTATGTGTGCATTTAGTATATGTATTCGTGAATGTGTGTATAACTGTACCATGGACCCAGTTGTAGTTCCTTAGGTCAGTGTTGGCATGCATAACAGCGGCAGGTTATATAAGCTATTCCTTGCAGCTGCCAAGGACTTGTGGCATATCAACGAGAAAGACCGATTGGTACGTTTCTGTGCAACGTGTGCTTGGGTACACATGCACTTTGTCGTCTAGGTGTGTGTGTGTGTGTGTGTGTGTGTGTGTGTGTTAGGTCTATAATATTTGTGCACTGCACACATCAGCTCAACACTTTATAGAACTAGTTGTATGTTGCCATTCAATCCTGGCTACTTATGTAAGAATAAATTTGGTCACTAAAAAGTGCCAGATTAAGTTCAGTACAAATTAATAATTCCCAATGACACATGAGCTAATGTACTATCCCTCTTCCCCGCTCCCTCCCTCCCAGGGTCGGGCAGCCTATGACAAACGCAATGGCACAGGAAGGTACTTCTTCGGAGCCGTTGTCTGTAGCAACTGCAGGCAGAAAGACCACCCCACGTCTGAGTGTGTGCAGCCCAAGGTGAGATGAGGGTAGAGGTGGGGGAATGGATGTCTCCTACAGAACAGACTAGTGCCAGATGGGTGACTAGGGGAAGGGTTAAGGTGTGGGAGGAGGAGAAAGTACAGATGTGTCAGAGCTAGGCTGAAAGGCTGAATGTTTGACATATCTTTCATATGCTCTGTTGTCCAGAATGGAAGGTATTATAGGAAAGGCTGAGAAGCAGGGGCATGATTTCACGATGGGGGAGGGGGGGGGGGGGGGGGTTGCAATTGCCTCCTCCCCCAATGATTGCCATTATGTTGTTTTATGAGAGGAACCACACATAGAGCTTGGATCGTTAAAATCGTGGTAGGATTGTGGTATTAGGGTGGTGGTGTTGCTTAGTGCATGCATGCTGGCTGGCCTGGGAAAGTAATTAACCCCCTCTCTCCCCCCCCCCCCCCCCCTTCATCCTTCCTGGCCATTGAGAGGTGAAGTGGTGGAAGTGATAGTTGATAACTTTTGACTGTGTATGTGTTTAATGTTTAGGTCAGGTAGTTGGGCATTAAGACATGGATTAGACTCCCCCTTGTAAGAAACCAAAGATTAGTTTGAAATAGTTAGATATTTAATAAAGGATTTCCAATAATGTAAGGTGCATGGCAGTATACAGTATGTACTTGTTTTGGTGTCTTGGTACTGAAAACTGGCTTATTGACAAATGAGCTTCGATGATTCACAAAGCAAACAAATTAGAAAACGAACACCACACATCCGAGGGAATGGGGGAAGGGGGGGCAAGGAAAATTACCTTCCTCAAATATGTTAGGCCTCGAAATAAGCATTCATGTAAACTCAAATTGCTGTAACTTATCAACGATTAACGCTATCGACTCCTTAACTCTTTGAACGCCAAGACTAGTGCATATAAACATACATACTCACAAAATGAGAATTATCTGCCTCACCATTCATGCAGTGCTGTGTGTTATATTGTGATGATCAACATCACTTTGAATATACATGCAAGTGCAATACTGATTTGCATGTAGCCCCAGAGTCATACAAATGTTTGAACATATGTGTGGTCCCAGTGCAAGCACATTTTGTGCGTGTGCCCATTATAACCCGCTGGCACCTTTTGTTCCAACAACCTATAATACGACATCTTTAGGTAGGAGTGTTCAAATCGTTTCAAACTCGGCTCGTAGAGGGGTCTTGTACCTATTGAATTGTTCTGTTCGTTGATTTTTGCTTTATCTTTTACGGAGATACATCTGTGTGAAGTTAATGCACATTTTCCCAGTCATTTCGCACCAATCATTTTGGCAAACCATGCAAAATTCAATGTATGGTAAACACAGAATTTGAAGAGATTTGAACGCTAAAGATTTGGAGGTTTAATACCTGATGGGGTATTGGACCTCGTAACACCGGCACTATGATTGCACAAGGCACCAAAATACATATTCACATAGTGAAATGATGCAGGTTGAAGTGTTGAAAATAGGAAGTCGATGGTTCGTAAGTTATACATGTAGTAATTTGGGTTTTATGTTATAAACATAAATCCACAAGGGTCATTATCTCGTAGAACGTTCCAATTAATTTGACTTGGAAGGGAATAAAAAAAAAGAAGATAACAGCCCATTGCCTTCGAGTGGTTAATTCACATAGTCCATTACCTTAGAGTGGTTAATTCACATAGTCCATTACCTTAGAGTGGTTAATTCACATAGTCCATTACCTTAGAGTGGTTAATTCGCATAGTCCATTACGTTAGAGTGGTTAATTCACATAGTCCATTACCTTAGAGTGGTTAATTCACATAGTCCATTACCTTAGAGTGGTTAATTCACATAGTCCATTACCTTAGAGTGGTTAATTCACATAGTCCATTACCTTAGAGTGGTTAATTCGCATAGTCCATTACGTTAGAGTGGTTAATTCACATAGTCCATTACCTTAGAGTGGTTAATTCACATAGTCCATTGCCTTAGAGTGGTTAATTCACATAGTCCATTACCTTAGAGTGGTTAATTCACATAGTCCATTACCTTAGAGTGGTTAATTCACATAGTCCATTACCTTAGAGTGGTTAATTCACATAGTCCATTACCTTAGAGTGGTTAATTCACATAGCCCATTACCTTAGAGTGGTTAATTCACATACACATAGTTCATTACCTTAGAGTGGTTAATTCACATAGTCCATTGCCTTAGAGTGGTTAATTCACATAGTCCATTACCTTAGAGTGATTAATTCGCATAGTTCATTACCTTAGAGTGGTTAATTCACATAGTCCATTACCTTAGAGTGGTTAATTCGCATAGTTCATTACCTTAGAGTGATTAATTCACATCGTCCATTACCTTAGAGTGGTTAATTCGCATAGTTCATTACCTTAGAGTGGTTAATTCACATAGTCCATTACCTTAGAGTGGTTAATTCACATAGTCCATTACCTTAGAGTGGTTAATTCACATAGTCCATTACGTTAGAGTGGTTAATTCACATAGTAGAGTGGTTCATTCACATAGTTCATTACCTTGGAGTGGTTCATTCACATAGTTCATTGCCTTAACTGTGGAGGAATGTGCTGAGAGCCTACTGGAGAGGATACAGATGCGACGTGCCAGATTGGGTGTCATGCTAATTGAGCAAGGGCCCACTACAAATGATGACATATTCGACATCATGATTGATGTGGGATTTAAACGTTTTATTTCTGGGCAAGTGTAACACTTGTGCTTAAGCCACAGCGGTTAACTAGCTATTCATTGCGCCTTGTTCACAGTTTGTTTAAATTGTCGAAGCTTTTCGGTTCTCATGAAACCCTCTGTGCGTTTCTCCTTGTCTGTGTAGCGTTTTAAAGTGTGCTACCTTTGCTCTGGACTGCATCACCTGAGCTCCCGTTGCCCTGACGACCTGTGCCAGTACTGCCTTGCGTCAAGACACAGAGGAAAGGTGTGTGTGTGTGTGTGTGTGTGTGTGTGGTGTGTGTGTGTCGTTGCATTTGTGTGTTGTGTGTGGATGTCTGTGTGTCTAAATGGGAATTAAATGGCAGGACCAACAACTGTTATGTTTTGATTGGAGGAAGGGGAGGCTCCCACATGTGTTAACCACACCCTCTTTACTTGTCTCCACCTTTTCGTCTTCTGTGTCCCCCTTAGTCCTGCAGAGCTCCGTGGGCTTCTCCTGCCACCATTTGCAACAGATGCTACATGAGCGGCCACATTGCTAGTGTGAGTCGGTTGACTTGTGTGTGGAAGTTCCTCCATGCTTGGAACGTTCCCCTGTAGGTGGGGAGTGTACGCTTTTCTGTGCAGCTGGCATGGGAATGTGCCTCTGTGTACCCGGTTTGGGAATGGCTGGCATGGGAATGTGCCTCTGTACCTTATGTGGGAATGTGTCTATACCTGATGTGGGAATGTGTGTGTACCTGATGTACGAATGTGCCTCTGTGTACCTGGCATGGGAATGTGGCTTTGTGTATCTGGTGTGCGATATGGGATAAATGGGGGATATGTATATGTTTTATGCTGCAGGGCAGGGTAGTGTGATACGGTTGTGCCTTTGCCCAAATGCATAGCCTCATGTGTTATCCTGCAGGTGTGCTCTGAGATTTGGCGCCAATGTCACAACACGACAGTAAGTTCCTCTACTACTACCACCATTACTACCTCTATCATCACCACTACCACCTCTATCATCATCACCACTACCACCTCCATCATCATCACCATTACTACCTCCATCATCACCACTACCACCTCCATCATCATCACCATTACTACCTCCATCATCACCACTACCACCTCCATCATCATCACCATTACTACCTCCATCATCACCACTACCACCTCCATCATCATCACCATTACTACTTCCATCATCACCACTACCACCTCCATCATCATCACCATTACTACCTCCATCATCACCACTACCACCTCCATCATCATCACCATGACCAAAAGAAATATGTTCTAGTGGTTGGTTACTTGTACCTCTTAATGTGCTACTGTGCTGAAGTCAACATTACTTTTTTGTGTTGTAGCAATGAAGTACGGATTGTTAATCTACATGTATCCATCTGTTGTACAGGATTGTGGTAAAATGAATACCATAAAGCCTAAGGAACAGAGGCAGAAGAGAAGTTTCTGTTACAACTGTGGAGCCAGTGGTCATTTTGGTCATGTATGTGTGTGTGTGTGTGTGTGTGTGTGTGTGTGTGTGTGTGTGTGTGTGTGTGTGTGCAGTGTACATATGTAATGCAGATACAATATGCTGTTTGGGTTTGTGTGAGCAGGTGCACAGTTGTGTAGATACATACAGAAATTCTTTATATGTGGCTTTGTGAGTGCAGTGTGTTTGTGTGCATGTGAATGTGCCAATGTATAGTGGATGGGTTTACATGTGTGTGGCTTGAGTGTACACATACATTGCTTTTATTGCCCACCTGTAATTATGTCGTGTGTTGATTGATGGAGTGGTATGTCTGTGTGTGTTGGGCATTATGTGTTGAGCAGTATGTGTTGGGCAGTGTGTGTTGGGCAGTATGTGTTGGGCAGTGTGTGTTGGGCAGTGTGTGTTGGGCAGTGTGTGTTGGGCAGTATGTGTTGAGCAGTATGTGTTGTCAGCATGCATTGTCCTGCTTTCTGGCAACTAATACAGTACCTTTGCATGCACACATGTGCACGATAATCATCGTCACCGCTCGCTTTTGACATGTATGTGTGAGACCTTCATGTATCACACTGCAAGTCAGGTGGCATCTGCAGTGGTAACACTATATGGACAAGGATGTGTGATGATGTGGAAGTATTAATTACCCCTTGGTGAGTGTTGATGATTTACACTTCTCCACAGGAGTGCAGCCAGAGGAGGCCTCAGGGTTACGCACTGCCCTTTACTCCAATTATTGCCTCCTATGACAAGAACCCTCCTCGGGGTCAAATTATAACTGCAAGAGACAGCCCCCCTCCTCTGGAGGAACAAGGTGAGGTTCGAGACAGATTTAAGCACAAAAAGGCACGTGAGGAAAAGAAGGAAGCTGCGAAGATTAAGAGCCAGAAGAAGAAGAAGAAGGAGAAGGAAAAGAAGAAAGGAAAGAAGGATGCTTCCAGTACTGCTTCCTCCAAGATCTCTAAACGAAAGGTCAGATTTGCAAAGATCAGTCCTACCTCAAAATTGAAGTCTAAACATTCGACAAAGCTCCACTCCCCACCTCCCAGGTCAAGAAAAGTTGACAGCATAGAATCCATTAGCGTCAAATTTCCCACCCAAATGTGGGAACCATCAACGCGAAGAGTCAGTCTCCCTGCCTCCACTCCGGAGTCCAGCAGGCCCCAGTGGAACCCCTATGCCGTTACACCTGTCGATAATCGCAATGCCTCTGTTGACTCGCGCTACTCCTCCCCTGCCGAGAGCCACACGCGTAGGGACCGAACCGTCTCGTTGACCCCCGTGCCTCCCCGGGAGGATCTCAGAAGAAGGCAGAGCGCCGTTGTTGAAAGTGACGACTTTCCTCGTGCCCCTTTTGTCCCCGCTGCAGGGAGTAGGAACCGATTGTCCTATGGCGAGAGCTACTACACTGACACGCCTTGCGCTGAGTGGAGGTCCCAGCCATTGATCGGCAGCTCTGTCTCCAAGCCCCAGCCCTCCACTCGAGAAGAGG
Organism: Ephydatia muelleri; assembly: GCA_013339895.1. NCBI lineage: Eukaryota > Metazoa > Porifera > Demospongiae > Spongillida > Spongillidae > Ephydatia > Ephydatia muelleri. Next base: position 1,779,107 of record JABACO010000017.1, read on the forward strand.
GTCATGGCTCCTCCACACCTGGTCTTCCTTTCCTTCGACGGGTGAGTCAGGATACTACCCCTGGCCCCTCACCATCCCACAGTGGCCAGAAGAGTATTTCGCCCCAGGGTCCTTCACGGCTTATTCAGAGGTCTGCCTCGGCCCCCCAGGGGGGCAGTGGTGGTGGTCAGACCTTTACTCTTGTGGACGGACACTACTTATCCAGCAGAGGGTTTAGGGGATCAGAGAGGGTGGTTAGAAAGATCACCTTGCTGAAGCCAGACCTGAAGGGGAGACGCACAAGTCATCAGCAGTGAATTTAATTGGCCTCCCGCCCACACATAAAGCAATCCAATTTTAAATAATTTATTTTACAATGTGTTTGTTTCTTCTTGTGTTTTTTTTCTCCCACCGAATACTCGTACAGTGCATCTCGTGATAGTTGTCAAAAAATTATTTTCAACCGTTTGTTTTAAAAGCCAGCGTAAATCTGATTGCATAGGAAACGGTAATAGTTAATTGACTTTATTGCTAGATATATTTTTTCTGTAATAATAATTAACAGAATAACAATATAGGACAATGCGTAGAATAATGACATACAAGATATAATATGAATAGAAAAAAATGGTATATTAATATTTAGTGACTACTCTAGCACACGGCTGTTTCGAGATGGACATTAGGTTGTTAATTAGAATACGTATGTATATTACGGTACAATTCTTATCTGGGTCCCATAGGAGCTCATTAAAATGTGGTTAATGTTCTAATCCCTATTTTGTGAAGATGCGTTTACCATAAAATACCAATATATTTTTTAGCTGTTCTATATTCAGTTCGGCACTAAAAAACGTCAATGCGCACTATTGAGGATGTTCTTTTTTCGTCCACGAAAGTCGCGCATCTCACGGTTTCTTCGTTTTTATTTTGCCACTCCTGAAGTACTCGAACGGCAACCAATTTTTCTTGAAAAAATGCCTGAGAATCAGGTGCGAGATGCACCTTTTTGAAAAGATAGAGCCTTGCCCATTGTAAAGATATCAAGCTTATGTGCAGACTTATTATCTGAAGCGAGAACAAACCCCTCTATCCCGGACTAGCTAGTCATGAATAAAGCGGTATCACGTGCGCTCCGTGCTTTCGATACAAAGCGATGGAATGTCAAGTGCAGAGATACTGCAGGGTATGCGGACACCGGTTGTTGAAGAAAACGTCTCGAGGCAATTTAGATACAACCTATAACTGTGCTGGTTTCTCTGTGGAGCTTAAAACATGCTTTCAAATTGACACCACAACGACACTGCTGACTATCCCGCCAATTTCTGCAATCATGTAGGCTTGCTATGTCCAAGGCAAAAGAAGCGGCAGAATACAAGTGTATGGTAAAGCCATACGACTGGTCTCTGCACTGTGCCAGTACAGTACATGCAAGGTACTAAAACATATTCACATGACCTCATAAGTTTAATCACACATACATAAACACATATACAGAAACCCATACACTCATGGATCCAATTAAAGGACATACATAAACAGAAACCAGGGCGACAACCAGGCATCACACCTAATGCCTTGCTTCACCATGTTAACACCATTGCACCTCCAAAGGTTGTGTGTCATAGAAAGGAACCACAGCTAGCCTCGACACAGGTACTTTCCGTCATGGACTTACTAACTTGCCCAATATGTAAAGGAATGTTGTGACAGCCACTTAAGTTGCACTGCAATGCAGTAGTATGTGCAAAGTGCATTGCTGACTCCATAGCAACATCGGCAAGTACTCAGTGTCCATGCTGTGAGGATGCAGTGAACTTGGTGCCAGGTTCTGTGCAGCCTGCTCCTGACCTAACACAACGCCTTCTTTGTGATGTGATGGTGTCCTGTGATACATGCAATAGGGATGTACGGGCGGGTGACTATGACTCACACGAGTGCCACAGGTTGGGAGTTATTGAAGAACAGTGCGCTTCTAAGGTGATTCGAAGAATCCTATCTGAAAACACAAAGGATAATATTATGCAAATCAAGACAGGAGGTACTGTAAGTGACAAACAATTTTTTTATACTTACACTTATTCCCATCTTTTGAAGCCACTGACTCTGGTGTGTGTGACAAAGGCCCATTCATCGAAAAGTGAGGAGGTTTGCAGCAAAACTCTTAAGCGACGTGTCTGTGAAGTTCAAGGAGTAAGGAGCCTTCTGTCACCAGAAAGACCTGAAAAGATCCTTGAGGAGGAGATCAGAGCCCTGGGAAGTGAAGAGAAAAAAATGATACTAACAGAAGCAGGGTTAACACTTGATATTGAGGCAACAACAGGACTTGCAATGAAAGCTGCAATTGGCATGCCTTGGAACCAAATTAGGACTTTAAGAAGGTAACTAGAACTTGTTAATAAGATTACCTATAGGCTGCTATAGCATGCATGGATTTGATAGTTGATTTGAACACATACATCCCTGCACAAATGAAAAAGTTTACTGCTGTATTACTTTAATCAACTGCCACAATACAATTGAACTCCTAACACATCGCAGCAACACATAACTCGTTTTCAAAGTGTGCATCTACATACATGCATTGCTAACATCGTCAATCAGACCGCCCCGGCCACCGCCATGCCATAGTATACATAAATCGGTCGTATTCAGCGTCTTGGTACGGCTCACAGAAAATAAGTCTGCTAAGAACAACAACCAAATCAAATACAACCAGCATTCCTGTATACGTTTATACAAGTTTTTGTCACTCATGTCAGGCAAATTAACGAACAAAAGCTTTTTGAAACCAAGCACTCTAAATGGAGCGCTATTAGTCACAGGCCGGTATCATGGCGTATATTTGCATAAAAATAATAAATTTTATGCCGTTTGAGTCCTCGAAGTGTGCATAACACAGATATTAACCTGTACTGCGCTTACCTGCAACGGATTACAAAAGATAAGCCAAATTCCAATGCCATGCGATAATGAGGGTCTAGTTACTTGTTACGTAGGTAAAAGTGGGGACGAGACCTAATGTCCATTTTTTCAATGCAATGAAACACCCGTGAGCACATCATTTACAACGATTTCGTTAATGAATTGCAACGAAATTCGCTATGTAACTAGAAATCAGATCGGTTATTAAATCGGTAAAAAGGTAAGTGCTGGAGACGCCATTTTAGGCCCTGTAAGGTTATAGGATCGCCGTTAGAAACGTACAAGAGTTTGTGAGAAGCTCGATATATCGTCGTCTCGCTCATGCTTTTCAGTGCAGTGTGACTTACGTACGTAGCCATGTTTGCAATGAATTAAATTAAAGCGACGAAATTTATTCTTTTTTATTAATGGCGGAAGGCGGCACGGAAATCCACGCCATCAACAAAGCTGCTGGCCAGAGAATAGCATAAGAACAAGGAAGATATTGCACAGCTAGCAAGTATGATCGATTGGGTAACACCGAGTAACTCCCAACACAAAGTTGGCAGCATACATTCATTTTGCCAACTTCTGTTGGTGTCACTTGGTGATGTGCCCGTGCATCGTCCAAAACATGCACAAAGGCCTCAAGCCTCGCAACAGTATCAGATGTGCTCAGCTACTGAGCTCTTTAGTAGAAGTCTTTGGTGAATAAAGCTATATTCTTCAGTTTTGCAGATATTTTTTTATCACAATGTCAGTCAAACTTCTCGTATGCTTCGCACGGCGTGTTACCTCCACTGGCCTGTCGTTCCGTAGCTCTTGCTACATTAGTCACCATTGACCAATGCACCATTGAGTGTGAAATCATGCAGCAACCCTAGCAGCGGCGAGAGCAGCCTAAGATGTACTGGTCAGCATTGTAACAGTAAGCATGGTAAGAGATATATGCATATAGTGCAACATGACTTGGAAATTGTATCCCAGTTTGTTTCAGAGCTAAGGAAGCTATCGGAATAGGTTTTGAGTTCGAGGGGATTGAATCTTTGGTTATAGTGGCCGGTGTGGTGAGAAACGCGATGGGTAGAGATTGCATGATGGATAAGTGTGTTTCTAACCTAAGTTTTATGTGTTCAGGTCTATATAGTACTGACGGCAGCCTCGAAACATCGCTGGACAAGTATTCAGCCTTGTTTAAGGAGGAGCTGCATGGCATGGGTCTCACCAAAGGAGTTAACGTCAAGATCCACGAAGACACTCATGCCAGGCCATTGTTTCTCAAACCAAGCATACGCCTTGCGATTGGAGGCAGCAGGCATATTAGAGCCTCTCCTGTGACGTGGTTCCCGTATAGCCAGAGGAGATGCATATGGCAGTATTCGGCTGTGTTGTCTGCAAGTCGAGTGCATGGCAAACCTGGAGAAATACCCTTTGCCACGAATGGAAGACATGCATGATATATCATCCCTAGCGAAAGAGAAGGTGTTTACTAAGCTTGGCCTGACAAATGAGAATATGCTTGCAGTTGAAGCTGGATCAGGAATCAAAGGAATATGTACTATCTCTACACACAAAGGCTTACTCCAGTATAATAGATTGCCTTTTGCATGCATGGTGTGGCCTCAGCTCCAGCCATTTTTCAAGACTATCACAATGAAAACATCCTGCAGGGCCTCTTGGTGTACCTGCATGGATAATATATTTGTTGGTAGGATCATCTGAGGCAGAGCACATGCAGCTGTTATAGAGTGGGTTATGGGTATGTTGGGAAATGCTGGGATAAGGTTAACGAAGTCTAAATGTCTCTTCATGCTGCCTTCTGTCCAATTCGCCTAGGCCATCACATTTAGGCTGAGGGAATCTATCCAGCAGAGGACAAAGAAGTGTGTTGTATTGGATGCATGCACCTGTACTTCAGAATATATATATATCCCTCAGTTACGTTCATTCCAGGTATATAGGGCTAGTAAACTAATCATATGGGAAGTTCCTGCACAAGTTAGCTGACACTCTCGATCTCTATACCAGTTGCTCAGTTCACAAGCATGATCCATGGCACTGGGGACAATCGCATGCAGGAGAGGGTCTTTGCAAAAGCTAAGACACAACTTACTTCAACATGCATCTTGACACATTTCGACCCAGGCAAAATAAAAAGACTATATTGCTGTCATGTGATGCATCGCCGAACGGATTAGGATGGGTGTTGGCTGGCCAGATGGCTCAGAGAGGCCAATTGCATTTGTTTCTCGCTCATTGGCCCCTGCAGAGAAGAAATATTCAGTCCCAGATAGGGAAGAGGGTCTGGCGATTATCTACGAAGTAAAAAGATTCCTATTAGGTAGGTACTTCATTGTACATTCTGATCACAAACCTCTGCGATATCTGCACGTGTTCCGAGTCTCGACATGCATGATGCGTATGGACATTGACATTGAGCGCCTTCAACTACCGCTTCAGCTTGCAGCTGTCACTGTCAGTTAGTGGATCATGGTGAGTGGACCAGTGTATTCATGAACTATTTAGATTGTCCACACCAAGGAAATTTGCTGTTTATCTTACCTTTGAGATCAGATCAGCAAAGGTACAGAGCGTTCGGACGCATGCACAAATATAACACCCTCTGCGCATGCGGCCTATAATGAAATTAATACTTCCGGTGTCATAGGGTATACGGTCCGGCCCCCAATTTTCGGTCCGGCGGACCGTATTCCCTTAGGGAATACGGTCCCCCCCCGGACCCAACTCCCTAGGGAATACGGTCCGTCTAAAATATTGTACATCCAGGGAATACAGTCCGGGGGAGGAGGCGGACTCAATTCCCTGATAGAATGGAGATTTGATTTTGACGACCAGTTTATAGCGTGTATAATTAAAAAGAGAAATCGATTCTCACCGAAATCGACATGCACAGGACAGAAGTTCTAATTGATAATGAACGTAAAAGGAGAAATCGATCTCATCGAATCGCAACCGTTATGAAAACAATTTAAACACAAGACAGAAGTTCTAATTGATAATATTATAATGAAAACAATTAAAAACCAAAGCAGAAGTTCTTTCACGACATCATGTAATTTATAGCTAATTTATAAACAAAAGACAGAATTTATATAATGAAAGCAATTTAAACTCAAGACAGAAGTTATATAGATAGATGTTCTTTCACGACATCAGATGTTTAATGTAATGAATAGCTGATTGTTCGTACGATGTTTCTGGACTGTGGTTCATCCAGACAGAATATATATAATGAAAGCAATTTAAACTCAAGACAGAAGTTATATAATGAAACCAAGATAGAAGTTCTTTCACGACATCAGATGTTTAATGTTATGAATAGCTGATTGTTCGTACGATGCTTCTGGACTGTGGTTCATCCTTTGCAGGAGCGTGATCATTAGCTACAACGTAAAGAATAGCTAGACTCCTATTTGCCACCTCAAATGATTTTGACATCCTTTACCTCAGGGTAGAGGACATCCCAAGCAAGGGTATTTGCTTGAGGCCCTTAAAACCTTCATCCACTGCAATCCCAAACAAGAAGTGTTGGACTGCCTCTACCTGCGCGATAAAAAAAGCATAAGAATTTTGACAGTACTCAGTCTCAGACGTTCATAACATAACCTATACCATTCCACGGCCTTCTTGTTCTCAGTCTTAGTACATGTACGTGATTTATTAAGATATGTTTAATCTGCCTTTTGCAAACCATGCACCATGAATATTGACAGAATGTGTACGACATCTTTAGCTCGGCAATGTCATAATATTTTTAATTGGTGATGTAGGATTTGTAGGCACCAATTTACTAAAAGTATGTAAATAAGGGATTTCGTATATTCTCGCAATTATCAAATATTATTTGACAAATGCTGTGCTTAATTGGTGCCTACAATTCATACATAACCAATTTTATACATTTCATTTCTCTCATAGCTTGTCTGTGAGTGCATTTTTATATGTGCATCAGTAAATGAGTGCTAGCCATGCAGCAATTACGATGGTTCATGTCGAAAGCTTTCATAGAACATATACTGACATGTGTGTACACTGGAACACATGGTTGGGATTTCATTTTTCATTTTGTAACCGAACACTATAGCTAGATGAGCCAACATCACTTGCGCGTCCTAATACCAGTTCAGATACTACGACTAGATATCCCCTATCACTGTAGTATCGGTCAGGACCCAGGTAGGATCTTGATGCCACTGAACTAACAGGCATACTGTTGGGGTGGATCACTGAACCCCAATAATTCCTTCTACTGTCCCCTGTATAGATTCCTGAATCATGGGCGGGATAAACTGTATGGTGTGGTGCAAGGTGCTAAATAAGACTTGTTATTCGTGTACTTTATACTTATAGTGGTATAGAAGCCGTACTATGGTATGGGCATAACAATTCTAAACATAGTGTTTTCACCCTTCTCTGGAGGCATGGAAAGAGAAGCGAGTAAGTTCTATACTGGCGCCGCGTGAGGATTGATATCGACGATTCGTAGCTGTATTTAATTATCACAGGTACAGGTAAGATTAAAATACTAATCGTTTCATGACCGTTACCCCGGTAGCGCTCTACTCAGTTTGGTCTATTAAACGCTCCTTCCTTACTTCGCAATCAATGAACAGACTACGGTGAACTGACGAGTGTGTTGGTCACTTAGATTTAGCGATAACATGAATTGCTGTGTTTTCTGGCAGTCTAAGTTTCTACTCGGCTCTAAACTAGTTGCGTCAGGTCATTTTGCAAACCCATATACCAAGATTTATGTTCATCTGGTCCCATGGGTACTAGTAATAGGGGGAGGATGTAAAACTGTTCTTTCAGTGTGTTTCAAAAGTACATTCTTACTGATGCACAACTCTCGGAGGAAGACTGGTGACAATGTGTTTCTATTGGAGAGAATCTGTGTGTTAATTTAAGGTCAATGTACATGTATCATGTGTGTTTGCACTTACTCTCAGATGATATATCTATTCTTATAGGGTGTAGATGCACACCTCTCCAAGGTGATTGGAGACCATGCATATATTCTCATAGGTCAGTGTGCTTGCACTTACCCTCAGATGACATACACCTGTATGTATATGCACCTCTAAGACAGGGTTTGGCGACTGTGTGTTTCTACTGGAGGGAATCAATTTATTTAATTAAGGTCAGTGTGTTTGCAATTACATGTACCCTCAGATGACAAAATGTAGGCACATCTTTTTACTGCAAAAAGACATGCACACAAAGACAAGCCAGACAGCTTTTAAAGACATGTGAGGATATAACAAAGAGATGCTGTCCCTACAAGATATGTGATTGTTCGTTAAAACCTACACAAAGACATCCAGCCCATACAACACCACTAAAACAGTAAGTTATTCCGTTTTATTGTAATCCTTAACTTCCATGAGCATGGCTTTTATCATATACAGCAATAAGTAGCTATCTTGCTAATGCTATGTGTCTAATACACAGTGACACTCAAGACTAAAAAGACACAGGGCACACAAGCAATATTAACGGATGCCGCCAAGCTTATATTTGTCTGTGAAATTCACTTTTTGGCTTATTTTACAGGTACGAAATTGATTACACTCAATATATCAGCATGTCTCTTATGTTCATTTGACTAGTATCCCCCACTCATTCCTTTCTCATCCCATTTCTTTTTCTCCTTACACAGGACCTGGTGTATAGAGGAAGTTGCAGTCACACTTAGAGTGTGCCAGGTCGATTTAACCGCTAATTAAGTACCAAGTTGTTGAGGGCCCATGCAGCTTAAAGCTATGTGTCCCTGTATCTCTCTCATCTCCCTTCCTTTTCCTACCTCCTCCCCCTCTGCAGAAAATCTCTGGGCACACGAGCAGCGTTATTTGTCTGTGAAATTCACTTTTTATCATGTACATGATTGAAAAACACTTATGCATCATTCTCTAAACAATAATGGCTGAAGTGTACTATAGTTTTATTTTCTTTTTTACAGGTACGAAATTGAGATTTATCCAGTACCCACATCTCTCCGATGTTCAGTTAACTATTATATATTTTTATTTCTTTAATCTTTATTTCTACTATGTTTGCACTACGATTTGATAATATAAACAGTGTTAATTGTGCTGCATGTATAGTTGCCGACCTGCACGCGATCCTTTTCGAACCATATATAAATAGTAACAAGACAGACCGAAGAAAAAGGTTAATCAGTTGTTACAGAAGCTGCATACATGTATATAGTTGGCGACCTGTGATCATTGTGGCTTTTGATTTTCGAACCAAATGTGCTGTTACAGACCGAATGTTACGTGCATGCAAGGGTTGGAAATATATCAAACCAGGGAATACGGTCAGGGGGGGGGGGGGGGGGGGGGGGGGGGACTCAATCCCCTAGGGAATTGAGTCCGGTTAATCGGTTTTGTACAACCAGGGAACTCGGTCCGGGGGACCCTATTCCCTAGGGAGTTGGGTCCGGGGGGGGGGGGGGGGGGGGGGGGGACCGTATTCCCTAAGGGAATACGGTCCGCCGGACCGAAAATTGGGGGCCGGACCGTACACCCTATGACATGCACATGCACCGGAAGTCTTTGTCACAACAACATTCCTATCGCTGAAAGTCTGAAAAAATGGAAGGTGAGTGGAGGGTCTGATGATGCGGGCTATGGGTCCGAGGCAAAGCCTCAGCACACAGCGCCGCGCACAGGTGGCTACAGGTACTAAAGTAGCTGGAGCCACCTATAGCTAGGTGGTGGGTTAGTGCCAATGGCTAGATGGTGGGTTAGTGCCTATGGGTCCTATAGCTAGGTGGTGGGTTAGTGCCTTTGGGTCCTATAGCTAGGTGGTGGGTTAGTGCCTATGGGTCTTATAGCTAGGTGGTGGGTTAGTGCCAATGGCTAGATGGTGGGTTCGTGCCTTTGGGTCCTATAGCTAGGTGATGGGTTAGTGCCTATGGGTCCTATAGCTAGCTGGTGGGTTAGTGCCTATGGGTCCTATAGCTAGCTGGTGGGTTAGTGCGGCATCATGCATAGATGCGAGCGCAGCCCCGGTAGCTGAGACTACTGGGGCTTGAATTATACAAGGAAATTTGTTAGAAAGGAGGTAGTGCCAACACTGCCAAGTATAGAGGGATTAGTTGTATGGACACGGTCTAGGTCAATCAGACCCACGGTGGTGCATTCCGGCTCTAATGGGTCGCACTGTAATCAGGTCATAGTGGAGGTGTTTTTCTGGGAAACATCATGACCAATAATTTAGCGAAATAACGTACACGATCCTTAATTAACACGGATGTGACGTCACACCATTCATTTGTCTACCAAATCCCCGTTAGTTTACGTACGATTGAAGCATTTTCTGTAGGCACCGCTAGTCCCCACGTATATCCAGGAAGCTCACGGCTATATTCCGAGCTTAACGACCTCCAAATTACGGTTATAATTCGTGGACCCTATTTTGTCAAAGTATATATTGCATTAGCTATAATGGACAGATGTACCATCTTCGCGACAACCAATGCAACCGACAGACGATATGGATAAGAAAAAGAACCATGTGCCGGTGTCGCGGTACAGTTTATCCCGGGATATTTTATCCGCCCAGATAATTCACGCTAGGATATTTTATCCGGCCGGATATTATGTCCTAGTACGTTTTATCCTACCCTGGTATATTTTATCCTACCCTAGGATAAACTATCCTAGAATACTTTACCCTACCCGTATTTACTACACTATAGAATTTGTTTATCTTGGATGTTCATGTGATGTATAAACGCATAAAATGTTACATGTATTATTCTTTAAAATCTAATTTGTCATAAAACACGTATATGCTAAAACTGAGATTCACTGACATTTTCAAAATGACTGTTATATAAATGGACTCTTCTTCACCCATTTTGCTTGATGCCACCCTTGGAGAGTGTCTTAGTCATTTGAAGGTGATCCCAGATGGTCTAAACTCTAAGTAGGATTTCAAATATATACACGCACAATACCATTATTACCTATACATGTACATGGAGAGTGCCACGTTTGCTAGTAGATTACCATAAGTTTCTTCCATATCATATGTACATGTGTTCTCGCCTGTGACATTAGTGGTTGCCTTGCAGCTGAATTCATGATCGATTGCTATACGAGGGTTACGATTGTACATAATGAAGAAGGGGCTAAACTGTGAAGAATCCTGCTTTGCTATGCGATAAGCATACAAGGCTGCATCTATATTTTCATCCCAGTTTTCTTTAGCCTCTGAAAATTTGATCAAAGCCCTTGTCAGTGTTTGATTAGTGCGCTCATCCAAACCATTAGTTTGAGGGTGATAGGGTCTGCTAATCTTGTGCTCAATACCTGTCAGCTTAAACAAACAGCTGAAAAGGATAATAAACAATAATGGTTTAAATGCATGAAACTATTGAAAATTACCTTGAAAGTTGATTTACAAATTCCCTTCCCTGCTCTGATATGATGATGTCAGGCCAGCCATGACGACAAAACACTGTATATAAGAAATCAGCAACACCAACTGCTGTCTTATCTTTAAGTGGAGCACCTACAGGCCACTTTGAGAAGTAATCTGTTACTGTCATAATATACTTATTTTTCCTACACGTTTCATGGTAATGGACCTACAAATATGAGAATGATTGGACATAAAAACGTTCTCTAGAGAGCGTTGGTGGTGTATAGGATTAGGCAATGATGGTGTAAAGAACAAGGAAACAAGGGTCTAATCAGTAATACAACAATCTTATATGTTGCACACATGCAATATATCCTACAAATGTGCTAAAAATAGGATTATTACATTATCTCATATTACTGATTTCCTTGCCTTTTACACAATATTGCCTAGGAATCCTATACACCACCAAAGTTCACTTAGAGAATTTTCTTTTTTGTTAACGTATTAAATATACCTATCAGATCAATGCCTATTTGACTCCATACTTTACTCGGAACTGGAATGGGGTGAAATTCAGCTTTCTTCCCTTCAACTTTTGCATTGACCCACTGACATACATCACATCGTCTGCAGTACTGGTCTACATCTCTGTTAAGTCCTTTCCACCAGTATGTTTGTCCGACAATAGTAAATGAACTATACATGCCTATTTATGATACTTCTATAAAAACTTTACATGGGTATCTAGCAACATATGTGTTAAAAGGTGGTGTAATAGACAAAATGACTACCAGAAATGCATGTTCGATGCACTAAATGTTTGGTCTTTTTCACACGTACGTCCTCCATTTGTAAGGCATTCTATACAAGTACTCTGTTGCATGTTAATTGTATTCGGGGCAATCAAGTGCATGCTTGTACAAGACCATTTTTTGCACCACTCAATACGCTTAGAGAAATTAAACAAGAGCTAGATCTTCGGAGTGGACTCCTTACGTTATTTTGCGACATTCAGTCACTCAGTCACTTACCTTAGCTCGCGTTTTGTCCCTGCCGTAGTGGCAAGTTGGCAACCATCAATGCCATCATGGCGGCATGAATAATATTGGTTCTCTCCTTTGCGTTTGCAATCACCCGTTTGAGACATATCTCATTCACTGCATCTGTTGCTCTGTAATACAACAATCGTTCTTTCAGCACAAACATAGCAGCTTGCTGGCGTATTCTCCGTTTCTCATTTGCTGTAGTTCCAAAAGGATACACACGTGAATCCCGAAGGTCACCCTCTTTATACAAGAAGTGTGATAGTCAACCAACACGCTATACCGTTTCTCGTCGATATGCGAAGACATTTTCAAGCCGAACAAACAACACGTGTTATGGCGGATAAAGTCCCCCCTCATACATACTCATATACGCATATACGCGATGATGTTTTGCCGGTGTCACAGCATATTTTATCCTCCCGAATATTTTATCCGGGGGGATAAAATGTGCGAGTATTTTTTATCCGGTCGGATAGTATATTTTAACCTACCCTAGGATGGGGGGGGGACCCTAAAGTGCATGCGTAATATTAAATAATGTATGCATTTAGCCAGGCTACCCCCCCCCCCCCCCCCCCCCTCCATCCCTTCCACTACCACTGACAGTGTATAGGCAGAATGATCATATGTATAGGTCATCAGTGAAGTCAGTTGATATCGACAAGCCTATGGTGTGGAAATCAGTCTATATATCAGTAATACAATTCGGAGTAACGTATTCTTGACCCAACCATAAATCATCCAGCTTTGTCCCCAGGCCATTTTTATATATTAAAGTTAGGGTGAGCATATCGCACTCAATTAAAACAACGGCGTGGGGAAGAGGATAAAACTCAGCCGTGCAAGTAACGTTGTCGGGACAATGCTTGCTGCGTCTTTATATTCCTTTGTAGTACCTCATGTACTGCGAAAAGACGCATCTTAACGAGAGTTGCATTGACAATCAAGGCAATAAAAAGGACAAAGAAAAGACAAAAAAAAATCGGACGGTGTTTCACCCGCCGAGATGGTGTCACAGGAAAAATGGAATCCCTGAAAAATTTGCACCCCCGTGCCACTTTTTCCTAGGAATTTTGGCACCCCCATTCCAATTTTCCTAGGAAACTCAGCATCCCTTTAGGAAAATAGGCATCCCTTAGCATAGCCATTTCTCCTAGGAATTTTGGAACCCCATCACATTCCTAAATAATAATGGACATCTAGAATACTATTCACTGGCCGTCTGGCATATAAGAAAGCGGAGGACCATTTCAAGGCTTTTAATGGTGTTATGTGATGTATGCCACGAAATGTTTGAATCAATAAACTGATGTATCAAGAATGCGAAATGTTTGAATCAATAAACTGATGTATTAAGAATGAGCAGCTGCATTGAATGCGATAGTGACACACAAAACGTATGGATGTTACATCTTTTTAACCGTTTCAAAATGTTTGTTGAAGTTAGTTATATATATATGCCTTCATCTTGATGCAAGCCAAGCTTAGTTTCCTGTGGTGAATGCTTGATCCATTTGAATGTTTCTCCACATTTGGCATATATATATAAATTGTTATATTAAGCAATGATGCTGCTGCAATCACCTCCAATTCTGTAGCCCAAGTGCCCAGAGTCTGCATCCTTGATCGCTTCATATAGCTTTCTATACAGAGCCAACTGGGGATCCAAGGGAGGATAACATTGGATCTGTTGATTTGTAGATCATGTACGTTGTGATCAGCAGACGCAGTTCTTCATGAAACTCCAGTGATCCTGTTACAGCTAGAGAAACAGACCAAAAGAAACAATTTCCATCTTCAGCAATCCTAGCTGTTGCTAATGGGCAGTGTGACACAGCAGTCATTGATGGCTGTGTCAAATGAGGGTGATTCACACTGATGAATGTCAACCCTAGAAGAGCACACCTCTCCTTTTGCCACTCACTGCAAACTGGCTGGTAGTTGATATGATCATTATGCTCTTCTTTGGTAATCTCTAAAACCCGAGATGATATGCTGCTGCTGCTGCTACACTGTTCTTCATATTCTAGTAACCCATCAATGGTAAAATCCTTATCATAAAAAAACTTCTTTATTTCTGACCCACTCACACAATTCATCTAGATCATAAGGACTCATCAGAAAATAAATGTTTCCAAGTACATGAACAGGCTTCAACTGGGCTTTGGTGGATCTGCTCCACACTTTAAGCAGCTCAATTCCTTTAACCAAGCAATGTGTAGTTGCAATGTATGATAGGATTTTCCCTTTGAATTCAGCAAACTCAGCATGCAGGTTTTCATTGACAACAGCAAAATTTCCGCCCAGGACTTCTTGCAATGGAAAACTCACGAAATTCTATCCATAGAGAGACATCTATGTCTTTACTTAATGCATATTCCTCTTGCTGCAGATCCAGTTCTGCGTTCTGTAGAGAATAAATAACAATAAAAGAGTGCATTACAACATTACAAAAATTAGCTAGAATTTACATCAAACTCTTCATCATCTTCTTTGGCTTCATAATATGATGTACATGCTCCTGACCTCCATAGACAAAAAATGTTCGGAGAATACAACTGCTCCTCAAGTACAGATTCAGGTTTCATTATTTCACGCTGCTCTGGACTGTGACTTTGCTGTTCTTCATTCTGACATCCTTGCTCCTTATCATTATCATTTTCTTCATGGTGAACACTATCACCCATACCTTACCATTAGCTGCTCTTGTTCACCTGCACACTCCATGTCACTGTTGTCCAATTCTTCAACTTCATCCACAATGTTGTCGTCAACTACTGGATCAAGAAAACGCTTAAGGCAAGCACAGTGGATATTGCTTTAATGGTTTTCCCTCCATGTTTTCAGACTATTCTACCCTTTGCCCAGGTCTTTTTGAATGATTGTAAACACCAAGCCATGGTTCTCTAGTTTGCCTCCACATTCTGTGCCTATTCCTGCATTGGGACTTAACACCTTGTACCCACCCCCCCCCCCCCCCCCCCACCCCACCCCCTCCCCCCCCACCCCCCCCCCCTTCCCCCCCCCCCCCCCCCCCCCCCCCCCCCCATCTTAAATATAGAATTTGTGTTGTATTTTTTATCCTAATGTAGCTTCTGTCTGTTTGTGCACAGAGAATATAATGTGTAGCTTTGGCACAATATTGTTCCTGAAGATGATAAGAGCATCAATATGTTTCAGATGCTCAGGTTCTGTAAGAAATGTGGCAATGGTCTACCACCCACAACACTTTCCACCTGCACATGAACTGGAGCTTAGCCTCCCGAAAATGCATTAGATAAAAATTTAAGTGTTTGGTTTAAACCTTTCTGTCAATCCATGGATGATATGCACTAGCAACTCTGTGCTCAGTGCCTGTTAATTAACTTCAGAAGATGATTAACGACCTTGCAATTGAAATAAATACAGCATAAAGTCTACAATTTATTAATACATAATAATGCATGTATAACTTGACAAGAGAACAGCATAAAGCCTTGATACACATATTGCTGATCATGTAAATATAATGATGTATCAGTTATACACTAATGTAAATATAAAATGAATGATTATACTATTTGAAATCATTACTGCACAAAGGGACCTTACATTTTTTAAATTTAGTTTCTTTTAAATGTCATTTTCACATTAATTCTTAACCCAACAACCCCTGATGGAGTGGATAACCCTCCCTCTCTCATTTAATCCTTTGACCCATGCAACCAGACAACCCACCCTCCCACCCCCTCATGACCCTCATCTCAAGTAATCCCTCTGACCAGACAACCTTCCCTCTCCCACCCCCTCATGACCCTCATCTCATGTAATCCCCTCTGACCCATATAACCAGACAACCCTCCCCCTCCCTCCCCTCAAGACCCTCATCTCATGTAATCCCTCTGACCCATACAACCAGACAATCCTCCCCCTCCCACCCCTCATGACCCTCATCTCATGCAATCCCTCTGACCCATGCGACCAGACAACCCTCCCCCTCCCACCCCTCATGACCCTCATCTCATGCAATCCCTCTGACCCATGCGACCAGACAACCCTCCCCCTCTCACCATGTAAGGATGACGACAACGCCATATGTTTCAGAGCACTGCAGTGTTACATTTGTTTGATAATGTACGTGTGGACATACCTGATTACAAAACTCAGTCCCTTGATCAGATATTGCTACATCAGGGCACCCATGATGAAGAATGAGGTCATTAAGAAACTCAGTAACATTAATGGCTTCTTTTGTTGGAGATGCGCGTGCTTCTGGCCACTTCGAAAAATGATCTGTCACACTTATCACATACTTGTTACCATTTGCGGTTGTTGGCAGAGGCCCAATGAGGTCTATTCCTATCTGCTTCCAGCTTCTGTTGGGAACTGGTACAGGGTGCAGCTCTTCAGCTGGATGATCAAACTTTCTTTTCGTCTTCTGACATTGATCACAATGCTGCACCTGGCATACACAAAAATACAATTTAAACAGAAGTAGTAGAAATGACAAGATAAATAACTTACCCAAATTCTCACATCCTTTGATAATCCTGGCCAGAAATACTTTTGCGCAATCTTTGCAATCGTTCTGTCGCGACCTTCATGGTTTCCCGCGAGTCCGATATAGCAACCATTAATTATCTGCTTCCTTGTCTTTGCGTCTTTTAAGCGCATCCCCATTCTTTGAATCTGATCAGATTACTTTATACAGCTGCCCATCTTGCACTCGATACTGCTCTGCTCTTTTGCGAATGGCACACTTATCTTGTTTTGTTGCATCCTGAGGGTAGGTTCCACGTGCGATGTAGTTTAGAGTTATATCGTATACATCCTTTTCGTCTTCTGCCCTCTTTTCCATCGTATCGCTACAATCACACTAATAATCAACTTTTGTCGCCTCAAACACGAGGGTACCGAAAATCCTAAAGGATGCCAAAAATCCCGTAGGAAATTTGGAATGGGGTGCCAAGAGTCCTAGGATATTTGGAACGGCGGTGCCAATTATTGGGGGTGCCGATTATCCCATGACAATGGTCAAAAATTGTGCGGCGCCCGAGTGACACTACCAAGTCAGACCAATGGGTTGCCGCCCCCAGGATCAAGAACCACTGACAAGTGCAGTGGAGGAAATGGAGCGGGCCAATACGCTTACTTCGAGCAACAATTACGCACAAGCCATTGCTCAAGAACTCCACATGAGAAAGAATGTTACAGCTACGCTGCTTTATACTCAGACTAAATACACTTGTGGGTCTGAAACCGTCTAGGCCGGGCATAATTGTAAACATTTCGTCCCAAAAGGATATTTTACGCCTGGGTTATTAAAACGCGGTTTTTATTTTGCTTGTATTTTTAAAAGTGCATGCTGCACCATTATAGCCTAAAGTATTTGCATAGAAGTTTAGCATTTTGTAAAAGTTTATAATTACAAGCCCAAACTGACACACCTGCATGGGACGGTAAGGATAAATTGAGCAGTATGATAGCAATTATTGATAGCTAACCCAGGAAGAGTGGGAGCAAGTGCAGGGGGTGCCTGTAGACGTACTTTGAACTTATGAGTAGTTCCAACACATATTTTACATTGGGACTTTATATGCCAATGTAATTGGTAGTAAATGACAGCCAGCTGTACGCTATGCGTCAGGTTTTATAGCCTGGCAACTACTACAGAATTTTAGAATACCCATATTCTTCTGTCTGTCAGTTGAGCAAGTAATGAACTGATTTGGAATACATTCAGACCATGCACATTACACATTTGCTACTGTGTCATATACATGCATGCATTATGATTGCAGGCCCCATCTATGTATTGTAAGCACCAGTGGTTTTGATGATGAATGTACACCCCTTGAATGGACAGGCCCCCCACAGAACGCGATTCAGAGTACCCAACAGCAACAGGCAGCAGCATCAGTGATCAGCAGTGGTACCAATATGCAGCAGCCTAGTGCTTCACAACAGCCTATACAGTTCCAGAGCATTGCAGGACCAGGGCAAGTATCTTTCAATGGAAATCCCCCACCACTTTACTACGGAGGGAATCCCTACCCACATCAGGGGTACTTCCAAGATCCTACTAAAATGGCATATGCCACCCTTCCCATACAGCCATATCCAACATCTTCTATGCCACCCCAGCTTTACGGTGGAAATTATATTATACCACCTCAACAGGTATGCAATCCTATACACATGTAGTAGTAAAAAATATTCATTACATTTCTTACGTATACGTTACTGATGTGTTCAAAATTAGCCAGTCACGGTGATCCAACAACAGCCAACTTCAGTCCCAATTAGTACAGCTGTCCGAACATCTTCTGGAGATAACTACCTCACCATGTCTGTTCTGATGACATTTTTGGTCCTCATAATTGGAGGCTGGCCATCTCTTTTATGCACCATTTCTGCACTAATGATATCGTATAATGTGAGTAAATCATTGCATGCTATTCTTTATCACTTTGAAAACCATTTCTCAATTCTTCCTCATCAGGCGAGGGATGATGAGAAACGAGGTAACATTGCAGCTGCCAGGACAAAGGCTAACATATCTTTGGGCCTCAACATTGCTGCAGTTGTGTTTGTTGTAGCGATGTGGAGTGTGGTGGCCATTCCAGTGGCTGTAACCGTTAGTGCCCAATCCTCAGCCGCCCAGTTGCCAGCCATTTCCACCCCCAGCACAGTGCTACCTACTACGAGCACAGTGCACCCCACTACGAACACACCAACTCCATACTGCTATTCAACACAAAATCCTTCGTATTGCTATACGTCAAACTGTTACTATGGTTCCTATACTTATTATTATTATAATTCTTATACTTACTACTACTACTCATGCACCTACAACTCCTACTACTCTTACTCTTCCTATTCTTACACTTCTTACTTATACTATTACTATTACTCACAGTATTGTTATTCACCCACCTACAGCCTGATCTGCTCATATGGCTGATTGTGATGAAAACTTCAGCACTACCAATGAAGAGTACATGTGAACAGTTAGATTTTACATGCATGCAACTTTAGGCTAGATATATGTATGTATAACCACATGTGTTACCTTTTTACCAGTGTTACGTTTGTTCTTGTAGTGTTTTTGGTTACTATACAGCCACAAACATTGTGAAAATAAAAGTGAACCTTTGTATTGCACTTTGATGTATGACTCATTAAACGCTTAAAAGCTAACATGTGGATGTACTGGGTGCATTAAACATATGGAGAAATGAATGGTCACCAAAGTTGTAAAAGTTACTTTTTTTTTTTTTGTTTCTGAGAGTCCATTGCATGATATCTGTTGTGCTTATCTAGAAAGACAAAATATATATTTTTGTGAATTATAAAAAAAAAAACAACCTTTATAATGAAAGTTTTGGTTCCTGGAGGCAAAATAGTGCTTTCCGTAGACAGGTGCACTGTACATAACATGCAATTTTCCTAATTACAGTATTCCACCAGCTATAAATCTTGATTCATGCATGTTGGATTTTTCCCTTGCAGCTACAGATTCTGGTCCACTACACACAATTGTGTTTTACTGTGGTGAAAGTATATTTTCTTAATGAATAGGGCAGGCAATATCGCTAGGCATATCCAGAAATTTCAATACTTCGAGAGGACATCTATGCATTTTAATTAAGTCGAAATCGTTTTCCGTGGATAGAGAAAAATAGGAGAATTATATTTTATGGCATTTGGCACTGAAAGGAAAAGTGCTAAAAATGGTCAATGAAAAACTAATTAGTACTGGCGGTCGCGGTCATTACGTTATGCAGTAGGTCGTGCTTTACGTCATGAACTAGTTAACTAATGTAAGCACGCTCGTGCACGAGATCTCAGATCGGTCCTCAACACATAACCATTTGCGGAAATGCTTCTAAGTCGGATGTGGCAACTGAGCTTTATAGTTGCGCCTCAGCCTGTCTTTGATCAGCCAAACACGTTCAATCCTGGCCCGCTTCTACTAGTACCGGCGGAACAATGAACTGTACTCATATAAATATTGTACTTGTAAGTAATCTGGCGTTACATACGTGGCGTGCTACGCCAGACTAGCGTGTAAGTGTGTCGCATTTTTGCTGCACCATGGCCACGCATCAAACGTCGAAACAGGTTGATATTTCTGTTAACTGTGTAATGCAAATATCTCTTTGCGCATGTGCACGCATGCGCCAGATGGGCTCGAACTTGCCAGAACATTTGCATGTGACATCGTGTGCGCACTTGTATGTATAAATACTCTCTTTTTGTGTTCTTAGTCAGTCTGTACACGTGTTACTATATATCCTTTGGCCACTGCTACATTGGCGTAGTCGGCTTAGCGGAATGGCGAAACCGCTACTGTTGCCGGAACCCTTTGACGGCGAGACCACTGGTTGGTTGGAATGGATGGACCATTTCGAAAGTGTAGCCGCCGTTAACAAATGGGTCAGTGGAGAAGACAGGCTGAAATGGCTCCGGGTGCGCCTAACGGGGAAAGCTCAAACGGCTTTCAGAAGGCTGCCAGACGACGTTAAAGCGGACTATGGTACGTGCGTAGAAGCATTACAGCGTCGTTTCAATCCCGACAGCAAAAGACAGCTGTACATGGTGGAGCTGAACGCAAGAACAAAGCGTAGGGACGAGGACTGGGCTGCTTTTGGTGACGCGGTGCGAGTGCTTGCAGATAAAGCGTATCCCGAACTAGCAGAGAACGCGCGCGAGCGACTGGCGCTGAACCAGTTTCTAGAGCAAATTGAAAACTCCCAAGTCGCCTTCAGCGTTAAACAGAAACGACCGCGAAACGTCGAAGAAGCGGCTGCGGCTGTAATTGAACTGGAGTCATACTTGCGAAGCACAGGTAAACCGTCACGTGTTAACGCTGTGTCCTCACAGGAACAAGAGTCAGAGACGCACCATACCGTACCAGCGGAACCAGTCTCAGCGGTCACTTCGCAAGACGGGCGCGACTCGTTAACAGCCACCATGAAATCACTGTGCGAGAGACTGCAGCGAGTGGAGGTGCTCATAGGAGAAAAGAGCGGTTAGGAACACGTGGGGCAAGTAAGCCTACCAGGGAGAATGACGATGGGAAGCGTAGGACAATCGTTTGTTGGAGTTGCGGGAAGAAAGGCCATGTCGCACGATTTTGCAGTCGGGGCCGATACTCAGAACAGCGTCAGGGAAACTTCCGTCCCTCAGTGGTACGAGCCTGCCACATGGGGGAAGAAGACCTGTAAAGGCTCAGGATGATAAGCTGACCGTACCATCCCTCGCTGTAAATAGTGGAGTAAGTTACCGCATAAGGGGAGTTATTGGGGCTGTTGGTGTAGACTTTGTGATAGACACGGGTGCAGCAGTGTCGCTTGTCCGAAGGGACGTCTGGGAACAAATTGTGAAAGGTGACTGTACACTTGTTCTTGAACAATGGGCTGGTAGACGACTTGTCGGAGTAAATGGCGCTCCATTGTCAGTTAGTGGATGCAAAAAGGTAGATATTTTTCTGAACGGCATGCCATTTAAGGTTATGTGCGTAGTCACTGATGATATAATGGTAGAAGCAATTCTTGGGTTGGACTTTGTAAACGCCCATAATGGTATTATTGATTGTGGTTCAAAGAGGCTCACCTTTCCGTCCAGAAACATTTCCGTTCCCCTTCAAATGCAGAGTTGTCCACTGCAGCAGAATCCCATCGGACTTATTGTCAAAGAGAAAATTGTCATTCCAGCAGCGAGTGAGGTAGAACTTATGGTTGATCTGGCAACACCAGTCGCGAAGGGTACATGGGTTGTGACTGGCAATACCTCTGCTCGACATGGAGTAATGGTTGCTCATGCAGTGGTGTGCCCTAACGCCAAACCAGTCCCTGTGCGCGTGGTCAACCCTCGAGAAGAAATCGTTGTATTGAAGAAAGGGACGGAGATTGCTCATATGGAGCTGCTGGAACAGGACCCAGTCATAGAAATCTCAACTGTTGCAGAAAAGTTCAACATTTCACGGGAAGATCAAAGCCTCTTATGGGAAATGGTATCGAGGGTTGGGGATGATGTTAATAAGGATG
The DNA here is from genome assembly GCA_013339895.1 of Ephydatia muelleri. NCBI lineage: Eukaryota > Metazoa > Porifera > Demospongiae > Spongillida > Spongillidae > Ephydatia > Ephydatia muelleri. The sequence continues at coordinate 1,801,467 of JABACO010000017.1, forward strand.
AAAAAGAAGAACTTTTTTCGTTGTTGTTGGAATTTGCAGATGTTTTCTCACTCAGCACCAAGAACCTAGGTCATACAAAAGTGCTCCAACACCGCATTGACACTGGCAATGCCCAACCAGTGCACCTCCCACCCCGCCGGATCCCTCACGCACGTAGGGAGGAACTGAAGGAGATGTTGCGAGATATGTTGGAGAAGAATGCCATTGAACACTCTGATAGCCCATGGTCCTCCCCGATAGTACTGGTCAAGAAAAAAGACGGGACAACAAGATTTTGTGTGGACTATAGGAAGGTCAACGAGGTTACCAGGAAAGATGCCTATCCGCTACCCCGAGTGGACGATACACTTGACACGCTGGCCGGCTCCAAATTTTTCTCCACACTGGACCTTACTACCGGCTACTGGCAAGTCGAAGTCGCCCCTGAAGATCAGCCGAAAACAGCTTTTACTACACCGGAAGGTCTGTACCAATTTAAAGTAATGCCCTTCGGTTTATGTAACGCTCCAGCTACATTCCAGCGACTGATGGATAGGGTATTGGGTGGTTTGAAATGGTCGAGTTGCTTGGTTTACTTTGATGATATTATTGTTGTGGGTCGTACATTTAAGGATCATTTGCACCACCTTAGCAAGGTTTTGGCCCAGTTGAGGGGGGCAGGGCTCAAACTGAAGCCAACGAAGTGTAGTCTGTGTCAACAACGGGTTGCATTTTTGGGGCATATAGTATCAGCTGAGGGAATCGCTACAGACCCGAGCAAAACCGACGCTGTGTCAAAATGGCCCACCCCGCTAAGTAAGAAGGAGGTACAACAATTTTTAGGGCTGGCAAACTACTATAGGCGGTTTGTCAAAAATTTTGCGTCTATCTCGAAACCACTGCATCGTTTGACGGAAAAAAACGTTCCCTTCGATTGGACAATACACTGTCAGAATGCCTTTGACGAATTGCGTAAATGCCTGGTTTCCTCCCCAATTCTTGCCTACCCAGATTACAACCGACGTTATATCCTCGATACGGATGCGAGCGACACAGGGATTGGTGCCGTGCTATCCCAGATCAGCGACGAAGGGTCAGAACGTGTCATTGCCTACGCCAGCCGTTCACTAAGCAGACCGGAACAGAGGTACTGTGTCACTCGTAAAGAACTATTAGCTGTAGTATCGTTTGTACAGCAATTCCGACAGTACCTTCTTGGACGAGAGTTCACCCTTCGAACAGACCACGGATCGTTGGTCTGGATCCGGAACTTCAAAGAGCCTGAAGGTCAACTTGCACGCTGGCTAGAGAAACTTCAGGAGTACAACTTTACCGTCGTGCATCGTCAAGGATCTCGCCATTGCAACGCAGACGCGCTCTCCAGAGTTCCTTGCCGTCAGTGTGGTCGAGAGAATCAAAACGTTGAAACAAGTCAGGGTGACAATGCTGTGATTACAGGTATTGGCGCGGTCTTATCGCCGTTCCAGACGTGTACTCCCAATGAGATGCGTAAATTGCAACTTCAAGACGAAGCTATAGGACCAGTCTACCGCGCAGTGCTCGATCGCAAGACACCGTCTGCAGACGTATCCAAGTCATGGAGCTGGGAAAGTCGCGTCTTGATGCAGCACTGGGGCTCTCTCAACATCCAAAACGGAGTTCTTTGGAGAAAATGCATCGATAAGTGTCGTGATTACTTGCAGCTCGTATTACCCGCCAAGTTGCAGGTGGATACCCTTCGGGACCTTCATGAAGGCGCCATTGGTGGTCATCTTGGTGAAGAAAAAATGCTAAACAAACTCAAAGAGCGTTTTTACTGGCCAGGATGTACCGAAGCAGTCAAAGATTGGTGCAGAACCTGCATTCGTTGTACAACAAGGAAGACAGCTGCTCCGAAAAGAAAGGCGCCCCTACAATCATTACGAGCTGGGTATCCGATGCAAATAGTGTGTGTTGATATCATGGGACCCCTTCCTGAGACCGAGGATGGCTGCAAGTATGTTCTGGTAGCCTCAGATTGCTTTACTCGGTGGGTAGAAGTGTATGGAATACCTAATCAAGAAGCCACAACTGTAGCCAAAAAACTTGTAGATGAAATGTTCTGCCGTTTCTCTCCCCCCGAACAACTTCACAGTGATCAAGGACGTCAGTTCGAGTCAGAGTTGGTAAAAGAAATATGCGTGCTTCTGCAGATCAGAAAAACGCATACTACGCCATACCACCCCCAATGCAACGGGATGGTGGAGCGCTTTAATAGAACTCTGTTAGACATGCTAGCCACAACAATTGACAACCACCAGGCCGATTGGCAGCACCACATTCGTAAGCTCTGCCTGGCGTATAATTCGAGCATTCATTCCACTACAGGTTTTAGCCCGTTCTTTCTGATGTTTGGTCGCCAAGTCAAACTACCGATCGATCTTATGTATGGAACTAACCGGACAGGGCCGGATACCGCAGCAGGTTTTGCGCAGAAGTTGAAGGAGGGGTTGCAAGAAGCATACAAGCTAGTGAGAGAAAAATGCCAAGCTGAACATAAAAGACAAAAGGCGCTATACGATGAGAGAGTCCACGGGAAACCGTTCAGCCCCGGTGATTTGGTATGGCTTCATTCACCAGCAGTCCCTCGCGGACGATCCAGGAAGCTACACCACCCCTGGAAAGGGCCACTGAAAGTTGTTGAACGCCTGGGCGAAAGCAATTACAAAATCAAAAGCCTTCAGGGTCGAAAGAAAACTCAAATTGTTCACTTCGACAGGCTGAAACCATGTGTAGCTTCTACCGCTGAGGATCGACAAAATAGTAGACCGCCTACAACGCCCGAGACTCAAATTGATCGTCAACCAACAGGAAAATATGTAGAGCTGCTGGACAGCTATGATGACGAGCCAGTGGCAGAAGAACCAGCCACGGACGCTGCCCCCCCTCCACCGCAAGAAATTAACATTCAACCACGGTACCCAGTACGAAACAGACACCCTCCGGATCGCTATGGAGCCTACGTGGAACACTAAAAGAGAGGGAGCAGTGTAATGCAAATATCTCTTTGCGCATGTGCACGCATGCGCCAGATGGGCTCGAACTTGCCAGAACATTTGCATGTGACATCGTGTGCGCACTTGTATGTATAAATACTCTCTTTTTGTGTTCTTAGTCAGTCTGTACACGTGTTACTATATATCCTTTGGCCACTGCTACAACACGTATTCGGCGACAAAACTGTAACGGTTTACCGCGTTGAAATTTCGACTAGAACGATCGATAGAGCCATTGACGGGTTCCCCGGCCCTATTTCGAATAATTAATAAGGATTGCGTTAACGTCAATTGCATAATTTGACGCAAATAACAATAATAGCTCAATTTATAATTTCTGCAAGATATTTATAACTAAGACAAAACACCTCAAGTCACGTTTTTGTATACAAGGTCAGTTACTATAGTACGTATTACACTCTGTGTATACAGGATACGCTTGCGTTTATGCATGTAGACTTGTACATGCATACAGGGCTGCCGTAGGCCGGCTAGGGGTCCGGCCTGCCAGTCCGGCCTGCCAGTCCGGCCTGCCAGTCCGGCCTGCCAGTCTGGGGCCTGACAAGCCGGCCTCTGGCAGGCCAAATTATTGGAAATTATAATGTCCATCAATTATTTCGATTTACGCAACGTTACGATTTCGATCAACGACTCGGTTTCAACGATTCCTATACCATCTGCTCAGCCACTGAAACCTGTTACAAACCCGGATCTGTGGGAATACAATCCCCAGGAACTTGTGAGATTCAGGCCAGGTTTAGCAGTAGCCCAAACACATCCGATGTCTGCATGTCTCATTTCAAGGTCCATACATTGAAGGAGAAAGATAAAAATTGGTGTGATTATGGCCACAAGCCGTTCTCCAGGGAACACTCCACTTATAGACATAGAACGGCATCACAAGGACCAAACGAAAAATGCTGAAGCCTCAGTAGTTTTAGTCTCGTACCCAGACCCACCATGACGTAAGTGTTTATCGCTTACAGACCTGTCGTAGTGTAAGCGACGTCATGGTGGGTCTGGGTATGAGACTACAGTAGTTCGTGATGATGAACAACAATGTGAGTGTGTGTGTAGCAATCTTCCATCCCATAGCATAATTTGGGCGCCCATCATCAACTTGAGACTCAAGTAGGATGTGGTCTCCACGTCCCGGCACTTGACCAGTAACCTGCCAGCAGCCCAGTCCCCTAAGTACTCTTTGGGAAACTCTTAGTGAGCAGTTTTGACAATGCCCGTGAAGTGCAGTCCCCTTTTTTGCAATGCTTCAGCAGTCTTCACTGATGAGACGGCACTGTCAGCACGAACAGTGCGATTGATCCCAAAATAGTTCTTTGTAAGACGAAGGGTGACTGCTGTGCCTTCACCAAAACTCGCCATGAAATTCCTTACTTGCTTGCCGCTGCTTGCCCTCCATAATGTCAAGCCGAAGGAGTATTCCACTATTAACATCACACAATGCCTTCATTTCTGCCCCTACACCTCCTGGTTTCCGTGCAATCTTTGTCTTGTGGGGCATGCCTTCAACCCTGTAAGCACTTTCACCACCTTTCCAGGAACTCATACACTCATCCGCAGTGATATGTTGACCAGGAGTGATAACATTCATCCGGCACTCATTAAGAGCCTCTACTACTGGCCGAATCTCATGCCAAGGATCCTGTAAAGAAAGCTGTCAGACTAGGAAATGAAGGAGAATAACCTACCATCTCTGACTCTGCAGCAGTTGGTATGTTGTTGAATCTTATCTTCTGGGTGATGAATTCGAATCGATGTCGAGACATCTTGAAACGACTGTGGTAATTAGATGCTGTATAAACCGAACTTCAGTATCTTTGTCCAGCCAATAGGTCTTCAAATCTCCTCGTTTAGGTTCAACAGCCATAGCCAAACGAATACCAAGCCATCTTAGGAGTTCTTCTGCAGATACAGGCCCTTGATTAACCTTAAATGACAGAGCTGTGTTGGTTTGATCCTGTGCTGTTAACATGAGTGAGATTGGAAAAAATAGGAGAAAGTATTGTGACGGTTGCTTAACATCAGGTAGGGCAAGCTGAGGCCAGTGAATAGTGGTGCGCTTAGGCTGGTGGTCTGCAGCAGGATCGACTTCCAGAGATGTTTTCAATTTCCATTCACGACCGTGCATGTGGCCAAAGTCGCACATCTGCACCAAGAGGTGGACCAATCACGTGTAATTCATCTTCACTAGGCTGCTCTTCACTATCACTAGAGCTGTTTTCATTCCTGTGGATAGTGCAAGTTGAACCAACGAGGAATCATCCCGCGGCATCATACGCGGTACAATGATTCACAATGGAAATTGATACTTACCCGCTATCTTCTCCAGTGATTTCACCTTCGCTGTCATCCTCTTTACCTTCTTCCTGACTTCCCTCATCATTTTCATCACCTTCCTCACATGCACTAGCTATCAAATCCGATCGATCTTTTCGCTTTCGCTTCCTCCCCCCTTGTAAAGCCTTAATTTGCAGAGCCAGGTATTGCTATCCCCCGCGCCGTCTCGTCTGTTCGCGTGCCATCACTCCTTTTCACTTCAAATCTTCTTTTGTGACCAATGCAAGTCACTCCCACTACCTTTCCACGTTTTGTGGAGTTTTTAAGCGATGCATCCAACTACGTTGACAACCGTTTGCAAAGTGCGCCATTTTATTTCATTACTGCCCGAACTCGATTTACTCGAAGTTTGACGCTTTTTTACGTATACCGCAGCAGCGTTATCAACCAAACAAGTGATATCCCACTTTAAAAAAATGCTAAACTGGTTAGTCATTTGCATAACCCGTGGGGATTAACGATTAAAATGTATTTCATTTATACATGCATTAGTTGGGACAGTTTCCGCGAAAATTGCCCCACGGATATATTATAAAATGTTATAAAAATGCATCGCGGGTGAATCGCTATAACTTCCCAACGGTTAACGCTATCGATTTCCTATTTTCAACACTTCCTACTACACCATTTCACTACGGGAAAACTTATTTTGGGGCCTTGCACTAGTTCCTTGCTGATGCTACGAAGTCCGATACCCCATGGGGTTCATAACCGCCACATCTTCAGCTAGGAGATTTTAAATCGCTTCAAATTCAGAATGTACGTACAGGGGTCCTGTTGCTATTGATGTGTTCAGTTCGTTAATTTTTACTCTATCCGTCGCGGAGATACAGCTGTGCAAAGTTAATGCACATTTCCCGCTCGATTGCACCATTTTTGCATGCAACCCGTGTTCCATTCTCCCAATCCACAATAAATTTTGATAACTTCTTTGTTCCGCCCATTTCTCCCTTAAACTAAGCTAGCCGTTCCCAACTGTTTTGTCTCACTCAGGCAGTGAGTTTATGCGGGAAAGTTAAAAGAAGAAGAACGCTGCTCAGTTCCAGACGATCGTACCAAATTAACGGACCCAAGTGAATGATAACCTTGCGCCTCCCACGTCGCCGGCAGTATTCAAAACGGCACGCGTAAGGCTATTTGCTACGCACTCACATCATCCTCTAGTCGTGTAATAAAGCTTTCCTATTTGCCATCATCTTGCTAAAATCATCGTCTTATATCTGCCACGCCCACTCGGCTACGATTGCAATGATTTCAGTCTCACACAACTTTCAGCTCACACATAGTACATGAACTCATGCTGGCTCCCACTTGTGCACACACTTGCATTGTTGCGTACATGGCCCTGTACACTATCGTATGGCATATTTTCTTATACAGAACCACACACACACACACGCACACACACACACACACACACACGCACACACACACACACACACACACACACACACACACACACACACACACACACACACACACACACACACACACACACTCATGTACAGCGTACTTGCACACACCAGTTATACATGTGGCAAACAATACACCTGTCTGATGATGGTACAAACACTCTCACTCACAAACATTGTCACATGCACATGTATTCTATTCAATTCAACTGTACTTGTGCATGCCTGTACAGACCTCTGATTCTATATAAATTTGTGTACCAAGCTTTCTGTACATGTATCGTGTCCCCAAAGGATCGAATACATTGTGTCCCCATCTGGTACTCTAAATGTACACAAACATTGCACACTTGCACACACACACCACTGTATAAATGTGGCAATGCACATGCAAAATCCGCTCAAATGCATTTGTATTGGAGTAATACATGACCAGGCTGTTAGGGTTAAATGTATTGGAGTAATAAATGACCAGGCTGTTAGTGTGAAATGTTCTGCCAAAGCAACGTGGTTTCTTATACTTGTGTATTACGACTGGCTTCAGTTGTTCACTTGCAGTTACATTTACAGCCAAAGCCACTGTAATACGGTCTTGGGCACCCCGCACATTGCAGTAGTGGTGAGGGTCTTGTCAACAATTGATCGATGGATCTCTTTGCCTGTCTTCAGTTTGATCCAGACTGCGACCATGTCTTCAGAATGACCCCTTTCCACCTTTCTTCTTGCAATCATGCGCTTATCATCAGCGGTCAACTTGGTCTTAGACTTTGCTCCCCTTAACTTGGACATCATATTTGGCCAGTATTAACAAAAATGAGCTTTCTCTCCTTTTATAGTGCGTCGTGTTGCATGCGAGCGGATTTATTGTGCACCTTTCGCTTGTCTTTGTGCGCCTCTCGCGCGTCTTTGTGCGCCTCTCGCGCGTCTTTGTGCGCTACTCTGTGCATTGTGCGTGTAGCGCTTGTCAGTGATCTGCGCTGCCTTTCGCTATCGTTCATCCTTACCGTTATGCATGACCGATAGTTTCAACATGCATGTATGAATAATAATGATAAAGATACATGTACCACCGCACTACATGATTTATTCAACATTGCGCTATACTAACGAGGGAATGCGCTACTAACGCAGTGCGCTACTAACGGGGGTAGACTGTATATGTGTATGTATACTGTATCATGGACCCAGTTGTAGTTCCCTAAGTCAGTGTTGGCATGCATAACAGCGGCAGGTTATATAAGCTACTCCTTGCAGCTGCCAAGGACTTGTGGCATATCAACGAGAAAGACCGATTGGTACGTTTCTGTGCAACGTGTGCTTGGGTATACGCATGCACTTTGTCGTCTAGGCGTGTGTGTGTGCGTGTGAGTGTGTGTGTGTGTGTGTGTGTATGTGTGTGTGTGTGTGTGTGTGTGTGTGTGTGTGTGTGTGTGTGTGTGTGTTAGGTCTATAATATTTGTGCACTGTACACATCAGCTCAACATGTTGTATGTTGCCATTCAATCCTGGCTACTCATATGGAGAAATGGCCCATACATAGGCGGTCATCTTGCTTTTTGTTTTCAAATTGAATTTCAAACACGTTTATAATTTACGATAAATCAGATTGATTGTGATTCTGTGCTTTATAAGATTATACCATTAACCATTCGTAAACTACAATCAAGACAAAAATTTAATTTCTACCGCGCATAATTTATTCATAAACGAAGTAGTCAACCTTGCGTCATCTAAGAATAAAGCTATAATTATTAAAATTATGTCGGCGCGGCTAGCTAGTGGGGGTTAACTTCAATGTCTGTAACGCGTTAACGTAACTATCAATACAATTTGAATTACAATTATAATTGAACCGATGCATTAATGCGTCACTTGCACTGGAGATGTGGAGCGCATCAATTAGGTACAATGATGCATGCAGGGATCGAACTACGTATGCCCTTCATGCTTTCATCTTCTGAGACGCAGGTGTATACTATGTGAATTTAGTAGCGTAGGGTGTGTTCGGCAGTGGGTAGTGTTCGGCCCTACAGGTATGTGCATATCTTGGAAGGAGTAGATATGGCCTTCTCTCTATACTAGTACAGTTGGCCATCTCTCTATAATTGTGCACATCTACCTGTACTATAACCAGTGGTAGCCTTCTCCCTTTACTCTCGAACCGTTAATTGCCCGTCTCCTTATACTGTTGGTCATCTTCCTGTATTGTTAGACTGGTGGCCTTCTCCCTGTACTGCTGATCTTCTCCCTATATTGTTCGCCTTGTCTTTATACTTTTGGCCTTATACTGTTGGCCTTCTCCCTATATACTATTGGCCTTCTCCCTATTCTGTTGGCCTTCTCCCTATTCTGTTGGCCTTGTTGAGTGTGGTATGGTATACTGTTGGCCTTCTCCCTGGGTTATTCAAATTAGGGGCAAACCAGGGGGTGGATAGGGGGTGGGAGCGGTAAATCCCTGCCCTGTCCAATACCATACACTGTATATGAACTACAACTGTTTACACTGGTACAGGCCTGCACATCCGGTGGGTGTGGCCAAAGCAACTCCTGCAGCTTGAAGATATTACAAGCCATGCCCACATCCCAGGCTGCTCCCAATGTTACTGCTCTGAACGCTGTGACTGCACTGTCCAATACTGCTGATCCAGTATGATGTGTGGGATGGGGGGGGGGGGGGGGGGGGGGGGGGGGGGGGGGGGCACCTTTCTTGGGGAAACCCCACCCTTTGGAAGTGTTTGATCTCCGATTATTATATATACCCCACCCATTTATTGTGACCACCACTTGTATTTGTCCCGCTCACGCCGCATGCTGTGTAAGTACATGTAGGTGCCACACCCCCTGTATTGCAATGAAAATCTATGTGAGGCACGTGTGTGTGTGTGTGTGTGAACATATGTATTCATGCATACTCACATACATGTACATGTATATGCACACTGTCGTGTGTGTGTGTGTGTGTGTATTTGTGTATGGTTGTCACATCTTGGTCCCTTTCACAGCACCATTGGGGGTTCCAAGCCCTCAGCTTCTGGCACTCTCCTCTTCCTCTGTCAATGTGATGTAGTTGAACCCCTCAGTTCCCAATGGGATCATTACAGCCTGCAATGTGTAAGCTGTTTCCGTACTGGGGAATGTCCTTCTCACTACCTCCAGTGTTCCATGGTACATAACCTGCAGCCGTCAACGCAGTACAGCTTTGTGGAAGCAGCATGCACCACAGCTGGATGTCAGACTGGTGGTGTTGCCAATGTCACAACACTGGATAGTGGTATGTATACGTTGTGTATGTGGACCATTTGTGTGTGTGTGTGTGTGTGTGTGTGTGTGTGTGTGTGTGTATGTGTGTGCGTGTGCGTGCACGTGTGTGTGCGTGTGTGTGGGTGTGTGTTGTTTGTGTGTGTGTGTTGTGTATGTTGTGTGTGTTGTGGGTGTGTGGGTGTGTATTTACATGTATGTGTGTGGATGTTGTTTGTGTTGCAGGTACATGTACGTGTGTATGATTTGGTGTTGTAGGTACATGTTTTATGGCCTTCTCTTCTTGCCTTGTGTAAAGAAAATGGCAGTCATCATTCAGTTTGTACACTTAGCAGACACAAGCAGCATTTGCATGCATGTGTGCCATGTGCACATGATGTGTGTGTGGGTTATGTGTTTTGTGTTCAACAAAGCCCCAAGTGGTCATTGACAACCACTTTGTATCTTTCTCATACCCTTAGCACCTGTGGGCCAAGCTCCCCCCTCATCCTCAATACCACATTCTCTTCCATGTCCCTCCAATGGAATGCTCCCCTCCAACCCGACTATGTCATCACTGCCTAACCTTGCACCATCGAGTCCCCAGCCTTAAGTCCCAGTCAGAGATGTGGGCACCTCCTTCGACAGTAGGGGCCTGGCTACATTCAGCGGGCACATGTTCCTTTGTGGTTTTATTAACCAGGCCACAGTCCAGTTCCATGCCTACAACCCCAGCGGCATTCTCTTCTACCAGATCAACAGTGTAATAACTGACTTCCTGGGGGTGAAGATGCATGGCGGGTTGCCATGGTTAATATTTGATGTGGGCTCTGGACCAGCTGTCGTTGGATCCAACAGTACCAGAACCTTCATTGATGGTCAGTGGCACACTGTGAGCTTCAGAACTCATCAGTCATGTTGAGCTTGTACGTCGGTACGAGTGTGGTACAGTCCCCTCCTGTGGGCAGTAACCTCTGTGATGGCCAGGGGCACGTGGTACTGTTTGAGCAGGCCTCCAATACCTTCTACGTCACCGTGGATACGGTGCACGCGGCGGCCATCACTGACGTGATTGTCCCACTGCTGACCATGAAAGTCTACTTTGAGGGATTTCCCAGCACACGAGCAGATATGGCATTGCAACCCCTTACAGCATGTGTCTTATCCCCTCCTGAATGGTACCCTCGGTGTGCGTGATTGTGTGTGTGTGCGTGTGTATGTGTGTGTCACTGACTGTGTATGCATGTACATGTATGTGTGATGTCATTGTGTGCATGTGATGTCATCCTCTTTCCCCTCCTTCTCCCAGCACCGGATGGATTTGATGCTGTGTCGGTGCAGAATGTGGGCTCCACCTACATCATTGTGTCTTGGGACTTGCCAACTCACAGTAATGGCATCCTCATCAACTTCAGTTTGTATTGCAATGGTGCTCTGGCGGGTGTCCTGCCCCTTACTATGATCAGCTACGACACCACCGGCCTCCTCCTCTTCACTTTGTACATGTACATGTATGTCTTCTCTGCTACTGTGTGCAACATGCGCAAATAACAGTGTGCATGGTACATGTATATGATCTGTGCTCAGTACGTTATCTGCTGGACAGGTCCTCCAGTCACGCCCACAGGCACTGCACTCCAGTTGGAACATGGTGTTGGGCGTCATCAGTGCTGCAGCCAGCCTGCCCAGGTACATTGTGTACACTTCAATCACTTAGTTTGTGTTCCATCTTTCTTTGCTCTTATCCCTCTCTCCTCCTTCCTTTCTTTCTCACCTACTCCCTCCCTCACTTTCTCACTCCCTCCCCCCTCCCCCTCCCCCTCCCCTCCCCCCTCCCCCCTCCCCCTCCCCCCTCCCCCTCCCCCTCCCCCCTCCCCCCTCCCCCCTCCCCCTCCCCCTCCCCCCTCCCCCTCCCCCCTCCCCTCCCCCTCCCCCCTCCCCTCCCCCCCCCCCTCCCCCCCTCCCCCTCCCCCTCCCCCCTCCCCCCCCTCCCCCTCCCCCTCCCCCTCCCCCCTCCCCCCTCCCCCTCCCCCTCCCCCTCCCCCCCCTCCCCCCTCCCCCCTCCCCCCCTCCCTCCCCCTCCTCCTCTCTCCCTCCCCCCCCTCCCTCCTCCCTCCCTCCTCTCTCCCTCCCCCTCCCTCCCTCTCCCTCCCCTCCCTCCCTCCCCCTCCCTCCTCCCTCCCTCCTCCCCTCCCTCCCTCCCCCGCCCTCCCTCCCTCCCTCCCCCTCCCTCCCTCCCTCCCCCCCCTCCTCCCTCCCCCCTCCCCCTTCCCTCCCCCCTCCTTCCCTCCCCCCTCCCTCGCCTCCCCTCCCTCCCCCTCCGCTCCCCCCTCCCTCCTCCCCTCCCTCCCCTCCCTTCCCTCCCCTCCCTCCCTCCCTCACTCCCTCTCTCCTTTCCTCCTGTAGTCATGTACATGTACACCAGCAGGGACATCTCTGGCAAAATTACACATACCATTTATCCTCCCTGTACTGACTTGTTGGAGTCATGAATGTTTGGGGCAGTATGCTCCACTAGCAGAGAGGAGAGTTGTAGGAGAAGGGTGTAGTGTAGCCATGTACTATTAGCGTTGATATGAGTACTTCGTTGGCCTTGGGGCCTGACCACTACCACAAAACCCACAAGGGCAGTCCAAGGTGTACACAACCATTGTCCTGGCTAAAATGAATACCCATCTTGTGAGCTGTGTATACTGACCTTCACTTGATTGGCAGATAGTGTGGCAGATACCTTTACATGAAGATTGGATTTCTTGTGGAGGGTGTGTGTGTGTGTGTATGTGTGTGTGTGTGTGGTGTGTTTGTAAGTGGTAATGCCTGTGGTTATCTTATCTCACATCCATGGGAGGAGCTACACCTCTATGTAATGTTATCTGTGTACATGTACTGTAGGCACAAGCGCTTCCATACACTCTTTGACTTGTTGAAATATGGGTTGATGTCGAAGTACAATGTAATGTGCTCTTCCCTAGACCCTATGGAGGAGCTTACAGCCACTCCCCCATACCCCAGCTAGAGCAGGATGTTGGCATGGGTCATTTGTTCCCCCCCCCCCTCCCCCTCCACAAACTGGAAATCCTGGATCCATCACTGAAATTGGATGTACTCTCTTGTCAGGATCAGCTGAACAGGATGCCCTTACAATGAAAGAGTCACCCCTCAGATACAGTTCTTCCTAAGGCCCCACCCATCATGGGGGTGATTGCAAATGACAAACAGTTTTTGCTGCCTCTATCTTTTGTTAGTTTTTGCTGCCTCTATCTTTTGTTTTCTGTATCAGTCCCTGCACCATCATCTTTTATTAAAATGCTTGACCCTTGCACCCACAACGTACATGTATTACATGTATGTGCTTGTTTACTCATTGTTACATATATGTGATTCAATGGCTGGGCACTGGACAACATCACCGCCCTGTTTACAGGTAGTAGCGCCAGGGCACAAAGAACATGAGGAGCCTCTAGCCATGTCATCCCTAACCATTGGATGGAGAATTACAGTTCATTGGGTTCAAAGTTCAGGTCAAGACTAGGAGGTGTGACCAGTAGCCAGGATGCAGCATGAGGTGCTGACACAGAGAGCAGCCAAGCCTTGTCAGCAGGTGATGATGCTTTCAACAACAATGAGAACTGGGTCCTCTAGTTTTTTTGACAGTACCCTTTAGTGGACGGGTGAGGCTGTGGTAGCATCCACAGATATTACTTCAGACAGGGAGATTATGCCTTATATTTGTGTCCCATAAAACAAATATCAGTCCTAACTCTCACCTTCGGAAGCAATTCTTTCCTTACAACAAAAGCTTACATATAATTAAGTGGCCAGACAAGAAATAGGCCTGTGTGAAGTACTGAAATGACTACAATTAAGCATACACTAATGTATCATTAGCTCCAATAGTCCTAAATCAAAGTTCAACTTGACTGTGACCTATTTTACATCTTGCAGCACTCTTTCAGGCGGGAGCATGCCGAATAGTTCAAGAGAGCTGACACTGAATCACCAACATGGTTCTTCCATCAGTGAGTCTCTACAAGGCTGAGAAGACATGAAGATCAAGAACATAACATATATACATGTACATAAAACACATACATACATGTACATACACATACATGTATGCACACATATTTATATATATGGGATGTGGAAACTGCCCCTCAAAATTCCCTTGCGTTTGAATCGCTATAACTTCCAAACGGTTAAGGCTATTGACTTCTTATTCTCAACACTTCATACTACATCATTTCTGTATGGTGAAATACGTTTTGGGGTATTGCAATGTATGATACCCCACTAGGTTCAAACCCGCCAAATACCTTTCGGTTCTCCTGTAATCATATCGCTTTTAAAATTCGGTTTGTGGGTACATACCTATCGCGGCAAATTGTGTCCTGCCATATCAAGCGGGAAAATGTGCATGTAGGGACCTCTCTATTTACAAACCAAAATTGAAGCGATTTGATTACTCCTACCGAAAGTTATGGTAGGTTTGAACCCGGTGGAGTATTGGACATTGCGATACTTGCACAGTCAAGTGCAAGGCCCCCAAAATGTACGAAGTGTTGAAAATAGGAAGTCGATAGCGTTAATAATTCGGAAGTTATAATGATTCAAACACAAAGACATTTTATACAGTCATGTATTATATGCGATGGGCCGTTTTCGTGGAAACTGTCCCATATACATGTACATGCATGTACATACACATATGGGGCAGAGAAAACATGGTAGTTTTCAAATGTTATAGTTGACACAAATCTTATGCACCTCAACTTAAAGTCAGACTAACTGCTGCAAAGTTAAAAGTGTGGAATCTTTAATAAGGGATTACTTTTCAATGGGAAAGGTCAATAAAGTGCGTACCGCCAGTGTATGACTGCTATTGTACATTTGATGCTTCCACTGTTTGTACCAGACGTTACCATACATGTAGATAGTTTAGAGATCTATATGTGTAAGCTCTTATCAGGCCCATAGCAGGGGGAGATTCCCCCCTCCCTCCCCCCCGTTCGATGCTTGAAACTTCCGCCTCTTCTAGATATGGTACATGTACTTATAAAAATGCATCAGGCCCGAAGGTGTCTCGCTTTTCGTATTTGGCCCCCCCCCCCCGCTCTCGTATTTGGGCCAATGCTTTCAGAAGTATTAATCGATTCCCCCCCCCCGCCTAACTTCCTGGCTACGGGCCTGCTTATATATTACAGTTGCACAACCATGTAGCCTATTACGGACGTAGCTACTGTAATCATGTACGTGTCACATTCATGCTAACCTAGGACTCTGAGACTTGCAAGATGCTTCCGTAAGAAGACTGGTTGGTTGTCATGCCCAGGCACTCCTGTGTCGATTCTATAAGTGGCAAACTCCTCTGTGTAATCGCCATCTCCGTCTTTGCAGCATATAATCCCAATTAGTGCCCACTCTTACAAGGGGTCATGCTAAGTCAGTATAGGTCATTAATACAAAATCAAAAAACAACCAGGTCTGGGCACGGCTGACTGACGATAGAGTGGCACGTGATGATCGTGGTAGGCACATTGAATTTGGGGTGTATCTCACTAACCATTCAAGGGAAGTGCGATTTGAAGGCCCTAAGCTCTGAAAAAATAATGATAAATAAGTTCATTGATTACTCTCATGTAATCCGTGAGCAGGTAAGGAAAATATCATTTGGTTTGGAAACTATTGATGACTGAATAAGGAAATGAGAAAAAATGAATGGACATTGGAAACCTTGCATAATTAATGTAGAAGTGCGGATATAGGTACTTAAGTTCCGAAAAACTACACAAAATACGTCAACTAGTCCCCACATTGCAAATCCGAGAGCAGCTAGTCAATATTTGGTTTTTTTTTGCAGTTAGCTGCAGTTTTCTGAATGCGTCCATACATTTTCTATGGACATTGAATTACGCAATGACCGAATACCGCGTAATCCTTTTGACCGCCAATTTCTCGATATGTTATGTAAGAATAAATTTGGTCACTAAAAAGTGCCAGTACAAAATAATAATTCCCAATGACACATGAGCTAATGTACTATGGGCCCTCCCTCTTCCCCTTTCCCTCCCTCCTCCCTCTTCCCCTTTCCCTCCCTCTTCTCCTTTCCCTCCTTTCCCTCCCTCTTCCTCTTTCCCTCCCTCTTCCCCTTTCCCTCCCTCTTTCCCTTTCCCTCCCTCTTCCCCTTTCCCTCCCTCTTCCCCTTTCCCTCCCTCTTCCCCTTTCCCTCCCTCTTCCCCTTTCCCTCCCTCTTCCCCTTTCCCTCCCTCTTCCCCTTTCCCTCCCTCTTCCCCTTTCCCTCCCTCTTCCCCTTTCCCTCCCTCTTCCCCTTTCCTCCCTCTTCCCCTTTCCCTCCCTCTTCCCCTTTCCCTCCCTCTTCCCTTTCCCTCCTCTCTCCCCTTTCCCTCCCTCTTCCCCTTTCCCTCCCTCTTCCCCCTTTCCCTCCCTCTTCCGCTTTCCCTCCCTCTTCCCCTTTCCCTCCTCTTCCCCTTTCCTCCCCTTTCCCCTTCCCCTTTCCCCCTTTCCTCCCTCCCTCTTCCCCTTTCCCTCCCTCTTCCCCTTTCCCTCCCTCTTCCGCCCTTTTCCTCCCTTCCCCTTTCCCTCACTCTTCCCTCCTCCCCAGGGGTCGGGCACTTATGACAAACGCAATGGCACAGGAAGGTACTTCTTCGGAGCCGTTGTCTGTACAACTGCAGGCAGAAGACCACCCAACGTCTGAGTGTGTGCAGCCCAAGGTGAGATGAGGGTAGAGGTGTGGGAATGGATGTCTCCTTACAGGACAGACTAGTGCCAGATGGGTGACTAGGGGAAGGGTTAAGGTGTGGGAGGAGGAGAAAGTCGGTTGACACAGATGTGTCAGAGCTAGGCTGAATGTTCATATGCTCTGTTGTGCACAATGGAGGGTATTATAGGAAAGGCTGAGAAGCAGGGGCATGATTTCGGGGCGGGGGGGGGGTTGCAATTGCCTCTCTCCCCCCCCCCCCCCCTCCCCTCCCCCTAAATGATTGCCATTATGTTGTTTTATGAGAGGAACCACACATAGAGCTTGGATCGTTAAAATCGTGGTAGGGTTGTGGTATTAGGGTGGTGGTGTTGCTTAGTGCATGCATGCTGGCTGGCCTGGGAAAGTAATTAAACCGCTCTCTCTCCCCCTCCCCCCCCCCCCCCCCCCCCCCCCCCCATCCTTCCTGGCCATTGAGAGGTGAAGTGGTGGAAGTGATAGTTGATAACTTTTGACTGTGTATGTGTTTAATGTTTAGGTCAGGTAGTTGGGCATTAAGACATGGATTAGCTCCCCCTTGTAAGAAATCAAAGATTAGTTAGAAATAGTTAGATATTTAAAAAAGGATTTCCAATAATGTAAGGTGCATGGCAGTATACAGTATGTACTTGTTTTGGTGTCTTGCTACTGAAAACTAGCTTTTTGACAAATGAGCTTCGATGATTCACAAAGCAAACAAATTAAAAAACGAACACCACACATCCGAGGGAATGGGGGAAGGGGGGGGCAAGGAAAATTCCCTTCCTCGAATATTTTAGGCCTCGAAATAAGCATTCATGTTTATAGCATAAAACTCAAATTGCTGTAACTTAACAACGATTAATGCTATCGACTCCTTAACTCTTTGAACGCCAAGACTAGTGTATATATACATACATGCTCCCAAAACGAGAATTATCTGCCTCACCATTCATGCAGTGCTGTGTGTTATCCATAGTCATACAAATGTTCATATGTGTGGTCCCAGTGTAAGCACGTTTTGTGCATGTGTCCATTATAACCCGCTGGCACCTTTTGTTCCAACAACCTATAATATGAACTGGCAAAAGGGGGGAGTTTAGAGGCATGATATGTACTACACTGATCTGGACTACACATTCTTGCTCTTGCATGGAGTATTGAAGTGATGCATTAGTGAAGTGAAGTGGCTCATCTGAACAATGGGGTTCTTTACAATTACTTTGTGCATGTACTTATAAGGTTACAAGTGCAGGAAGCATATGCATGCATCATAGTGCTGTGAATGATCAACACATTTGTGCACGCAATATCTAAATCATGCATGAATGTTGTAACGCTTGTGTGCAGTGCGTACATGCATGCATGCATGCATGTACGCACTTGGCGTTCAAAGAATTAATTTCAAATCTTCGTCCTACACCATTCTCCATGTGTAATTGAAATTTGGTGCCTTGCACAATCATAGTGCCGGCATTATGAGGCCTGATACCCTATCTGGTTCAAAACCTCGACACTTTTAGGTAGGAGTGTTCAAATCGTTTCAAACTCGGCTCGTAGAGGGGTCTTGTACCTATTGAATTTTTCTGTTCGTTGATTTTTGCTTTATCTTTTACGGAGATACATCTGTGCGAAGTTAATGCACATTTTCCCAGTCGTTTCGCACCAATCATTTTGGCAAACCATGCACAATTCAATGTATGGTAAACACAGAATTTGAAGAGATTTCATTGTATAGTCTTGAAAAATGGCTGGAGCTGAGGCCACACCATGCAAAAGGCAATCTATTATACTGCATGGAGTAAGCTATTGTGTGTAGAGATAGTACATATTCCTTTGATCCTGATCCAGCTTCAACTGCAAGCATGCATATTCTCATTTGTCAGGTCAAGCTTAGTAAACACCCTCCCTTTCGCTATAGGGATGATATATATATCATGTCTTCCATTCGTGGCAACGGGTATTTCTCCAGGTTTGCCACTCGCAACACAGCCGAATACTGCCATATGCATCTCCTCTGGCTATACGGGAACCACGTCACAGGAGAGGCTCTAATATGCGCCTGCTGCCTCCAATCGCAAGGCGTATGCTTGGTTTGAGAAACAATGGCCTGGCATGAGTGTCCTCGTGGATCTTGACGTTAACTCCTTTGGTGAGACCCATGCCATGCAGCTCCTCCTTAAACAAGGCTGAATACTTGTCCAGCGATGTTTCGAGGCTGCCATCAGTACTATAAACCTGAACACACATTTAATATCCATCATGCGGCAATCTCTACCCATTCTCACCACACCGGCCACTACCAAAAGATTTAACCCCCATCCGAACTCAAAACCTATTCCGATAGCCTCCTTAGCTCTGAAACGAACTGGGATACACTTTCCGAGTCATGTTGCACTATATATCTCTTACCATGCGGCTTACTGTTAAAATGCTGACCAGTACATCTTAGGCTGCTCTCGCCGCTGCTAGGGTTGCTGCATGATTTCACACTCAATGGTGCATTGGTCAATGGTGACTAATGTAGCAAGAGCTACGGAACGACAGGCCAGTGGAGCTAACCCGCCGTGCGAAGCATGACATTGTGATAAAAAAATACCTGCAAAACTGAAGAATTGCTTTATTCACCAAGGACGCCATATTCTACTAAAGAGCTCAGTGGCTGAGCACATCTGATACTGTTGCGAGGCTTGAGGCCTTTGTGCATGTTTTGGACGATGCACGGGCACATCACCAAGTGACACTAACGGAACGTTGGCAAAATGAATGTATATGCTGCCAACTTTCTGTTGGGAGTTACACGGCGTTACCCAATCGATCATACTTGCTAGCTGTTGCAATATCTTCCTTGTTCTTCTGCTATTCGCTGGCCTGCAGCTTTGTTGATGGCGCGCCGCCTACCGCCATTAATAAAAAAGAATTAATTTTGTCTTTACGTCACGCTTTAATTAATTCATTGCAAACATGGCTACGTAAGTCACACTGCACTGAAAAGCATGAGCGAGACGACGATATATCGAGCTTCTCACAAACTCTTGTACGTTTTTAACGGCGGCCCTATAACCTTACAGGGCCTAAAATGGCGTCTCCAAATTATTAACACCTTACCTTTTTACTGATTTAATAACCGACTGTCGTTGATATAGCGAATTTCGTTGCAATCCATTTGCTGAAATCGTTGTATTAGAGTAGTTGCTAAATAATATCTTTATTTTCTATTCATATTATTTCTTGTATGTCATTATTCTACGTATTGTACGTCCTATATTGTTATAATTATTATTACAGAAAAAATATATCGAGCAATAAAGTCAATTAACTATTATCCGTTTCCTGTGCAATCAGATTTACGTTGGCTTCTTTTAAAACAATTTCAAGCAAACGCAAATATTTTTGAAAATAAATTTTTGATAACTATCACGAGATGCACTGTACATTCGGTGGGAGAAGAAAAAACACAGGAAGAAACAAACACATTGTCAAATAAATTATTCATTGGATTGCTTTATGTGTGGGCAGGAGACCAATTAAATTCACTGCTGATGACTTGTGCGTCTCCCCTTCAGGTCTGGCTTCAGCAAGGTGATCTTTCTAATCACCCTCTCTGATCCCCTAAACCCTCTGCTGGATAAGTAGTGTCCGACCACAAGAGTAAAGGTCTGACCACCACCACTGCCCCCCTGGGGGGCCGAGGTAGACCTCTGAATAAGCCGTGAAGGACCCTGGGGCGAAATACTTCCCCCCTCTCGATCGTGTGATTTCATTTTATCCTATTCTGAATAATGTACGAGAATTATAGCGCCAACTGGAATGTGCAGATAAAGCTGTTGTGATGTTTGTCAGCAAACACAGTGGCGGATCCAGGGGTAGGACAAGGTCACATGCTAATGATGTAATGCATGTATGTGTGTGTTCCATTGAATGGGAATCGAAAGACTCTTACAGCTGTTAAGCGCCTGCTTTAGAACCATGGCACAGAGCGGCACGCTATTATGACACGCTCGCAACCTGGTCATTGCATGGCATGCATATGATCGGTTTCAAACCCTCTCGCAGTATAATATTTATTTATGTAATTATTATTTACAATTATTGACTATGAATACAATACAGGGCAATACCGGTGCACAAACATAAACATAGCATAGTACATCCGGTGAGGTAGGCAATGGTATTGGTCCTCACTAGATGGAGGTTGAGCCTGGCATAAATATTATTATTTTATTTTTCACAATCGTTTCCGCGAAAAGGGATCTATCGCATGTTTTCTCAAGATTTCGATATTTATTTATACGCTAGAAGTCTGAAATGTCCTCTACACATTGCTTCTTACGCACTGAGATCGGAGTATCCGTCATCGAGTTGTGAGGCTCTGAATTTTTCATTAGCCATACATTTCAACGCAAGTGTTACATTTCTATTGCGCGTACTGGAAATTTTATAATGTATACGTTAAGTCTCTTTTTGCGGAAATGATCCCATATGCACATATGTAATACACAAACTGATCATATTATACTATATATATAAGGTCTGCAACAACTACAATTTTATAATGTCCCTTCCATGTACAACCTTTGCCACCAAGATCTAAGATTGGTCACAGACCTGGTTAAGGTGAAGTTGAAGAGACTTGTCTTTGATTTGGATACCCTATAGCTTGCGGCAAGGGGATTGGCTAGCCTGGAAAATGTCTCTTCAGCTTCCCTACCCCAATTCCCATAAGTCTCTACAGCTAATGGGACACAGCTCCACCCCAACTCAACACAGTCATTAGCAACATGTTTGAAGGCCTTATGATATTTTACGTAATAGCTGTAGTATACAGCGTTTGAGTTCCAAGCACCGGCAAATACATTACAGAAGTGCTTCGCCTCACCAGCAGACGAATCGAACATATATGCAGTTATCTTCGCCCGATCCACGTGATCGTATCTAGTCGAGATCGATGCATGCTTTGTAGCAGACTAAGCCTTGTGCCGTCCAAAACCCTGTCTACAAGAAAACAGCTCACAACGCTTCGCTCCTTTCCTCAAGCGCAATGTGCAAGAAATAAGTATTACTCCCGGTCGACATTTGATATGGAACGCGCCTATATAACCCTTAACCTAATCCACACCCTTTCTCATCGTCATGCACTCGCGTCTCTTTCTACGTACTCTTTGAATTGACTAACATTTGAAACATTTAATCACTTGTTCCTTGCGTGCAATTCTAAACTGTACACTGACCTTCCATATCTCAACAAAGATAAGTCTTGCGTCTTACAGCGCAGGATTGTTATTGACACAACCCAGGCAATGAAAGTGATACAGATAAGGGAGTGGCTGGTAATTGAACATAATTATTGCCGTCTCACGCATGCGCAATATAGAGTGTCGAGGTGTCACTTTTTTTTGCTGCCTTGTAAGCTATGAGGCCATGCTGGTCTATGCAACAATATTGAAGTGCAGTAAATAGTTAAACTTAAAGCGAATGCATGTGCTTCTCCCAAAACTTTTACGTGTGCTATGCCAGGCCCCACCATCCGCCCATTACTTTCTAGGGACAGAGGGGCGGAAGGGGGGGGGGGGGGGGGGGGGGGGGGGGGGGAGGGAATGGGTGGGTGGGCGCTTATAAAGCTGGAGTCACATTTGACTTGGACATAGTTATACGGTTGATGTTTCGGATTAGTCAGTCAAATTCGTTATACGCTGAATCATGTAGGTACATGTGCGTAACGAAATAATAGCTGCTGCGGTTCCTCCCCCCTCGATTCCGCCCATTACTTTCCACTGGACGTCCAACTATTTATCAAATGAGGGAGGGGGACGGGACGCGCCAATATTCCAAATTTGTTCAAATTCGTTCAACCATTGTACAGCTATAGCATCATCATTCAATTGCCGCAGAGGAATGGTTCGTGTTCTTCTGTTTGACTCCATTTTTCCGAGTGGAGGCAACGATTTAATTTTCAGAACGCTCAATCGAAAACCACGCCGTTCAGTCATTTTTGTACATCAGAACCGCCTTGGCGTATCTGGTAATCACTCACATGTGCAACACAAAGTTGCATTAATTCCCTTGTACCCATGGGAACATTTATCATTCACACCGACTCTCCTCGATCCTTCCCTCCTCTCCTCCTCCCCCCCTATTCCAAAATACATGCATGGATGTAAGGACACCCATCCAGCTAGGGGGCGGGGTGGAGGAGGGGGGGGCTGTGGGAGTTAGCAGCTGCAGTGTAAACTCAAGCTAGTGCTTAAAATTTTTGTTTGTACACTGTATATGATGGGTCATGTGATGTCACTTACAGGACCACCCCAGTGTGCTCTGCCACCCCTACTTTCTGAGGTCCAACTTACCTAGCCCACTCTCACCCTCACCCTCCCAAATGAAACGTTAAATGGTTTGCTATGATTTCTCTAATGAAACTGATCTTTCAAAATTATGATTCATGCACATGCCATATGCATCTTATAAACCTTGGACCAAAGGTTTATTTCGGTCAGCTGAGTCTGTGACATGAAAAATCTAATTTTCATGGCCCTTCACTGCGCCACAGCATTTAGTATGCAGAGTTGTGTAGAGTCTGCATACCAACCATATGCAGATGAGTATCATTGAAGTGTTCAAATGCAGTCGTCTGCATACGGACACTTCAATGACACTCATCTGCATATGGTTGGTATGCAGACTCTGCACAATTCTGCATACTAAATGCTGTGGTGTAGCTTATGATCAAGCTGCTGCAAGATGGTGGCAGACATGTACAATCATACGAAGAGTCAGACATGAAGTAGATGATGAAGCTGATGTCTTGAAGTACCTTCAAAGAACATTATGTGCCTGGATTCCAAATTTCTGTTCTATATTCCAAATCCTGTTTTATAACGTGTATACACCCTTTTTTGGTGGTGTTATTTTAGATACCTACAGTACTGTACTACTTCGTGAGAGAATGTCATTGTGTAAGGATTGTTGTGTAGAGGACAGTTCAGACTTCTAGAAATGTCGACCAAGAACTGAACCAAAGAACCAAGGACAACCAAAATCCAGAGTTACAGCTGTTTGCGCTCCTTTTGTCTCTACAGTTGTGTGAAAGGAATTAGTCATAGCAGCTCTGTTCCCAATGCAAACCCCAGTCCTTCACTTTGGTCACCCTTTCCTTCAACAGGGTAGTCACCCCAGCCCCTCTTCCAAAGGTCAGAAGGGTTGTGCCCCCCTCCCCATCCCAGGGACCTTCACGCCTCATGCAGAGGCACGTACCTCTGCCCCCCAGGGGTCAGTTGTGAGGGTGTGACCTTTACTCTAAACTGAGAGGGTTATTTGAAAGATTACCCTGTTGAAGCCAGACTTAAGGGGATGCTCGCAAGTCATCAGCAGTAAACTTCTTGCCATCCCCATGCCACATGGGCAGACCAATAGTTTAAACATATTTATTTCATAACACGTGAGGTGCTTCTTTTTTCTTTCCTCACAAATTGTATAAGTAAGAGAGATACACAGTGTTCATGTGCTGCAATACCAGGCAATCAGAACAGGCAGCTGTAATGCACATGTGCATGAGTACATAACTCCACATATGTGCAGCGTGAAGTAGAGGTTAATAGTGTAATCATGTCACAGAGGTTTTCAGT
The DNA here is from genome assembly GCA_013339895.1 of Ephydatia muelleri. Taxonomy (NCBI): domain Eukaryota; kingdom Metazoa; phylum Porifera; class Demospongiae; order Spongillida; family Spongillidae; genus Ephydatia; species Ephydatia muelleri. The sequence goes on from JABACO010000017.1 coordinate 1,825,846, forward strand.
GTTGCACAAATATGAATGGCACATGTAAAACATACATGTACATAAACAGCAATGTTATGTATAGATATGAACAGTGTTGTTATGTAACCAGAAGAGCACACAAATCGTTAGTAATCAAGAGTTGATGGTCTAGAAAGCTAGGGAGACCTTATCAATGAGGCCAGCCGTTTTCAGCCGATCTTTAACCCTCAGCTTGGTGTCGGTGTCCAGCTCAATACGATCCTCAGGCAGAGTGGAGCCAGCCTTCTCTGCCAGCCGCCATATCTTCTCCTCTCGGCTCAACATGCTCTCTGGCTTGCTAGAACAGTTGTCAATGGCAGCAGTGGCTGCCTGAATGCACATGTCATCAACATCACCATGGCATTCCAATACTTCAGGTCTCTCCTCATTTGCAGGTGTTTCCTCTATCTCCTCCACGACTATCGGTTGGCTGTCATAAGCCTGACCTCCCTGGTCCAACTCTGTGATCAGGGTTCTCGGAGCAGGGACGGCCCACATGTTGCGAGCTGAAGCTCCACCCGATACAGTATTACCATAGCAACCATGGTGACCTTGCTGTACTTCCTGTGGGGGTGGAGATGAGGGGAGAGGTGATGATTCCTGTGGTGCAGTGTTGTGATTGGATGACTCGGAGTTGAGCAGGTTGGCCAGGAGGGACCATGAGGGGAATGTGGAGCCCACGTCAGAGGGGTAAGAAAAGAGACCCTCACCCTCCTGGGGTATGGAATTGAGCCCGCTGGTGTGCTCTGATTGGAGTGAGGGCTTTGTGAGGTCAATGATGTCATCATGGGTGTTGGCTGCTGAATAGTTGACTCCAACGTCCAAATCTGGGTCCTCCGAAATCACATCTACAGGCTTAGGATGTTGCTGGGGTGGAGGCGGGGGGGGGGGGGGGGGGGGGAAGTGGAAGAGGTGGAGATGAAGTGATGAGGTGGGAATGAAGAAAGAGACGGTTAAACAGAGATGGAAGCGATAAGCAGAAGCCACCAGGATAGCCCAATGTGTTCATCACACAAACACACATACCACATACACACACATGCACACACATGCAAACACACATGCATGCACACACACAAATACACACACACGTACACACGCACACATAATAAATCACCATGTCTCTCTCTCCATCAAATTCTCCTACATGTACTTCATTGCTCCCGTTGTCCTCCAGCTCAGGAACAGAGGCCTCCTCCCCTTCTCCCTCCATTTTGTCCTCTCCCCCTTCCTCCTCCTCCTGCTCCTCCTCTCCATCACCAAGCTGAAAAAAAAAAAAAAAAGGTACTGATGAACAGTGATTGACATAATACCTGTACCTTTTGATGTGCAAATGAAGCAAAATGTGTGCTACAAAATGTACATGTCTGCAGCAAGATGTGTGTGTACAACAAAATGTGTGCACATGCACGATGATGTGTGTGCATCGAAATAAGTGTGTGTGCGACAGGACGTGCACAGAAAGCGCTGCACCACAAGATGTGTACACCACACAGACCTCTCCTCTAACTGCTGCCTCCTTGTCAGGACACTCCTCCATGGACACACCCTCCTCCTGTCTCCTCTTGGCCTTAGCTCTGTCCCTGATCTCAGCCAGACCTTCAGGGGTACAGGGTAAAATACTGCTCCTTACATGTACATGCTTCTGTTGTAACTTGAAATAAGTGTACAATCTGCAGTTACAATACTTCTGTGTTCCATAGACATGCATAACTTAACTTTGATACCATCTCCGTGACAACCAATAATCATTGTTTCCCTTAGCAGCACCCCCTTCCCCCTTCCCCCATCCCACAGACAGAACATTGCCCCCATTGGTAAGGCCTACCTCTGATGCTATCCATGATCTTCTTGTGTTCCATGTCCACCCATCTCTGTCTCTCAGCACGCTCAGCCTCCACTCCTCCTACATGCCTGAAAGTATGTGCAAATGATGAAACCATGTACTGTATTCTAAGCTGTTTGGAGTATGTGCATAAGTACTCCAAATATGACATTTGCACAAAACTACTGTCAACAGGAAGAGAAAAGTATTATCAAGTAATGAATAATTTCTATTAATAGATTGAGATGCAGTTAACTGAAATGACTCTTCCTCTTCAAGAAATAATGCTACAATGTCCACATCAAGTGTCAACTGTTATCTTTACATCACTAGATACATGTACATGTACATCACCAGATACATTACATCACCACTGACTCTTCTGGGCTATGACGTGTTTGGCCATTCCATTAAATCACAGCCACCCTGCCCTCTTGCCACTTGTCCTGCCCCTTTTTCATTTGCCCCTCCCTTTATCACCTTACCATGCCTCAGCGCAAGCCCTGTCCTTGTCAAACACAGGTCTGTCATCAAGGTACTTGAGCTCTTTCTGAGTGGTGAGGGTGTAGAACATGGGTATGTAGCTTTGGTACAAGAAATACAAACATGCTTTTTGTACTGGCATCAAGGTTTCATCATTAGGGGTAGGGACATCAATACAGGGTGGGTGCACATTGAGAAGGGGTGTGGCACATAGAGAAGGGGTATGGCACATCAAGAAGGGGTGGAGCACATTGATATGGGGCGGGGCCACATCAATAAGGGGTGGGTGAACATTGAGAATGGGTGTGGCACATCAATAATGGGCGGGGCCACATCAATAAGGGATAGGATCCTCATGCGTTATTGTTACAACTGGTACATCAAAAGGGAATATGCCTACACACACTGATCCTTCTATCCATTCTAGAGGCTTTGCTAGCATCTGGTGGTTTAGTTGGAGGCTATGTATTTCGTTCAGTCATTAACTTCCTTCTGTTCTAATCTATACACTTTATAAAATTATTACCAATTGCAACTGATCGTATTTATAATTGCAGTGTTTAACTATTTAGAGGTTAGGAGAGGGAATCTACATTAGCTAGAATCAAACACCATAAGTAGTTCAGGGATTTGAAGCTAACCACAGCAAATCTTGACAATAAGCTGCCTCCATGTTGAAACCCTTTAATCTATATAATTTAGCTATTCATTCAATTGCTGTCATTTGCCTCACAATTCATTTCTGTTTTACACCTCAATTGAGATGCCATCTTTCCAAATTAAATGCTATGGGGCATTATTGTTTTAAGGCAAACCCTGACAATCTCTCAACTGCCTTCTTGTCCCTCCCCCTCCCTCCCCCCCTTCCCTTCCCTCCCCTCCCCTTCTCTCCCCTTCCCTTTCCTCCCCTCCCCTCCCCTTCCCTTCCCTCCCTTCCCCTCCCCGCACAGCTAATGTACACTACCCTTTTCAATCTCGTAACATTAATCACTTCACAAGGACTCTGTGATGAAACTGGATTTCCAGAAACTCACAATCTCCACAATAAACGACTTCCTGTAATTGGAGATGTTTCGTATGACAGGGTTTCCCATCAAATTGAGCACAGCCTGTGGCGTCAGAAGTAATGTAAGGAAAGGATTGGATAGCACGAGATGGCACATTCAAATGCAATATGAAAGCACACTTTATGTGCACATACTGTGCATATAATTACTTCTGTGCACATGCTTATATGTATATACATACCGCCATGGTCTCCATAGACAAGTCTATCACCAGGTCAACTATCCGATCACTTGTAGTAGCATAGATCTGTTCATATACTGGGCATTACATGTATGTCGCAATTTGAGCAGAACTGAGACAAAATACTAGCTGTTTGTCACATACTAGCCACTGGTCACCATAGCCTGTCCACTCCCGCTAGCCACTCCCCTATCAGACCGTCACCAGTTCCCCTGGCTATTCCATACCCACATGCAAAGGGACACAGATGCCTATGCCCACATCAATAGCTCTGAATAACCAGAGTACTTGCTAAAACCTCTGTCCCTTCCTTACAAGGCAGGGCATAGCTGAGAACACTTCCACTATTGATGTATCCTCAAGTATGTTGTAAGAGAGATCAAGCACCCTGTGAGGTATACAGAACAGTTTACAAGAATATACAGACCCTATAACACGGAAGAAAGAGAAGAATAAAATTTAGATTGGTGGGTTGTGTGCATATTGCAAATGTACTGGCATGTGTGTGTGTGTGTATGTGTGTGTGTGTGTGTGTTCATGTATACAGTCGCATACACACAACAGGCACCTGCACACACAAATACTTGTATACATAGGCCACATAGATGCATATGCATATGACATACAGTACACTGTACACATATGCATGCATACGCACATACAGAGTCGCAACACAAATCTGTGCGGATGTGCGTGTTACATTGTATGTGTGGAAACGTACGACAGTTTGGGACAATGGACCAGCTCTTCTATGTCAGCTGCAGTCCTCAGCCTATTGTGTGATATCTGTAGGGATGTCAGCATTGGGAGGCATCCTATAGGGAAGAGAGAGGTGTGGTTAATGGACCAATGAAGCATATGGAGAACATCTTTGATCAGAGAAAGTGGGTGTGGTCTGCAGGAGGCCGAAGGGGGAGGAGGATATCCTAAGAGAGAATTGGGGTGTGGTCCTAAATGAATGAAGGGGCGTGGTACTAAGAGTATGAAAGAGATGTGGTCCTAAGGGAATGGAAGGGTGTGGTCCTAAGGGAATTAAAGGAGTGTGGCCCTAAGAGAATGGAAGGGGTGCGGTCCTAGAAGAATGGAAAGGGTGTGTTCCTAAGGGAATAGAAGGGGTGTGGTCCTACTTAGATTTTCCAGTCTTGTGATAAAGTTGTGGCAGAGGTTTATAGAGTCCAGCAGCTGAAGAGGTTCAAGGTTCTCAATCTTTCGGATCAGATTCTGCTGGAGGTAGCTGGAAGACAAGACTTGTGATGTACACAAAATACACACAAAAGTATGTGTTGTTAGAATGGACAAACATTTCTCACTGGCGAAGCAATTCATTTTGAAGACATATTCCAATTTAAGAATTTAAAAAAGGAACGTTGCTATAATCATTAATCCTGCAATGGAGGATGCAATCATCGTTGTCAGCACCATTATGATTTCAACATGATCAACTGATCCTCCCATTAGAAATATACATGACCTACACACTGATTGCACACATGTCAACATACCTGGAGATTATACCAGTACACGTGACTGTCATGTGATAACCACATGGAGACTGACACCATCTATACAAAGGGTTCTTCTACTTACAGAGATCTGAGTTCCTTCTGATTTTCCAAGTTCTCGATCCTTAGGAGGCCATTAGACTCAAGCCATAGGCACTTTAGACCTGTGTACTCCTCCAAATTTTCAATACGAGCAAAGCCTAAAGATGGTAGTGGTAGGTGTTAGCATATATGGCACATAAATGTAGCTTTAATGACACATGTATGTGAGATGGCATTAGTGATACGTATGTGTAGCGTACATGAAATTAGTACCGTGACAAGTTGAATCGTCTGTACGTGTGTGTAGCTGAACAGCAATGATATGGGGAGCACTGTGCATACATTAGTGCACACAGCATAGCGTTAACAGTGCGAACGAGAAGTTAACACTAATACATAATTAATTACGATAATAATGTTTTATATAATTAATAACTGCTGGAGGTAGCCACCTTTGAAATGGAGATAGAGGACATCATTCAGGTAAGGGGTCAGGTATAGCTTCTGTTCCTTGCAGTGTTTCCTGATCAGCTCCTTTGTCATCCTGCAATGGTATATATATATAGTGTGTGTGTGTGTGTGTGTGTGTTTGTGTGTGCGTGTGTGTGTGTGTGTGTGTGTGCGTGTGTGTGGGGATGGGTAATGCCATGTGTGTATGTGTATACATGTTCATGGAAGTGCAATGCATTGGTCCAGGAGTATACATTCTTTACAGATACCAGGACTAGCTCGTATGCAATGTAACCTGCACCCTTAGCTCAATTGAGTGCAATTACTTTTGAGTACTAGAACAGAACGGACATAAAACAATACTCCAAGACTCCTGCCTTTCTCCATTGGTGAGGTGGCCAGCCCCCAAATACAGAAGTTGTGAATTGGGGCACTTGACGTCAAATTCTCAATCCTGTTTGAACTATAGATCCAATCACGAGTTCAAGACGCTCTAAATATAAGCAGCAAGCTGCAAGTGAACTTCGAATATTAGTGTCAACTTAGCGAATCGACCCATCCTAGCACTCAATCTTCAACATAATGACACAATGGTGCAACTGACCTACATGTAAATTGCACGAATCTGCCCACGTCTTTGTTAGCCTAGGCCCCATGGGGCACATTCAACCCCCCCCCCCCCCCCCCCCCCCGCCCCCCGGCATGGTGTAATATTTGACCGGCGCCTCGACACTCCCGATATCAACCGCATTTCCCGGTCCCATTTTCCGCTGAATCGCGTCGGTCATCGCTGTGCTGCACTTGAGTCCAGTTATTAACGGGCTCGTGCGTGTATAATGCGCGCGCGGAAAGGAACCGCGCGCAAAAATGGGGCGGGGATGAAGCCACCTCTCCACTGCATACTTCTTCCTCTCCCTCCAATGTAGGATAGGTGCACACAACGCACTAGTCTCAATAGGAGGCCCCCACGCCCCGACCCTTCCCCCCTTCCTCCTTTCATTCCACTTTCCCCCGTCAGATACCTTGGTCCGTCATCCTTTTTGGATTGCACCGATGGAGCGGCGGGCAACTGCTCGGTCTTCTTCAGATCTTTTGAATCGTCATGCTCCGTGACCGTTGGCGCTTCGGGAGAGCATTGCATGATGTCATGAGCCACGTCTTTGGAAATTGAATTGTCCCACAGCATCCTACAATCGACAGGAAACTTAAGTCGAGCAATACTAATTCAAAACTGACTCTTCTGATTTGGTTTGGAGTATGTTCTCACAGGTTGGAGGGATCGCCTGTGCGATATTTGAATCATCCTCTCTACGTTCAGGCATTCTGTAAAATGATGCGCATGATTTAGAATAAACCTTGTCGTTATGGTTACAGCTATTGAGACCCTCCCACTAAAATTGTGATGTGACGTGTGCTTCCGGTCCCACGTACACATACATGTATGTGTAAAGGGATTGGAAATGAATTACGTGCACCATTCATCGTGTGGCAATGTTTGCGAACCATCCGACCTCGTGCAAGGATGTGCGGAACTGCGTGAATCGGGTGGGTTTGCCACCACTTTTTATATTTTGGAGAGGTCAGGAAAAAAGGCGGTAGATTATGAACTGTCTGCCTATAATTTCAGAAACTTTCTGCTAATTTTTAAAGCGTATGTTGTTGAACCGCCTCTTTTATCCGACAGTCTGTGGAAGTTTAATTTTCAGACTGGAAAAGGTTGTGCGACGTGCCAAATGCCTTGAAAGTGGCATGGTGGAGTTGTTTCGGTGACTGCTATGCGCTCAAGGGTGTACAGTACTACTCTGCTCCCATCTGGGGTAGGTGAACTTGTCCGAAAGTTTTCAGTGTTACTAAATAGGCATCATCTGTTTGCAATCTTGGTCCGTTATGTAAGTGGTTGTAGAATTGCGTGGTGTGCATTACGTACATTGCGTAACTCGTTACAGCCCCAAGACGCGTCATATCTATTTTTAATTGTACATACGAAATATCAAAAAAATATTTGTTTGTTGTAAAATTAAACAATGATATTTCATTTGCAAAGCAATGGGTTTAGCGCAACTGGAAGATCACAATCTTGATTTGAAACAATTTACATTCAATTACAAATCAAACCCTTAAATTCAGGGCAACTGAAAAATCTCGCTCTTGATTCTAAATACTATGGGATCGTTTCCGCGGAATATGACCTAGCGCATACATTATGTAATACAAATGTATGCACCTGACTAACTCTACAATGGTGGATTGTCTGCATGTCTCCTTTGCACGTGTCTCATCTCTTGTATGTCTGTTCCTTGTGCACGTGTCATAGTTGTCTGTCTGTCTCCCTAACACGTGTATTATTGTATATAAATGCATGTCTCTTGTTCTGAACTCACTCTCTTGTCTCTATGATTGTGTACCCGTGATTGGAACCTAATATTAATTGCCGTAAATCTTTGCTATTGGGAGTTTACAATTATCACATTTCCAGTACGCGCAATAGAAATGTAACACATGCGTTGAAGTGATGGCTAATAAAAATTCAGAGACTTACAACTCCATGAGGGATACTCCGATTTCCAGTGCGTAAGAAGCAATGTGTAGAAGACATTTCAGACTTCTAGATTAGAATTCAGTTGTTTTTTGAAATGTTAGGTCCCTTTTCGAGGAAACGATCCCATTTATAAATATGATACTGATTGCAAACATTATCACAAGTAACTCACAATTTCATACATTCCATAATTCCTAAATATCTTCAATAAACAGATCCCATTTACTGTTAAGTATTGATTGCATTAGGACCTTACACAATATGCACGTGATCGGTCTTTAGAATACGATATAGAACTCATTCCTGCATGCAACACTCCGACACCATGTACTACTATAGGCCTACTTCGTACATTTAAAGTAGAGAGCACTGTTTGTAATTCTGTGTTGCGTGTGAATTGGTGAATTACACCAAACAATAGTAAAGTACACTTTAAAGTACTTCTCCTCTCCTAACCACAGTACCTCCAACAGTCAAATACAAATGCACATCACTTGTGAACACCCCATATTGGCTGGCTGTCACACATATCAGTGGATGTCAGCTGTGATAAAATCGTTTGCCTCCCGCATGCACGGTTGTGTACAACTCTATGCATAGTACTGACGAAGGTGGGATAGTAAGAATGCGTATTATGCTCTGTTTTTATGTATGTGTACCGAGTACATGTACTTTATTTATGCGGTATGCATAAGAAGCTAGCATACATGCATACTGCCCAACCTTCAATCAACCTCTATGTGTGTGCATGCACAAAAACAGTGACACATGCACACAAGCACACACACACACACACGCACATGCACACACGCACTCACACACACACAAACACACACACATGCACACAAGCACACACACACGCACACACATATACTAATACAAGACTTTTGGGACTGAGAAAAGTGCGGGTTCGTTCTCAAAGAGTTACTAAAGGCTCTCTATAGCTTGTAGGGTTGGGGTTGTGTAGAAACTGGTTAGATGGATAGCATACTGGTGCACTCAGATTGATGTTGGTTGGCCACAGGTGTGGCTAATGATAGGACAGCACAGAATGGACGGGGTAAGTTTGCCAGCAGCAAGTGGGGAAAAGGGGAGAGTTGTAAGCTCTCCCCCAAAAGCTAATGTTTCAAGTCCCATGAAGACTGTGATCAAAATCACTTCTCTTATGCATGGTGTAGTTACATTTAATGGTATTTGAGTAGGACTATTATAATTTCTCTTTTGATAGTATCTCGTTTCCTTGCTTTTACACCACTATTGCCTTGGAATCCTATATTCTACCAACTTACTCATACATGTATTTATGAGATAAGAATACCACTCCCAGATATCTGTAATTCAGCACATACCATAATAATGTGCTGATTTTCCCTATTGATTGATGTTATCAGATTGATTTTTGGGTGTAAAATGTAAAGATGTCCTATCCAAGTATTGGGCATGTATCTATATGATATAGACACAGACACATCGCATGAAATACACACACACACACACACACACACACACACACACACACACACACACACACACACACACACGACATACACGCACCCACCCAGAGACACACACAGACACAACACATGAAATACACACACACACACACGACATACAACGGTGCAGACACACACACATGCACACATAAGGCACACAAAAATTACACAAAGACACACACCATGCACACGTGCACACACATACACACACAAACATACACGCAGACACACACACAAATGCACACAGACATATGAGCACACTCACAGACACACACAGACATCAGAAGCGTAGGAACGTAAACAGGATTGGAGGGGCCAAAAGGGTGTGTCTAATATAAATTCAGCATACTTTATACACATAATGCCCAAGATTGGGGGGGGGCCAAGGCCCCCTCGCCCCCCCCCCCTCCCCCCCCCCCCCCCCCCCCCCCCCCCCGGTTCCTATGCCTATGGACATGCACAGACACAGACACACACGACAGACACATGCATTGACACACACGGATGCACACAAGCACACACAGGCACACACAAACAGACACACAGACACAGACACACACAGAAACACATGCACAGACATACACATGCACATACACACACATGCACAGACACACACACAGATACTTACAAACTCACACATGTGAACAGACACGCACACACACAATGACACACACACACCACATACACACACTGTTATACATGTGGAAAAAACGCTAGTGCTCTCTAATAATATGGTACATACACACACATTTCCTCTCCTGAATGTGTTCTTTGCACATGCATTGTTGATCTATCCATTGAACACTCATGAGGCCATGAGACATAACTACACTACATACATGTAGGTACATGTGCATGTAGCAACGTGTACACTGTAGTGTCATAGGACTGGTCTTTTATGCATACATCGTATCCCTAAGGGCTGTTTTCTGAGACAAATAGAAGACAAGCCATAAGAATATGCATGTTTAGCAAGCAAGCTCTGAGGCTTCTTTTTTCATTTAGATTGCTCCATGGAATGATGAATATTGCTCTTTAACTACATGTAGCATCAATTATATCTGTGTAAGCCCTGACCTACCGCAATCAGCAATGGTAGGGTACCAGGCAGAAACATTGCCCTTTAAAAAAAAAACAAAAAAACAACTTAACTATCGTATATTATATATACGAGAAACCATTTTCTCGGAAACTATCCCGTATATCGCTTGAAAGCCTGTAAAAATGCTGAAAAACGATTCAGTTGCTTTTTGTGGATAGCGTTTGTGCTGAGACGCATATCCAGCAAGGTGCACTGTTAATTCTCGCCATGGAGCGCTCCACCTGTGCACAAGGTCAAAACTAATTTATAAATACATGTAATGAACACCTCTAAGAATCGCAGCAACAATTGTGCCATTCCTGCAATGAAGGAGCGAGCGTCTTCCCTTTTGATTTGCAGTTGTGCACCTAAACGGCAGATGCAGTTCTTATCTAGCCATAATTGTAGCACCTGTGGTAAGTTTACACAACACTACCCAATGCTGTCTTCAACTTTCTGTTGCACATGCCCAGCATTATGAAATACTGCTTTTCTGCGCGCGAGGGCTATGAACTACCAGTTAAAGAGTGAGCTAGCGCAGCAAATAGCTTACGTACGTCGTGTTTCTACCCTTTGACGTGGGAGGTGCAAGATTACTGCATGCAACGATGCATTCACTTAATTCGATCCGTTAATTTAGTACGATCGTCTTGTGAAATGTTATTACCCGCATAAACTAACTGCCAGGGTGAGGAAAAACAGTCGCAAACGAATAGCTTTATAGATAAAGGGGGAGAATGGGCGGAACAAAGAAGTTATCAAAATTTTATTGGCAGATTAGGATAATCGGTTGCGTACAATAATTGTGCGAATCGAGCGGGAAATGTTGCATTAACTTTTCACAGCTGTATCTCTGTAACAGATAAATTAAAAATTAACGAACAGGACATATCAATAGTGACAGAACCCCTCTACGTACATACCGAATTTGAACCAATTTGTACGCTCCTACCTGTAGATGTGGCGGGTTTGAACACTACGGGGTATCTGACTTCGTAGCATCGGTTCTGTGCTTTTGCAAGGCACTAAAATACATTTTCAGATAGAAATGTGGTGTATTATGAAGTATTGAAAACAGGAAGTCCATGATTTTAACCGTTGCGGAGTTATAGAGATTCAAACTTGATGCATTTTTATAAGTACGTACATAATGAGGCGCGAAAGTAATTATTTTTTTGTCTTGATTGTTGTTTACTATTTTTGGATTGCAATGCAGTGAAAATTATAAGATTCATTCAGACTGATTTGTGCTATTTTACAAATTTATTTGAAATTCAATTGGAATAAAAAGTAAGATGACCGCCGATGTATGGTGATTTCTTGATACATGTATGTGTGGCTTGAACTGAGACAGGTGTCATGCAGCCCGTACATGTATGGACTGCGAAAGACTAAAGCGACTCACGTGCACATGGGTTAAAACAAAACTTTACCTGTATGGAACTTAGATTTATGTACTTGTTTTTAAATTCGTGTGTCACCGAATTTTCTTAAGAGGTGTTCACAAGCTTTAAAAATCGCCATTTTTGTTGGCCGTTCTCGATATTTACGCATACATACTTGCATCGATTAATTCATATGATACATGTACATTTGTTTTTATTTTCTATAGATAAAAATTCGGTGCTATAGATGTTGTTCGTCAAATATTTTGCCGGCATGCCTTTGGCTTTAAAAAGCCCACTGCTAATCGCCTCCTAACCTTGTGCTGAGGCCACAGTATCGGATCTTGTACCCGCTGTTCCGAAATTAGTGCCACGTGACGTTATGAACACGGCTTGCGCATACAGTTTGTAGTACATGAGTGTGTGTTCATTATAAATAGAAGGGAATTAAGCGTAGTTGTATTTTATATTTACAGCTGTTCTGTTGTGAGCTTTGAGTAATTTATTTAGACAGGTACCATATTAACATACCTAGTTTCCAGCCGCATACAGCGGCGACCCCACTATAAAAATAGCATAATCGTCACGCGATTCATTTACATGACCACACCCTCACCCTTAAAGCTAAAGCAAAGATCATTCTAACATAAATGTCCGGCCCTTACAGAGATCTCACCTCCCCCTCCCCAATTATAATAACCATTTCTGTAATGGCGCGGATAGCTCAACATTAAAGTGCATGAACATGCCACATACAAATGCATGTTATATGCTTATAAAGTTTTGACCAAACGTATTGTCAAACACAAGCATTGCAGTCATACACATCGGCAGCAGCCATTTAGTTCAAAATCAGTGTCCTAGTAGCTATATGTAACTACAGCCATGTACTTGCACATGACAACACTAGCAACTAGATAACTACTTCATACTCATGTCTCTAAATCTGCGTGTACATGTAGTATCTACATAACTGTTCATTACAGGCAGTGCTGGAAGGATCCGTCACGACGTTAGCCATTCGGCGAGCAGGTCAGGCTGTAGGAAGTCGAACAATACTGTGAGTAATAGTAGGGGTTTGAGTAATAGTAGTAAGAATAGGAATAGTAAGAGTAGTAGGCACTGTACAAGCACGAGGAGTAGTAGTAAGTATAATAATACAAATAAGAATAATAATAATAAGAGTAGCAGTATGACGTATAGCAATACGAAGGATTTTGTGTTGAATAGCAGTATGGAGTTGGTGTGCTCGTAGTGGGGGGCACTGGGCTGGGGGTGGAAATGGCTGGCAGTTGGGCAGCTGAGGTTTGAGCACTAACGGTCACAGCCACCGGAATGGCCACAACACTCCACATCACTGTAACTAACACAACTGCAGTAATGTTGAGACACAAAGATATGTTAGCCTTTGTCCTGGCAGCTGCAATGTTACCTCGTTTCTCATCATTCCTCGCCTGATGGAGGAAAAATGGTATCAAAATAGTAGAATAAAGCAATGATTAACTTACATTATATGATATGCATAATGCAGCAGTGGTGCATAAAAGAGATGGCCAGCCTCCAGTAATCAGGACCAAGCATGTCATCAAAGCAAACAGAGTGAGGTAGTTATCTCCAGAAGGTGTTTGGACAGCTGTACTAACTGGGACTGTGGTCGGCTGTTGTTGGATCGCCATGCCGGGCTTATATTGGAAAAATCAGCAACGAAGTACATGCAGATGAATGATTTATACTGCTTCATGCATAGGAATTACATGTACCTGTTGAGGTGTTGAATAATAATTTCCACCATAAGGTGGAGGTATATTATCTGTTGGATTTGGCTGCATGGGAAAAGTGGCTTTATAAGGATCTTGTAGATAGCTTTGATGTGGGTAGAGGTTTTCTCCATAGTATGGTGGTGGATTTGTATTAAATGACATTTGCCCTTGACCTGCAATGTTCTGGAATTGTACAGGCTGCTGTGGAGCAATAGACTCATACACATTGAATGGTTGGGGATTTCCATTGAGATATGTATTCCCTGATCCTGTATTACTCTGGAACTGCATGGGCTGCTGTGAAACAATAGGCTGCTGCGTATTGGTACCAAGATTGATTACTAATACTGATGCCTGCTGGTCTTGGGTACCCTGAATCCCATTCTGTGAGACACCTGTCCATTACAGGGGTGTAAATTCATCATTAAAAACATATTGTGTGTGTGTGTGTGTGTGTGTGTGTGTGTGTGTGTGTGTGTGTGTGTGTGTGTGTGTGTGTGTGTGTGTGTGTGTGTGTGTGTGTGTGTGTGTGTGTGTGTGTGTGTGTGTGTGTGTGTGCTAGATGTTAGCATCTTTGCATTGAGTCTTCAATTGACAGTTGAGATTGAAAATTCCAAACGGTTGGCAAAATGTTAAGCACTTCTATAAGTGTTCTTAAAATACAATATGAAAGTCTCATGTCATATTATTCTAATTTTAGCCTAGGCTGTTTGGTTCACCAATTGTAAGGTGTGAAATTTTGATCACAAAGTAAATAACGTCTGATATTTTTACAACCATTATGGTTATGGCAATGAAGCTTTGAGAGCTGTGACACTTCTTCTGAGGCTTCAGGTTGGCATGGTCGTTGCTTCTACTGTCCTCAAACATTTGCTCTTTGTTATTTTTGATATTTTGGGCAAACCAAACTGTGGGTAGTTGTGTATTACAGATTTTTCAGTTTCCAGGACACGGGCTGAAACATGGTTGAACTTGAAACTAGGTTCCGCTGTAATACTCTCGAGAAGAGAATACATGCTGTGTATATTTTCTTAAGTTATTCCTAACAAGTGCCTGATACTTATCTTATCATAGCAATAGTCTGTATAAACAAACTGAACAGTTTGTTTTTATAAACAGGGGTATTGTTATATCAGGCGCCACTATTCAATTAGCAAGAATAACGTTTTGAAAGATGGCCTCTATTCTCATCGGAAAGTCCTGGAAACTGCAAAAACTAATACAGAACAACCCACAGTTTGGTTTGCCCCAAAGTTAAATTTTTTGAAGTGGTACATTCTCAAATATAAGTAAAACAAGGAAAAAATTGTCCAGGGCTTTGCTTTTCTCTTAACTTGTGCATATAGTTTGTATTTTTAACACACAGTTCATTCATTTCATTGAACTTAGGGACTGAGAATTTCATTCTCATTGTTACGGTAAACGGATCGACCCGTGTGTGACCATAGGGAAGGGGTAGAGGATATCTCTCTAGATAATATATGAATATGCTATGAAGCTGATAGTATAGTATTCTATTAATAATTTCGGTCCCAATCACTGTAATAAATTATAAATAGACTCGCGTACCTCAGGTTTGAAAGATTCAGCACATATGCTCCTATAGCTTAATTGATACTTCTATATACAGTACTGAATCAGATGCCACCCTTTAATCCCCCCATCTTATCTTTCCTCTAAGAACTCACTTCCAGTCCCATAGCTTTTCGAGCTCCGTAAAAAAGCTGCGGCCAGAGGCCGGTTCAACCATAATCCCTACGACGTGCATGGTGTGTTTTTGTACTAGAAGATTAACCCGGGGGAAATAAACCGCGGTTGGAATGCTATAGCTTATACATGCAGCTATATTTGTGTTTCCCAAAACTGCAGCACATACATATCTACGAGACGATGATAAACGCAAATTAAACTTTTACTTTTAAATGATTGTAGGCGTCTGCATGCACCCTGCTCGTCTCTGTCGATGTACTCTCCAATCACTTTTCCGTAATGAATAGGTGCCGGTAAAAACGCTAGCGTTTTTCGCTAGCTAGCATTCCCGCCCTACAGAGTCACAATAATAACGAATAATTGGCGCATGAGAATTACGTTTTACAGTAAAACAACGAAGTTCAAATACATAGTTAACTTGACCACATTCGTTTCTGATGAATCTGGCTGCATATTCTGCCTCATTTGGGCCCACAGACAACAAATATACGCCCATCCTTTTCATTAGAGCACTGAATACAACAAAAGTTTGCATTTGGAGCTTGTTTGGGGCACAACTTGCAAAGCACAGCAGTCCCATGTAGTGCCCAGTGCTCTTTTGCAAGCTCTTTAGAGTTCCTGCTTTTAGCTGGTTGGCCTGCAAGGCTATTCTGTTTTGAGGCTTTTGAGCCACTATCTCTAGCATTGAGATACTGTGTGATGGACATAATCTGGTGCTCAACTGCACATTCAACATCACTGTCCTCATCTTCACCACTGTCATTCCTCTTGCACTTCCTGAGTTGAAGCTGGAACGGAGTAGGCTCTGGAGCACCATCTTTGCTGTTCTTCAGTAGCATTATGACCATGCAGCCTTTCAATGAAGTTTCTGTAGGATGGAACGTGTATGCGCCGATTGAAGTGATAGAATATCTTGAACGTATCCACCTCAATCATCCCAAAAATGGTGCACATCAACCGAAACCACCATTTGCTAGTTCCAATAGCATTTTCCATCCCTAGACCATCTTGCCGTAACTGATTGTGCACATCAATGGCACATGCTTCAAAATAGTACTTTATCATCTGTGTGCGAGGAACAGTGCGGGTAATGGTTTCAGATTCTCCAGTTGTTTCATTGAGGTGCCACCGCTTCCTTGCATGGTCATCAACAGACATGCTGTGATTCCACGTGCACGATGATGATCTTCTTTGGTGCAACTTCAGACCCTGGTTCATTCCAAACATGGCCATAAATATGCATATGTTCTATCATGGCTTAGCCATGCCGGTTTGGTCTGATGCCCTTATAAGCTCTAGCCTAATAGCAAGAGCTTATAAGGCCCTAACCAGGGTAGCTGGAGTGCCGGGCCTATTATATGGGTTTACCCATGCGGCCCCCCCTATTATCAAAGAAGTGGGACTTGAACCCACAGCCCCCTACTCCCATAGCAGATAATCTACCTATTGATATATTCCCTGTGCGATGAGAATGGGATTTGAACCCATGCAGGGCCTACTAGCCCCGACAGTTTACCACACTCAGCCACCTCATCACTACAGGGTGTGACACCATAGGTGCAGCGAGGGATCCGGTATCATAATATTACAGCCTCAGCACTGTAGGTGCTACCCCAACCCTATTAGGGTTTATTACAATAGGCCCATACGCATGGGGTAGATTAAAGTGCAAATAAAATTAAGTACTTACTAACTCCATGTACTTTCTTCTCAGTACAAATGGTCACTGTGTCGCCACGCTTGGCTTGTGTACTAAAGGCTATCTCCTGGCTGTAGAATTTCCTAGGAAACTCCTTATAAGCTGATTTGAGCAGACCGGAAAAGTATGTGGAATGTTCCAGCAGAGCAGTACAAGTGGCTACAGATGCAAACGCACTGTCTCCATGAACAACATGTCCACGACCATGCAAAAATTCCATCATTCTGAGAGTAGGAGCAACTGATTTTGGGTACCTGTCACAATACCTTTTGCCTGCCATAGCCTCCTTTCCCTCCTGTATCTCCAGAAACAGCATAATGCCAGTCTGTGCATCTGCCACATTATTGTACTCCACTCCAATGCCCTGAGGCTTTCGAATTATCTTGGAAAGGTGCATGGGGTACACCTTCTGGAGTGTTCTCAAAAAAGGGAATCCATTTTACCATTGACTCATCAATGACCACTTCAGTTACCTGTTCCATCAACATCCTCCGCAGGGAATTGAATGTATTGACTAGTGGCTGGATGTTATTCCACTTGTTGCCAGAATCACCAGGGGGTCAGATCGTTAGGAATATCTCCCAATCAATGAAGCGGTCACGAGCTAAGCCGAAGCGTTCTCTCATTCTAAAAGGAGGAACAAAACCATCATCCCTAGTTCGCCACAGGTCCTTGATTCTTCCCATTGGATGCAGTGTTCTTGCATAGAGCACACCCAGACACATCCAATGTTTGTGTTCTGAAAATGCAGCAACATTGTCAGGCAGTGAGTCATTTGTCCATCGAAGACAATCCATCCAAAAGTCAATAGACATCACGTTCCTCCTCATCATGCCAGACTATCTCTGCCAATGTTCCCTGCCACCTGATTCTTGTTTCAGCATAACGCCAGCCATCCTTGGCACGCTGGCATTCCGTCACACCCCTTGCCATTGTTGATCATGTGGATCGGATGGGCTTGTCTCATGGCTACTTGCTGGAAGAGCATCAAGAGGGTTTAGTTCTTCGTCTAGATCCTCACACACTGGCTGAGCATCATGATTGAAGCTCTCGTCCTCTTCAAGAGCTTCATGCCGGCTGTTTTGTGGCTTAGTTGATGCTCCGGAGCGGGATCCGATGCTAATATGGGTTCTTTAGCATTCCTCCAAAATGCTGCACCATGTTCAGTTTTATAAAACTGACTCCCAATGTTCCATCTAACTCTCCTAGCGTTTTTTCGGGGCTTGGCTATCACTTCCCCTTCGACATCTGAGTTTTTCCATCCCGTACCGAACGTACGCATCAATGCATTTTACGCGCAACTTGGCACCTTTGGCGTGAACTTTAGCGCCTAGCTCCGGTAAACTTGCATTATCACGCCCAGTGCTCTGATAGCCTGCAACATTAGCCGCGATTTCGAAGAGGGTACAATAGATAACCGCAAGACCTTTGACCCACAACAAACGCTAGGAACGCTAGGAAAAGCTAGCGTCTGGCACCTATTCATTAATTGCACATACATGTAACCTAAAGCTATACGCTCACCTTCCATCTGTTGAGAATTTCAAAGAATGCTGAGGAAAAATAAAATGACTGAGTCTTTCAGTGACAGGAATGTTTGTGGACACAGGAAGTGGTTGTATTACTAATTATAATAATGCTTGAGGGGACAATCACCCACATGGGCAATACATGTATATAGAATGTGGAGGCATCACTGTTGTTGTTGCTGTCTTGTAAGTCCAGTAAGAGTTGAAAATTAAAGAGAATGCTTCTCCGAGCAACTATTTACCTGTGCCCCCACCTTCTGCATATTACTCGGGATCGTCGTGTACTAGAGAGTTGTAATAATAATGCATCAAAAGATACAGCATGCTTAGATACTTCTCAGATCAGGTACATGCATGCACCGTTAGCTTCTGAGGCGTCTTCGCCCCCAATTTTAAGGAACTAGCATGTACTGATCTCCCACAACTGTATCTATACACCTTTAATAGAGGTTGTGGAGACCTGTCGTTGGGCACGCATAGGGGTTAAGGTGGAAGTTGGCAACAACTTAAGTAGAGACCACAGCAAGACCCGTCCAGCTGACATCACTACTTCCCTTGGGCAGAAAAGCTGCTTTAGATGTGTCAGTCCATCATCTCACCACTAAATTCTATACCCTGTTGGAAGCGGGAGTGTAGGCCACAGCTGCTGCCCAGGCCACTGAGTGGAGGAAGCACCAATCCAATGACCCTAAACGCTCTGAACTAAGGTGGGTATGTGTCGCTGGGGTGGTTGAAACATACGGAGCTTGTGGAAAGGAAGCCACTGCCATCATCTCCACTACTGTCATGCATGCAATGTGGGAAGCAATTAATAACCCCTATATCACCGCTTGCTTGGCGGCTAGTATATATAAGCTACGTACCCCCACTATAGGCTACCTAGCTGACTATACATGAATGCAGGACACGTATGCATGCATTACTACACTATAACCTGCAATTTTAGGAATGAACTTGAACATGACATTGTGTTTCAGCACATAGTGCGTACATTGCCTACATGAAACAAAACAATGGCAAACTGTTACTCCACGAACCCTTCATACAATGCACGCGAATAAGTTATAGGAGGCAAACAAAGCATTTGTACTGTAGAAAAGCGTTTTCTCCTTCATTGCTTGAGCCAGGTCATCGTAGTCTAGAGTGGCCTTGCATGCTAAATAGGCGCTCCACTCCAGCTGAGGTTGCAGGCACAGCGAGATATTGCCGTGCCATTGACTGCAGATTGGGCCACATTGTTTTCTTCTTCCACCAACTTAGTATCTTGGTCTGTTTTGGTGCATCCTTGGTCTGAAGGTACATCTCTATAGTTCATCCTGGATGTGGCTTCGTTCATGATCACCATCAGTATCATTCAGAGTTGCCTCAGCATAATGTTCCTCACCAACACATTTAGAAGAAGGCACTCAAACAGACCAGAACTGGAGACCACAAATCAGCAGCTAGAGCCGGACGAAGACCTTCACCAATTACTTCAGTCATTTGATGCTTCATTCTCCGTAGCCACAGCAACCATATGCTGTATGTGTTTTTGTATCTCATGATGACTGCACCCATTATATTGCCCAATGCTTATTTCCAGGAACACTTCACGAAGTTCAGAGTCATGCATGCTCGACCATAACGAACCATCCAATAAGCCACCTTTCAGCAAATATATGCATGTCGACGCTTAGTAGTGAATTTGGGGAGAACTTCCATGACAAGGGTATTCTTCACACCATCAATCTGTAAAGTTTTACATTGCTTTTTCATTTTCTTGTTTCCACCCCATACTTGGCATACTTGCTGCGCAGATGGTTTGCTATGTTTGTTGTGACACCACACCAGGTAAATTGAGCATCACATTTACTTACATTACACTTGCATCACATTCTGATGATTGCTCGTGCTATTGTGGGCTTCGGCACGTTTTCTGGCACGCTTCTCATGCAGTGATTTCAGCTAGTGATGCTTCTTGCTCTTCACGGAATTTAGCGACATACATGTACTTTGCGGTACCAGCGAGATGTTCAATAGGTTTCCAAGTATCGCTTTCAGCACAAACCCTTCCATCCGATGAGATATCTTGGTACTACTCTCTTTTCTAGGCGCTCTGCGGCAATTACATCTTCAGTTTCATACATTTCTTGATTTCCAGCTTTATCCGACCTATGTAACGGCGTTCGTTGAAGGCCCCCAGGAATCCCATTTGGGTACAAGATTAGTTTAGAATTTTGTCCTTACCAAACAACAAGGAGCCAGTATTAAGTAATGTAATCTAACTTAACATATACGGTCTACGATGGAAAATTACGGGAGTAGCCTCTGAACAAAGTAATACCAAGCGGAGAGCAGACACAGCAGAGCCTGAAAAGAAACGAACCGCCTAACGCGAAAAGTGTCGAGCAGTCGGGCGAACCAGAAACGAAACAGACCGCTGAACTTGAAAAGTATCAAGTAGAGCCAGAAAAGAAATGGGTAAATAAAGTGCGATACGGGGAGGCTAAATATACACTGGAATGCCATCGAAAGAGTACTACCAATAAAGTCACTCAAAAGTATGTCGTACACGTACATGTACCGGTATAGCTACTGTACCTACTGTTACCATTGATATTATGCTCTTTCTATGTGATGTTGCACTAAAATGAACACGTGGCACCTTGTGTCTATACATGTATGTGTATCTGTCCATGTAAGTAATGTATACCCATTTAAAAAGAACCAGGCATATACTGTTGATTGATGAAGCCATATGGATGATTTGGTTCTGGTGTTTGCTTGTTATTGCATGACTTATGTATTTAAAACTTTGTAACCAATTTTGTATTATAGTGAACCACCTTGTGTATCAGCATAGGAGGTTAAATGGTTATAAGAATTCATGCATTGCAAATACATTATTTGTGGCTATACACTTAGTGGTCACTAACAGCTGCAAACGATGGGTGAGTCTTGCAAAAGGCAACACAATTCCTAAGAATTGCCTTTGAGACCATCTTTATACTCCCTTCGCATGCTATACAAGGGAGAAGCTGTAGAAGTAAAGGAGATGAATACATGCATTCAAATTGTCAGCAACTACGATGAATACATGCATTCAAATTGTCAGCAACTACGATGTTAGTCAATAGTGCAGTTGCGATGCTATAACAAGGCACTGAGCATGCATAGAAAGGTAACAGGTGAATTTCTACATGATGCTAATGTTATTATGCAATTAAAAATAACAGGTAGTAGCTTTGTAGACAGGGTAAGTATCGTACTGAGGATACGTTACTGTATTTATCTGTCTCATGTGAGCAAATATTTACTTTTATGTTTCAAAGCTCCAACCATATCATCCTTCTATTAGGAGGAACCAGGTATTAGGAGATTGGACACTTATCAGAGGACGAGGACGGAAAGAGGATGTGGCCAAGGCAGCGGATGACGGGATGGTGTTGCCTATTATACTGAGACTGTAAACAGCAATGTACATGTATGTTTGTTCATTCTCGGAATGAGACTTTTGCACAACTTCCATGGTACTGTACGTCCATTGCGTGCATGCCAATTGTATGAACAAAAATCCATGAAATAAGAAACTGTGACAGACCAGAGGTCTCTCTGATGTCAGAAGTTCACACGGGGTCATAACGTGTCGAACTCGTGAATGGAACATTTAGTAGGCTTGTCTGTGTGTATATAATGGTGTGAACAGTGTATATTCGGGGGTCTGGTGACGGGATTAAGTGGCTAGCAGGTGGAACAACGTGAGCAGAGCAGCGCTAGCGGCGGGGCGCACAAGCTATAGCTAGTTCGGTCCGTTACAGAAACTAAATACATTCTCTAGGAGAAAGTTGGTGGTATATAGGATATGAAGGCAATAGTGGTGTAAAACCAAGAAAACAGGGTCTAACAATAATGGAAAATGTAACAGTCCTATACTTAGCACTTTTGTAGGATACACAGGGAAAAAGTTGAAAATACAATGGTTATTTTACCATGTTTTACCATTCTCTACAACATAGAACAACCATGGTTTTTTCAAATACATCGTTGATGCTATACGTTGTTGTAAAAATTACAACAAATTACAACATTCGAGTGATGTACCATGACAAAACGTTGTAAGCTATTGCAATTGGGCAAACTAACGTAGTGAAAACATTGCGTAATTACAAATACAAGGGTTTACAATGGTTACAAATTATTGATCACGTGACTCCTTATTTAAAGAAATCTGCTTTTTGCCGTGATGGTTGGTCTTTGTGTGAGCTCCTCAGGAGGACGGAAAGTTGAGTATCTCTTGTCTTTTGAACAACATGCTACTCAGCTTGTGCGTTAATCTTTCATTCTCGCATCAATCGTAAATGGGGTTTGGGAGGAGCGGTGTTTGAAGAAGTGCGTGCGTGTACTCAGTATGCTGGGCGGCGTTAGATAAGTGCGATTGTGTGTGCATGTGCGTTTCTATTCTAGACCACTTTCATCTTGTTTAGTGCGCACCGCTTTCGGTATTTACATATATAGGTGCGTGACGGCATGTGTTGGCCTACAAGTGTGCATTCTAATACATTCTTGTCTTGCTTCCCTTCATGCCCTCAGTATATGCGCAACAGTGCTGGCCTTCTACTAATCTGAATCAATGCCAATACACCTGTGTATGTGACGGTGGTCCGACATAGGGTGAGTCAACTGTTCACTGTTTACATGTACAGTATTGTAATCAGAACATTCCCTGGTATAGGTGTGTATTGTATGTCAGCTAGTGTTGCCCTTCTGACAGAGCTGTCTCTGTGATGGGCAGGGAGTGTGATCTTGTTGTGACACTTTGGGTGTCTTTCCTCTTGTGCCTGTGTAGCATTCTGTATGTGTATGTGGTGATTAATTAGAATATCAAGCCAACCGTATGTCGGCTAGTGTTGCCCTTCTGACAGAGCTGTCTCTGTGATGGGCAGGGAGTGTGATCTTGTTGTGACACTTTGGGTGTCTTTTCTCTTGTGCCTGTGTAGCATTCTGTATGTGTATGTGGTGATTAATTAGAATATCAAGCCAACCGTATGTCGGCTAGTGTTGCCCTTCTGACAGAGCTGTCTCTGTGATGGGCAGGGAGTGTGATCTTGTTGTGACACTTTGGGTGTCTTTCCTCTTGTGCCTGTGTAGCATTCTGTATGTGTATGTGGTGATTAATTAGAATATCAAGCCAACTGTATGTCGGCTAGTGTTGCCTTTCTGACAGAGCTGTCTCTGTGATGGGCAGGGAGTGTGATCTTGTTGTGACACTTTGGGTGTCTTTCCTCTTGTGCCTGTGTAGCGTTCTGTATGTGTATGTGGTGATTAATTAGAATATCAAGCCAACTGTATGTCGGCTAGTGTTGCCCTTCTGACAGAGCTGTCTCTGTGATGGGCAGGGAGTGTGATCTTGTTGTGACACTTTGGGTGTCTTTCCTCTTGTGCCTGTGTAGCGTTCTGTATGTGTATGTGGTGATTAATTAGAATATCAAGCCAACTGTATGTCGGCTAGTGTTGCCCTTCTGACAGAGCTGTCTCTGTGATGGGCAGGGAGTGTGATCTTGTTGTGACACTTTGGGTGTCTTTCCTCTTGTGCCTGTGTAGCGTTCTGTATGTGTATGTGGTGATTAATTAGAATATCAAGCCAACTGTATGTCAGCTAGTGTTGCCCTTCTGACAGAGTTGTCTCTGTGATGGGCAGGGAGTGTGATCTTGTTGTGACACTTTGGGTGTCTTTCCTCTTGTGCCTGTGTAGCGTTCTGTATGTGTATGTGGTGATTAATTAGAATATCAAGCCAACTGTATGTCGGCTAGTGTTGCCCTTCTGACAGAGCTGTCTCTATGATGGGCAGGGAGTGTGATCTTGTTGTGACACTTTGGGTGTCTTTCCTTTTGTGCCTGTGTAGTATTCTGTATGTGTAAGTGGTGATTAATTAGAATATCATGTCGGCTGCATGTCGGCTAGTGTTGCCCTTCTGACAGAGCTGTCTCTGTGATGGGCAGGGAGTGTGATCTTGTTGTGACACTTTGGGTGTCTTTCCTCTTGTGCCTGTGTAGCGTTCTGTATGTGTATGTGGTGATTAATTAGAATATCAAGCCAACTGTATGTCGGCTAGTGTTGCCCTTCTGACAGAGCTGTCTCTGTGATGGGCAGGGAGTGTGATCTTGTTGTGACACTTTGGGTGTCTTTCCTTTTGTGCCTGTGTAGTATTCTGTATGTGTAAGTGGTGATTAATTAGAATATCATGTCGGCTGCATGTCGGCTAGTGTTGCCCTTCTGACAGAGCTGTCTCTGTGATGGGCAGGGAGTGTGATCTTGTTGTGACACTTTGGGTGTCTTTCCTCTTGTGCCTGTGTAGCGTTCTGTATGTGTATGTGGTGATTAATTAGAATATCAAGCCAACTGTATGTCGGCTAGTGTTGCCCTTCTGACAGAGCTGTCTCTGTGATGGGCAGGGAGTGTGATCTTGTTGTGACACTTTGGGTGTCTTTCCTCTTGTGCCTGTGTAGTATTCTGTATGTGTAAGTGGTGATTAATTAGAATATCAAGCCAACTGTATGTCGGCTAGTGTTGCCCTTCTGACAGAGCTGTCTCTGTGATGGGCAGGGAGTGTGATCTTGTTGTGACACTTTGGATGTCTTTCCTCTTGTGCCTGTGTAGTATTCTGTATGTGTAAGTGGTGATTAATTAGAATATCAAGCCAACTGTATGTCGGCTAGTGTTGCCCTTCTGACAGAGCTGTCTCTGTGATGGGCAGGGAGTGTGATCTTGTTGTGACACTTTGGGTGTCTTTCCTCTTGTGCCTGTGTAGTATTCTGTATGTGTAAGTGGGGCTGCATGTCGGCTAGTGTTGCCCTTCTGGGCAGGGAGTGTGTTCTTGTTGCAAAGTAGTTACCATTGAAGAAGTGTGCATATGCATTGTTAACTGGTCCATACACAAGAAGGGCTGTAATCTGCACTATCCATTCAGTACCTTCAGACTGGTGGTCTTGCACTGCCACATACTCACCTACTCTGTACATAGTAGCTATACCATTAACTGTTGATTTATACCACCTTTTTGAAGGCACGTGCCACATTATGCATGTCCACCATCTGGTTTGAGTGTTTTGTTTGCATATGGGGTAAGGGAGTCTTCAAAACTAGTGTGCTGTGTTTTGTATTCATCAGGATGGCCATTATCGATTATCATACCTTCTCCCTCCACAGGATGGCTGTCATTGACTGTTGTCATACCTCCCTCAACAGGACCTTCAACCTCCGCAAGACGCCTATCACTTTCCTCTAGAACTGATGGACTGCACTTGTATCGGAGAGCATGACTTACAGCTGTTCTTTTGTCACGCTGTTGGCCGTTACAAAGGGGGCAAGGACATGGAACCTGCTTCGTTCGTTTGGATTGAATTAATGCTGCGCACATTTATCTATATGGTGCATAACGTGATATTGTAGGACAGGCAAATTTGTTTGTGTAAGTGCTTATCTTATTGCTTCGCACGTGATGAATGCGCGCACGTGATGAATGCGCGCGGTTTTGAATGAATAATTTAGCCGTCAACCGCTGGTAAGGTCATTCATTGTATGTAGCAGATGGAGATGGCCGGAGCAGACTATATAGTTGTTACAGTTGAGGGCGTAGAACAACTAGAGTTAGAAGATGACTCTGAAGGGCGCTTTACTCCTCTCTCGACTCGTTAATCGGAGTGCCCACCTCTGGTTTGCGGTACAATTCGTGGTGTGCGCGTGGAGAACGGCCAATTGATGAGGCCATACGACGGTTGGCAGTCGGAAGGAAGAGTGTATATAGTGCTAGTGAAGGCAAACCAGCAAGTTTCTGCAGAGCCGCAAATGAAGTCAACAACTTGAAGCGTCCTCTAAAATCGGTACTGATGTAATCAATGTAACGGATATCTAATGAATGAACCATGCCACACACGCACACAAAACTTTTTTTTTACTGTGCCACAGGGCAGTCACGAGTTACCAACTATTGAGGATTTCGAAACGGTTTGCAAATAGCTATATGGTGCTGCTTGCGTTTCATTGCTGTTGCTTTCTTTATCATAGGTTCCATCCCCACCAAGCAGTCACTTCACTCCAGAAGCTGCCAAAAGGTTTATTTATTTTTTAATTGCAGGTTCACAACTGTTGTGCGTGTGCTAGAAAATCTCTGTGTTGCAAAAACACATGCACGCGTGCAGTATACCTCTACCTCTGTGACTGATTTGCCTTGCAGTACATCACATTCAAGTCAGCCAGCAACAACAAAGCAGGTATCTACACCATCCAGATCGCAGATGGAGCTACCATTGAGAGCAGGTACAAATAGGCGCACTGCTCTGTCAGGATCGGAGGTATGCACTTTGCATGCATGTAAGAAATTATCATTCCAATTAATACACAACATTTAGTCAACAGCTAAACAGTGTCTTGTGAGCAAATTCATATGATTTATTTAGCACACAAATAACATATATATATATGTTATTTGTGTGCTAAATATAGGACTATTACATTTTACCTAATTGTTAGACCCTTGTTTCCTCAATTCAGATATACCACCAACTTTCTAATGTTTTTAGTTACTTGTTGATAAAATGATGATTGCTAGCACTACCAAAGCCGGAGGAAGTCAGAGAGGAGATGAATGAAGCACATGAATAATGAGATACAGGTCGAAAGCCAAGCCCTCCAAAGCTGAGGCTATGTTGTGTTTGTTGCCAGTGATCATCCGAAATATAAACTAGAGAAGCAATGTCTTACCTCCTTATCAAAGAACTACAGAGAATCATAGGAAAAGCTAGGAGGTGTGGTTCTTGCTAGATAAACTAGCTTACAGTAGCTGCTATATACGCAAAGGAGAGACGCTGCTACATGGAGATCAACTGCAGCCACCTCTATACTAGGGCAGAGAGCAGGACCTTGGCATTTGAAGATTTCTCAGCTATGAAGTGGGAGCAATGCAGATAGTCACCCCCAGGATGCTAAGTTAGGTAAAATATATGACTTCATGGCTGGTGAGAACAAGTTGTTGCCCTGTGAGCTGAAGACCTTGCATTTAGGAAAAGTCCCATATGAGGTCCCAGTTAAGATGCAATCCACGTAAGACTGCAGACCATGTTGCATAGTCTTATCATTGTCAGAGGTATATGCAGTGTCTGTGTATGTGTGTGTGCAGTATTGTACAGAGGACCAATCCTATGGACAATACATAGCTACATGAACCTATGTAGACTGATGTGTATAGAGAACAGGCAGATGAGAACTGAGCTGTCAAAGGGACATTTTGAAATACAGCAATGACAGAGGTACACAGAAAATAGAATAGTGAGAAGTCAAACTATTGCCTGTTTCCCTATGTGTTTGACATCCTCATGCTACATTATGAAGTGAACGAAAATTTTTTTTGGACTTCAGTTTGACCATACACAGTACACACTCACATGCATCTGTGGTACCTTTGCCATGAACTTGGTATCTTGCAGGAGCCAGGCAAGATTTGCAAGCACGTGGTTCAGCTGACACACCCTCTCGTGGGTACTAATTACATTCTTGGTATGCGACTTAACATTCCTGCCGCTCACAGAATGTTGGCAAAAGTCTCCAGATGTACTATCTCATTTATTACGTCATGGCACTCAAGTCTAGGTTAGAAAATTATTGTTACACAGTAGCACTGACATACAAATTTGAGCTGCACAATAACATAATAATAAACGTCATTAACTATAAATCAGAAATGCAACATAATCACTGCAATTCACTTACATGACAGATACCTCAATGTAACTAGGAATAGTAAAATTTTATAGACTGTTCAATTGTCTTCCTGCATATAGGACAACTCGTCACATGTTCAGCACATAAACTGCATGCAAATATATGACCACAGGGAATAAACACCATCTCCGCTGATCTCTCGAAGCACAACTTACAATCGACTTTCAACTGCATAAAAAAGAGAGTAAACAACATTAGGTATAGGAAGTAATAAGTACAGCACAGGTATCAATCAATAATAAATAAATCCAGCTTGCTAATTAACTTCAATTGCATGAAATAGTAAATTATGACATAAAGAAGTTAATAATATTGTAACTAAATTAAATGTTAACACTTAATCAAAAGAAATTAGTAATCTGCAATGGGACACAATTAAAATCATTATTGACTACCTACAAGTTAAACTGTATTAAATTTCAAATCAATACAAACCATTCATTCAAGATTAAGTAACCACCCATATTCAACTTATATTTAATAACACTTTAGTAATTGGGCAGCTAACACTGTAAACAAATAACAATCAAACATTAGGTTTTTGGGCACATCATAATGAGTTAAGTTTGACATATTGATATTTGTTTTTAATTTAAAATATTACTATTATAATTAGAAGTTTGACTGGTATTGATCACTACCATAAGTACTTGTGGTGAAATTTTACTTCATGTTTAAAGACCAACTTGTCATTAAGTACAATTCAAGTTAATTCCATGCCTGCCTGTGATGCAAATCTATTATAGAAATGCCCTAAATTCACTGTACGAAATATTGAAATGTACGGTACTACAAATTTGCTGCACTGGTAGTTCAAAATAAAATTTAGTTCTTAACAAGTAGTAAATACTGCTGATAAGATCTGATATATGATTGAATGG
Organism: Ephydatia muelleri; assembly: GCA_013339895.1. NCBI lineage: Eukaryota > Metazoa > Porifera > Demospongiae > Spongillida > Spongillidae > Ephydatia > Ephydatia muelleri. The sequence continues at coordinate 1,855,230 of JABACO010000017.1, forward strand.
ATTCATATTCTAATTGCAGGTGACCATTAGCAATGAAGAGTAAGATCAAATCTAAATTAACAATTGCTCACTTACATGTATAAATAAAAAGATTTCATTACCGTGGCTAAATTAATTAACTGTACATGGCAAAGTTCTCATTTGCAAGACATAATATGTTTCCTAATTAAAATGGCAGCCATACTCTATGAAGGCAAGGGTTTGAACCAATCAACAACCGACACTCCCATATATCTATTAAAGGCAATGAGTCCAGTCATTCAAACATTCATCATTGGTGGAAAAATGACCAGCTATCAGATTGTGTTCTTCGGCAAACCAATACAAAAAAACTAAATCACTAAACGCGTCATTGTACACAATTAAGACACTCAAAACGTGGGGGCACTATGTTTCAGACTTGCTTTAATTTTGAACTTAATTAATAATAACGCCTGCATTTTAAACTGTAAAGTTATGAATTTCAAGTTACCGGGTTTGATAAATCAATTTGATTTGTTTCACTTTAAATTTAAAGATTCTGTTTGATAAGTAATTTTAATACATATTCATGATAAGTCCACAATGAAATGCGGTAAGAAACACCAATTAAAATCATTTAGTAGTGAGTTAAGTATATTAAAAGTCTTTTTGTACTTTAATATTTAATTTGTTCTAAATCATTACTAATAAAATAATTATTCCACAGGGTAACAGATACATGTAGTTTATCAATCCTAAAAGTTGTCGTACATTATTACATCATATTTATTTTATCTTTACACCTATTACACTGCAAGAAGACTATGGTTATACAAACTACATACAGTAAACGTGTAATATTTCGGGATAGGCATGCATGCATAATCAATATATGTGCACTTATCCCATAGTTATATGCAGCTATGCAATTTGTATACCATAGTCTTCTTGCAGTGTCATATTTTCATTATCTCAATTCAAATTTGCCTAATCCATAAATTTATTTAGTTCGATGATCCTATTAGTTTAATGCCTTTGCATTCATCTCTGAACACCTGGTATTGGAAAAAAAAAGCAAGTATTGTAGTTTATTGTAATGCAGTAAAATGAGCTACAATCATGACTACTTAACCAGTAATTATGACCGAGATATAGACGTTAAACGAAAAATTTTTTTGTTATCATAAAATTTCTACATAGCCACAGCAGGGACTAAGATACGCTGTATATGCTTAGCAATGTTGTAAAGTATACACCCAAAATTTAATATTCACTTAGATCAGTTCATATAGTTCAGCTAAAAAGAGTCACTTTGGGCAGAACCCTCATGCATGCATCAGGTCATTCAACTGAATTACTACAAAAGTTACCGAGGGAAAAAAATCGTGATAAACACGCTTAATCGCGCAAGAGGCGCTAACGTTACATCGCGATTTACGTTAATGCCCTGTGCATGGCTAGCGCGCTTAATCGCGCTATTACACGTCAGAATGGCCTCTGGCAGCGCGTTAAGCGATTAATCTCACTTACATTTATCGCGCTGTTCGTGACGCGATTGCGTTGTTAGCGCGATTTATCACGTGGGATTGCGATTTGCGCTGCATTAATAATTACTTTAATATTAGTTTAGATAATATTAACCGTGTGTTGTTTCAAATTTCATTCAGGTCTGCAAGCATACACACAACATTCAAGCTGAAGTGTCCACATGTTTGCTGCTGCCGGGAATGCTGTCTAATCCGGCGGATCCTTTCGAGGCACTCAGTAGACTGGCTCTAGCATTGCGACACTTTGAATTCAAATTGATGTGAAGTAATTTTTTCCATCTTGCCTTTTCTTCATCCGAATCAGCTGGATACTTGTAATTAACGTGTACTGTAATTGTGTATTAAATGAATTATAATGCATTATTCAAGTATCAATTGCTTACATCGAATGCCTTGGATAATGGCAGGATTGAGTAGCTGTCTGCCTGGGGCTGGCGTGCAGTTCCCAGAGCCCAGCTCTTCTTTACAGAAGAATACCGTCAGCAGATTTAAGACGGGCGGGATCAGTAGATATGGCCTCTGCCATCGATACTTTATTCGTTTCACCTTTAGGGATCCAGACCTTTTTCATTTCTTGCACATGGGAATGTGGATTCCCCAGCCAGCATCCTCCTGTAATCCACGCATGCAAATTGTAATGTATTAAATGTACAAGTATAATCTTCTTCAACCACAGTGGTTGGTTTAGCTGCATGACAGATGAAATCACATGAGTGATCGGTAATTAATTATTCTTTTCTACCTTCTGGACTTGTTATAGCCTGTGAACTGTTTGGTGGGATTGATGCCACAGGCGACCTCGAATTGTAGAGGCTGCTTGAGGCTGATGCCACAGGCGATCTTGAATTGTAGAGGCCGATTGAGGTTTCAGAATAAGAACACGTAGCTTTCTGTTGAACATAATAAGAAATGTGCATTAACACACTCACTGTATACCTCATGCATTCTTGCACGAAATGTACCTTTCTATCCTCATGTTGAAAATGAACTCTCAAAAACTCTTCTATACTGCTCAATTTCTGACAATCAGGACAGTTAGCAATGTTTTATATCAACATACAAAATTGCTACCTCCAGAACAGTTGCCTTGAAACTTGCGTCTGTGCAGCTGTCCTTGTCAAGGCCTGGAGTTGCTAGCAGAGGCACCTGCTGTACGAAGAAACGTCAATAACGTTAAAACCAAAACTCCTACATGTACCTTCATGAGTTCCTGGTTCATCCGGCTCGCTTCCGCTTTTAAAGCAGATTTTTTGGGTGCTGCAGCTTTCGGTCTTTTTCTTGCAGCACCTTATATAAAACAGATAGTTAAGGCACGTGCTTGTAGAAAGCTAATATACCATACCTCTGTTGCTACGTCGTCTTCCTCAACTACAACAGTGTCTGTTTCTTTACCCTGTGTTGCTTTCCTCTCTGCATCTTCCTCATCCCTGTCACTTTCGTCACTTCCGCTTAGCATCATCTTGTCTTGGATGGACTGCATCTTCTCAGCTGACCCTACATTGTAATACACACAAGAATGTAGGCGCGGTTGCTTAGCGAATGTTTGCTGCTTACCTATTGCTTTAACAGTAGCCTCATATTGCACTCCGTCAGTCCATTTGACGAGACAGTTGACTCCTTCTTTCAACACTTCGTTGTCGACCTGTGTGACCCTCTTCAAAGGCACTATCACAATAGTGTCGTCAGACAAAAAGTGTACGAGCGCGTGAGTAGAAGCTATGAAAAGAAGTTGCGGATTAAAAGTATGATATCCAAAGCGGCTATATACATAATTATATAGTTATAGCACTTTGCGAAAACGATACTGTACACTCTACAGTAGCGGATCCAGGGGGGGGGGGCGGGGGCACAACGATCGATGGTCTACAATGGTCTTACGAGTCCAGGTCGCTGTAATCTTTGTTACTTTCTTGATGTCATATCTGTGTTGCGAAAGCGTGGAAGTATGCTCTAATTGAAGATTGACAGCTGCTGTTCACTCAAGAAATCACACCAATCCGATAGGTCGACACATTTAAATTTAAATTTAAATTTATCAAAGCGGATGCTATATGAATCCAGCCGTTCGGGGCAAACGAAAGAGAGAGTTTCTGCAAAGCGGAACGGAAGATGACATTCCTGCAAGAACGAAGACTCGATTCAAGAAACTTCTCGATAGGTACTGGAAAGTTTAATGCTGTGCCGTTCCCAGTATAATTTTTAGAAGATTGCATAACTGATATATATGTGATGGCGAGCAGTACAAAAAGCATTCACTACCTGGTGGTTTCCTTTCATCTGCATATCCAGCAAACATTTCATTTACAATTAATACCGATGGAGTGGCAGTATTTAAATCCTCTGCAGCTTAAATTTGGCCTGTATGGCTCAGTATACCAAAATTGAGGTACTATCTAGTATTGAACTGAATGTATTAACTTTTCAATGTTTACGACAGGTTTTCAAAACAACATGTATTGCTTGGTGGAATATGATTTTCCAAAGAAAAACCTACAATGACGACACTGCTCAAGCCTTTAATAGAGAAGTTTAACAGCTTGAATCAGAACGGTAAGAGCATTACAAAGATTGGTTCAAATATGTGCCATTTCATAACAGGAATACAAGCTCAAACACCTGGAGGAACAATGACCTCAAAGGCTATGATACTGTTATGCACAGCGGATTTGCCAGCCAAGGCAAAGGTTGCAAACTCTGTCCAATACAATGGATACTTCGGTTGCAATACTTGTACCATTCAAGGTCAATATTTAGAGTGCAGTATGTGCTGGCCCTATGATCCATCAGCAACAACTAGAAGCCACTTATCTATTTTGGCTGATGCAAAACAAGCGATTGAAATAAGCAATTCGGTAAAAACATTTTACATACATCTATTAAGCCATCTAACTTTGTACACAAGAGCTTGGCAAGAGCACAATACACATATCAATTGTGAATACATTAACCTGGGAAGAGTAAATTCAATACATGGCAGTTCTTTCAGATCCAGCTGTTTGATAACCACATACCAGCTGTATATAATATTCATCCACATGAATAACTTCTAGACTCCTATTTCTATTTTAAAGCACCAACATTATAAAGCAAGCTGACTGTAGCCTTTAATAAATATTGATTTACATTCAACACAATAGTACAACAATTGAACACTGCCACACCCATTTGAACACAAACTCCCATGAAAACGACAGTCCTCCATAGATTGCGTCAGTCCCATCCAAAGTTCTGATGGATTGTAGGAGTAAAATTTGTAATTTTAACCCCTACACATGACTCACGTGATGGAACCACGCCCATTCGAACACGCCCTCCCATGAAGACGACGGTCCTCCATAGGTTGTGTCAGTCTTAGAGTCTACACACCATCCCATCCAAAGTTCTGATGGATGGTACAAGTAAAATTTCAAATTTAAACCCCTACACATGACTCACATGATGGAACCACGCCCATTCGAACACGCCCTCCCATGAAAACGACAGTCCTCCATAGATTGCGTCAGTCTTAGAGTCTACTCACCATCCCATCCAAAGTTCTGATGGATTGTAGGAGTAAAATTTGTAATTTTAACCCCTACACAAGACTCACGTGATGGAACCACGCCCATTCGAACACGCCCTCCCATGAAGACGACAGTCTTCCATAGGTTAGGTCAGTCTTAGAGTCTACTCATCATCCCATCCAAAATTCTGATGGATGGTACAAGTAAAATTTCTAATTTAATTTTAACCCCTACACATGACTCACGTAATGGAACCATGCCCATTCGAACACCCTCCCATGAAGACGACGGTCCTCCACAGGTTGTGTCAGTCTTAGAGTCTACACACCATCCCATCCAAAGTTCTGATGGATGGTACATCAAATTTAAACCCCTACACATGACTCACGTGATGGAACCACGCCCATTCGAACACGCCCTCCCATGAAGACGACAGTCTTCCATAGGTTGTGTCAGTCTTAGAGTCTACACACCATCCCATCCAAAGTTCTGATGGATGGTACACGTAAAATTTCAAATTTAAACTACTACACATGACTCACGTGATGGAACCACGCCCATTCGAACACGCCCTCCCATGAAGAGGACTGTCATCCACAGGATGTGTCTGTATTTGAGTCTACCCTGCTGATGCTGACCATCCCAGCCAAAGTTCTGATGATGCTACGAGTAAAATTTAAAACCCTACACATGACTCACGTGATGGAACCACGCCCATTTGAACAGGCCCTCCCCCATGAAGACGACTGCCCTCGATCCACAGGTGGTGGCTGTCTACGACCATCCCATCTGATGGTTTAAATCGCTATGTATGTTCCCTCACTTGACGAAGCCACACTCATTTGAACACAGCGTCCCGGGGCCTGTGAAGACAGTTAGCGTAGTATTTTCTACAGGCTGTGTCTCTGGTGTCAGTCTCAGTCTGTTGACCGTCCAATGCAAACGCCAAAACGCCATTTGAACACGCAGTACACATCCATGCAGGGGCGGATTTAGGGGGGGGGGTCCAGGGGGTCCGGACCTAGTCTCGTTCCCAGACCCACCATGACGTAAGCGTTTATCGCTTACACTACGACAGGTGTCGTAGTGTTTATACTGTAAGCGATAAACGCTTACGTCATGGTGGGTCTGGGAACGAGACTAGTCCGGACCCCTCCTTTCCTATATGAAGAATGACGTAATACGTACTGTAATCTGTGCAGCATTCTGCATGTTCCCGTCCTTGGATTTGCAACATTGCCCATCGTTCTAGCCAAGCGGGGTCTAAATCGATCTAATTAAATCCTGTATTAACGAAATATTTAATCGCGCGATCGATCGAATGGTGCGTGTGAGCAGGAATTGAGGTAAGCGATCAAAAGACGTGAATGGGATTCAGATTCTCTTCCTCAGAAAATAGATAGCTATACAGCTAAAAATACTAATACTATAGTAAAACATACATGAGTCGTTTATAGACCGACCTGTAGCTGGTGCATGGCCACGTGCGCGCTTCGGTCACCGTCACAAATTCACAAAAGCTTTGCGTCACGAATTTAATTGCTGAGCCAGTAGAAACCATAGCATTGTGAAGAATGAAGAGTTTTCTCGTCGCTATCCATGCAGGCTCTAGTAATCCGGATATCGCGTGATGGAAATGTATTGGATATCACTGTGAATTTCATGCTAAATAAACGCAAAAGCAAAAAAGCGGCTGGGGCTTCGCCCCAGACCCCACTGGGGGAGCTATCAGCGCTCCCCCAGACCCTCTTGCTGTCACGGGAGGGGGCACGCCCCCTCCCGTACCCTCCCCCAGTTGTGAATATATTTATCAGACCCCCCCCTTTTCCAAAATCCTAGATCCGCCCCTGCCTCTCCACTGCATACTTCTTCCTCTCCCTCCAATGTAGGATAGGTGGACACAACGCACTAGTCTCAATAGGAGGCCCCCACGCCCCGACCCTTCCCCCCCTTCCTCCTTTCATTCCACTTTCCCCCGTCAGATACCTTGGTCCGTCATCCTTTTTGGATTGCACCGATGGAGCGGCGGGCAACTGCTCGGTCTTCTTCAGATCTTTTGAATCGTCATGCTCCGTGACCGTTGGCGCTTCGGGAGAGCATTGCATGATGTCATGAGCCACGTCTTTGGAAATTGAATTGTCCCACAGCATCCTACAATCGACAGGAAACTTAAGTCGAGCAATACTAATTCAAAACTGACTCTTCTGATTTGGTTTGGAGTATGTTCTCACAGGTTGGAGGGATCGCCTGTGCGATATTTGAATCATCCTCTCTACGTTCAGGCATTCTGTAAAATGATGCGCATGATTTAGAATAAACCTTGTCGTTATGGTTACAGCTATTGAGACCCTCCCACTAAAATTGTGCTGTGACGTGTGCTTCCGGTCCCAATCGCCACGCGTACACTCAGTTGTATATAGTACACGTATGTGTAAAGGGATTGGAAATGAATTACGTGCACCATTCATCGTGTGGCAATGTTTGCGAACCATCCAACCTCGTGCAAGGATGTGCGGAACTGCGTGAATCGGGTGTGCCACCACTTTTTATATTTTGGAGAGGTCAGGAAAAAAGGCGGTAGATTATGGTAGCTAAAACTGTCTGCCTATAATTTCAGAAACTTTCTGCTAATTTTTAAAGCGTATTTTGTTGAACCGCCTCTTTTATCCGACAGTCTGTGGAAGTTTAATTTTCAGACTGGAAAAGGTTGTGCGACGTGCCAAATGCCTTGAAAGTGGCATGGTGGAGTTGTTTCGGTGACTGCTATGCGCTCAAGGGTGTACAGTACTACTCTGCTCCCATCTGGGGTAGGTGAACTTGTCCGACAGTTTTCAGTGTTACTAAATAGGCATCATCTGTTTGCAATCTTGGTCCGTTATGTAAGTGGTTGTAGAATTGCGTGGTGTGCATTACGTACATTGCGTAACTCGTTACAGCCCCAAGACGCGTCATATCTATTTTTAATTGTACATACGAAATATCAAAAAAATATTTGTTTGTTGTAAAATTAAACAATGATATTTCATTTGATTACTAACAAAGCAATGGGTTTAGCGCAACTGGAAGATCACGATCTTGATTTGAAACAATTTACATTCCATTACAAATCAAACCCTTAAATTCAGGGCAACTGAAAAATCTCGCTCTTGATTCTAAATACTATGGGATCGTTTCCGCGGAATATGACGTAGCGCATACATTATGTAATACAAATGTATGCACCTGACTAACTCTACAATGGTGGATTGTCTGCATGTCTCCTTTGCACGCGTCTCATCTCTTGTATGTCTGTCTCTTGTGCACGTGTCATAGTTGTCTGTCTGTCTCCCTAACACGTGTATTATTGTATATAAATGCATGTCTCTTGTTCTGAACTCACTCTCTTGTCTCTATGATTGTGTACCCGTGATTGGAACCTAATATTAATTGCCGTAAATCTTTGCTATTGGGAGTTTACAATTATCACATTTCCAGAACGCGCAATAGAAATGTAACACATGCGTTGAAGTGTATAGCAAATAAAAATTCAGAGACTTACAACTCCATGAGGGATACTCCGATTTCCAGTGCGTAAGAAGCAATGTGTAGAAGACATTTCAGACTTCTAGATTAGAATTCAGTTGTTTTTTGAAATGTTACGTCCCTTTTCGAGGAAACGATCCCATTTATAAATATGATACTGATTGCAAACATTATCACAAGTAACTCACAATTTCATACATTCCATAATACCTAAATATCTTCAATAAACAGATCCCATTTACTGTTAAGTATTGATTGCATTAGGACCTTACACAATATGCACGTGATCGGTCTTTAGAATACGATATAGACTCTTTCCTGCATGCAACACTCCGACACCATGTACTACTATAGGCCTACTTCGTACATTTAAAGTAGAGAGTACTGTTTGTAATTCTGTGTTGCGTGTGAATTGGTGAATTACACCAAACAATAGTAAAGTACACTTTACTATAGATAATAAAGTAGACTTTACTAAATAGTAATGTAGACTTTACTAGATGGCGCAATTTTCGCCATTCTTGCATGAATATTAACGCATACATGTTTTTGAACATCAGTTTTGACTTTGTGCACAGATGGAACGCTCAATTGGCAGAATTAACAGCACCGCGCACCTGGCTGGATTTGCACAAATTATCCACAACCAACCGTTTTACAGTTTTCAGGCTCTCATGCAGGCGAAATGTTTAGCATATATCATTATCTAACAGAAATTGTAAGGTCTGCACCCGTGGTAAAGTTTACGTAACACTAAAACCACCTTGATCACTGCTGATGTAAACTGGAGTTCATACCAACAGCCTCAAGATCAGTTCTCAAACAGCCTCTCCCCCTACTAGGCTTAGTCACTTCTCCTCTCCTAACCACAGGTACCTCCAACAGTCAAATACAAATGCACATCACTTGTGAACACCCCATATTGGCTGGCTGTCACACATATCAGTGGATGTCAGCTGTGATAAAATCGTTTGCCTCCCGCATGCACTGTTGTGTACAACTCTATACATAGTACTGACGAAGGTGGGATAGTAAGAATGCGTATTACGCTCTGTTTTTATGTATGTGTACTGAGTACATGCACTTTATTTATGCGGTATGCATAAGAAGCTAGCATACATGCATACTGCCCAACCTTCAATCAACCTCTATGTGTGTGCATGCACAAAAACAGTGACACATGCACACAAGCACACACACACATGCACACATGCACACACGCACTCACACACACACAAACACACACACACACAAGCACACACACACATGCACACACGCACACACATAGACTAATACAAGACTTTTGGGACTGAGAAAAGTGTGGGTTCGTTCTCAAAGAGATACTAAAGGCTCTCTATAGCTTGTAGGGTTGGGGTTGTGTAGAAACTGGTTAGATGGATAGCATACTGGTGCACTCAGATTGATGTTGGTTGGCCACAGGTGTGGCTAATGATAGGACAGCACAGAATGGACGGGGTAAGTTTGCCAGCAAGTGGGGAAAAGGGGAGAGTTGTAAGCTCTCCCCCAAAAGCTAATGTTTCAAGTCCCATGAAGACTGTGATCAAAATCACTTCTCTTATGCATGGTGTAGTTACATTTAATGGTATTTTGAGTAGGACTATTATAATTTCTCTTTTGATAGTATCTCGTTTCCTTGCTTTTACACCACTATTGCCTTGGAATCCTATATTCTACCAACTTACTCATACTTGTATTTATGAGATAAGAATACCACTCCCAGATATCTGTAATTCAGCACATACCATAATAATGTGCTGATTTTCCCTATTGATTGATGTTATCAGATTGATTTTTGGGTGTAAAATGTAAAGATGTCCTATCCAAGTATTGGGCACGTATCTATATGATATAGACACAGACACATCGCATGAAATACACACAGACACACAGACACACACACACACACTCACACACACACACACACACACACACGACATACACGCACCCACCCAGAGACACACACAGACACAACACATGAAATACACAGACACACACACGACATACAACGGTGCAGACACACACACACATGCACACATAAGGCACACAAAAATTACACAAAGACACACACCATGCACACGTGCACACACATACACACACAAACATACACGCAGACACACACACAAATGCACACAGACATATGAGCACACTCACAGACACACACAGACATCAGAAGCGTAGGAATGTAAACAGGATTGGAGGGGCCCAAAGGGTGTGTCTAATATAAATTCAGCATACTTTATACACATAAATGCCCAAGATTGGGGGGGCCAAGGTCCCCTCGGCCCCCCCCCCCCCCCCCCCCCCCCCCCTCGGTTCCTACGCCTATGGACATGCACAGACACAGACACACACGACAGACACATGCATAGACACACACGGATGCACACAAGCACACACAGGCACACGCAAACAGACACACAGACACATACATGTAGGTACATGTGCATGTAGCAACGTGTACACTGTAGTGTCATAGGACTGGTCTTTTATGCATACATCGTATCCCTATAGGGCTGTTTTCGGAGACAAATGGAAGACAAGTCATAAGGATATGCATGGTTAGCAAGCAAGTTCTGAGGCTTCTTTTTTCATTTAGATTGCTCCATGGAATGATGAATATTGCTCTTTAACTACATGTAGTATCAATTATGTCTGTGTAAACTTACCGCGGGCCCTGACCTACCGCAATCAGCAATGGTAGGGTACCAGGCAGAAACATTGCCCTTTAAAAAAAACAAAAAAACAACTTAACTATCGTATATTATATATACGAGAGACCATTTTCTCAGAAACTATCCCGTATATCGCTTGAAAGCCTGTAAAAATGCTGAAAAACGATTCAGTTGCTTTTTGTGGATAACGTTTGTGCTGAGACGCATATCCAGCAAGGTGCACTGTTAATTCTCGCCATGGAGCGCTCCACCTGTGCACAAGGTTAAAACTAATTTATAAATACATGTAATGAACACCTCTAAGAATCGCAGCAACAATTGTGCCATTCCTGCAATGAAGGAGCGAGCGTCTTCCCTTTTGATTTGCAGTTGTGCACCTAAACGGCAGATGCAGTTCTTATCTAGCCATAATTGTAAGGTCTGCACCTGTGGTAAGTTTACACAACACTACCCAATGCTGTCAATTCAACTTTCTGTTGCACATGCCCAGCATTATGAAATACTGCTTTTCTGCGCGCGAGGGCTATGAACTACCAGTTAAAGAGTGAGCTAGCGCAGCAAATAGCTTACGTACGTCGTGTTTCTACCCTTTGACGTGGGAGGTGCAAGATTACTGCATGCAACGATGCATTCACTTAATTCGATCCGTTAATTTAGTACGATCGTCTTGTGAAATGTTATTACCCGCATAAACTAACTGCCAGGGTGAGGAAAAACAGTCGCAAACGAATAGCTTTATAGATAAAGGGGGAGAATGGGCGGAACAAAGAAGTTATCAAAATTTTATTGGCAGATTAGGATAATCGGTTGCGTACAATAATTGTGCGAATCGAGCGGGAAATGTTGCATTAACTTTTCACAGCTGTATCTCTGTAACAGATAAATTAAAAATTAACGAACAGGACATATCAATAGTGACAGAACCCCTCTACGTACATACCGAATTTGAACCGATTTGTACGCTCCTACCTGTAGATGTGGCGGGTTTGAACACTACGGGGTATCTGACTTCGTAGCGTCGGTTCTGTGCTTGTGCAAGGCACTAAAATATACTTTCAGATAGAAATGTGGTGTATTATGAAGTATTGAAAACAGGAAGTCCATGATTTTAACCGTTGCGGAGTTATAGAGATTCAAACTTGATGCATTTTTATAAGTACGTACATAATGAGGCGCGAAAGTAATTATTTTTTTTGTCTTGATTGTTGTTTACTATTTTTGAATTGCAATGCAGTGAAAATTATAATATTCATTCAGACTGATTTGTGCTATTTTACAAAGTTATTTGAAATTCAATTGGAATAAAAAGCAAGATGACCGCCGATGTATGGTGATTTCTTGATACATGTATGTGTGGCTTAAACTGAGACAGGTGTCATGCAGCCCGTACATGTATGGACTGCGAAAGACTAAAGCGACTCCCGTGCACATGGGTTAAAACAAAACTTTACCTGTATGGAACTTAGATTTATGTACTTGTTTTTAAATTCGTGTGTCACCGAATTTTCTTAAGAGGTGTTCACAAGCTTTAAAAATCGCCATTTTTGTTGGCCGTTCTCGATATTTACGCATACTTACTTGCATCGATTATTCATATGATACATGTACATTTGTTTTTATTTTCTGTAGATAAAAATTCGGTGCTATAGATGTTGTTCGTCAAATATTTTTCCGGCATGCCTTTGGCTTTAAAAAGCCCACTGCTAATCGCCTCCTAACCTTGTGCTGAGGCCACAGTATCGGATCTTGTACCCGCTGTTCCGAAATTAGTGCCACGTGACGTTATGAACACGGCTTGCGCATACAGTTTGTAGTACATGAGTGTGTGTTCATTATAAATAGAATGGAATTAAGCGTAGTTGTATTTTATATTTTTACAGCTGTTCTGTTGTGAGCTTTGAGTAATTTATTTAGACAGGTACCATATTAACATACCTAGTTTCCAGCCGCATACAGCAGCGACCCCACTATAAAAATAGCATAATCGTCACGCGATTCATTTACATGACCACACCCTCACCCTTAAAGCTAAAGCAAAGATCATTCTAACATAAATGTCCGGTCCTTACAGAGATCTCACCTCACCCTCCCCAATTATAATAACCATTTCTGTAATGGCGCGGATAGCTCAACATTAAAGTGCATGAACATGCCACATACAAATGCATATTATATGCTTATAAAGTTTTGACCAAACGTATTTTCAAACACAAGCATTGCAGTCATACACATCGGCAGCAGCCATTTAGTTCAAAATCAGTGTCCTAGTAGCTATATGTAACTACAGCCATGTACTTGCACATGACAACACTAGCAACTAGATAACTACTTCATACTCATGTCTCTAAACCAGCATGTACATGTTGTATCTACATAACTGTTCATTACAGGCAGTGCTGGAAGGATCCGTCACGATTAGCCATTCGGCGAGCAGGTCAGGCTGTAGGAAGCTGAATAACAATACAATGAGTAATAGTAATAGTATAAGTAAGAAGTGTAAGAATAGGAAGAGTAAGAGTAGTAGGAGTTGTACAAGCACGAGGAGTAGTAGTAAGTGTAACCATAAAAGTAATAATAATAAGAATAATAAGTATAGGAACCATAGTAACAGTATGAAGTAGAGCAATAGGAAGGATATTGTGTTGAATAGCAGTATGGAGTTGGTGTGTTCGTAGTGGGGCGTGTTGTGCTCGTAGTAGGGCGGGTTGTGCTCATAGTGGGGGGCACTGTGCTGGGGGTGGAAATGGCTGGCAGTTGGGCAGCTGAGGTTTGAGCACTAACGGTCACAGCCACCGGAATGGCCACAACACTCCACATCACTGTAACTAACACAACTGCAGTAATGTTGAGACACAAAGATATGTTAGCCTTTGTCCTGGCAGCTGCAATGTTACCTCGTTTCTCATCATCCCTCGCCTGATGGAGGAAAAATGGTATCAAAATAGTAGAATAAAGCAATGATTAACTTACATTATATGATATGCATAATGCAGCAGTGGTGCATAAAAGAGATGGCCAGCCTCCAGTAATGAGGACCAAGCATGTCATCAAAGCAGACAGAGTGAGGTAGTTATCTCCAGAAGGTGTTTGGACAGCTGTACTAACTGGGACTGTGGTCGGCTGTTGTTGGATCGCCGTGCCGGGCTTATATTGGAAAAATCAACAACGAAGTACATGCAGATGAATGATTTATACTGCTTCATGCATAGCAATTATATGTACCTGTTGAGGTGTTGAATAATAATTTCCACCATAAGGTGGAGGTATATTATCTGTTGGATTTGGCTGCATGGGAAAAGTGGCTTTATAAGGATCTTGTAGATAGCTTTGATGTGGGTAGAGGTTTTCTCCATAGTATGGTGGTGGATTTGTATTAAATGACATTTGCCCTTGACCTGCAATGTTCTGGAATTGTACAGGCTGCTGTGGAGCAATAGACTCATACACATTGAATGGTTGGGGATTTCCATTGAGATATGTATTCCCTGATCCTGTATTACTCTGGAACTGCATGGGCTGCTGTGAAACAATAGGCTGCTGCGTATTGGTACCAAGATTGATTACTAATACTGATGCCTGCTGGTCTTGGGTACCCTGAATCCCATTCTGTGAGACACCTGTCCATTACAGGGGTGTAAATTCATCATTAAAAAACATATTGTGTGTGTGTGTGTGTGTGTGTGTGTGTGTGTGTGTGTGTGTGTGTGTGTGCTAGATGTTAGCATCTTTGCATTGAGTCTTCAATTGACAGTTGAGATTGAAAATTCCAAACGGTTGGCAAAATGTTAAGCACTACTAAGTGTTCTTAAAATACAATATGAAAGTCTCATGTCGTATAATTCTAATTTTAGCCTAGGCTGTTTGGTTCACCAATTGTAAGGTGTGAAATTTTGATCACAAAGTAAATTACGACTGATATTTTTACAACCATTATGGTTATGGCAATGAAGCTTTGAAAGCTGTGACACTTCTTCTGAGGCTTTAGGTTGGCATGGTCGTTGCTTCTACTGTCCTCAAACATTTGCTTTTTGTTATATTTGATATTTTGGGCAAACCAAACTGTGGGTAGTTGTGTATTACAGATTTTTTAGTTTCCAGGACACGGGCTGAAACATGGTTGAACTTGAAACTAGGTTCCGCTGTAATACTCTCGAGAAGAGAATACATGCTGTGTATATTTTCTTAAGTTATTCCTAACAAGTGCCTGATACTTATCTTATCATAGCAATAGTCTGTATAAACAAAACTGAACAGTTTGTTTTTATAAACAGGGGTATTGTTATATCAGGCGCCACTATTCAATTAGCAAGAATAACGTTTTGAAAGATGGCCTCTATTCTCATCGGAAAGTCCTGGAAACTGCAAAAACTAATACAGAACAACCCACAGTTTGGTTTGCCCCAAAAGTAAATTTTTTGAAGTGGTACATTCTCAAATATAAGTAAAACAAGGAAAAAATTGTCCAGGGCTTTGCTTTTCTCTTAACTTGTGCATATATTAACACACAGTTCATTCATTTCATTCAACTTAGGGACTGAGAATTTCATTCTCATTGTTACGGTAAACGGATCGACCCGCGGTGCGTTAGTGTGAAGGGGTAGAGGATATCTCTCTAGATAATATATGAATATGCTATGAAGCTGATAGTATAGTATTCTATTAATACTTTCGGTCCCAATCACTGTAATAAATTATAAATAGACTCGCGTACTCAGGTTTGAAAGATTCAGCACATATGCTCCTATAGCTTAATTGATACTTCTATATACAGTACTGAATCAGATGCCATCCTTTAATCCCCCCATCTTATCTTTCCTCTAAGAACTCACTTCCAGTCCCATAGCTTTTCGAGCTCCGTAAAAAAGCTGCGGCCAGAGGCCGGTTCAACCATAATCCCTACGACGTGCATGGTGTGTTTTTGTACAAGAAGATTAACACGGGGGAAATAAACCGCGGTTGGAATGCTATAGCTTATACATATAGCTATATTTGTGTTTCCCAAAACTGCAGCACATACATATCTACGAGACGATGATAAACGCAAATTAAACTTTTACTTTTAAATGATTGTAGGCGTCTGCATGCACCCTGCTCGTCTCTGTCGATATACTCTCCGTACCATTTAATCCCTTTTCCGTAATGAATAGGTGCCGGTAAAAACGCTAGGTTAACCTAGCGTTTTTCGCTAGCTAGCATTCCCGCCCTACAGAGTCACAATAATAACGAATACTTAGCGCCTGAGAATTACGTTTTACAGTAAAACAACGAAGTTCAAATACATAGTTAACTTGACCACATTCGTTTCTGATGAATCTGGCTGCATTCTGCCTCATTTGGGCCCACAGACAACAAATATACGCCCATCCCTTTCATTAGAGCACTGAACACAACAAAAGTTTGCATTTGGAGCTGGTTTGGGGCACACCTTGCAAAGCACAGCAGTCCCATGTAGTGCCCAGTGCTCTTTTGCAAGCTCTTTAGAGTTCCTGCTTTTAGCTGGTTGGCCTGCAAGGCTATTCTGTTTTGAGGCTTTTGAGCCACTATCTCTAGCATTGAGATACTGTGTGATGGACATAATCTGGTGCTCAACTGCACATTCAACATCACTGTCCTCATCTTCACCACTGTCATTCCCCTTGCACTTCCTGAGTTGAAGCTGGAACGGAGTAGGCTCTGGAGCACCATCTTTGCTGTTCTTCAGCAGCATTATGACCATGCAGCCTTTCAATGAAGTTTCTGTAGGATGGAACGTGTATGCGCCGATTGAAGTGATAGAATATATTGAACGTATCCACCTCAATCATCCCCAAAATGGTGCACATCAACCGAAACCACCATTTGCTAGTTCCAATAGCATTTTCCATCTCTAGACCATCTTGTCGTAACTGGTTGTGCACATCAATGGCACATGCTTCAAAATAGTACTTTATCATCTGTGTGCGAGGAACAGTGCGGGTAATGGTTTCAGATTCTCCAGTTGTTTCATTGAGGTGCCACCGCTTCCTTGCATGGTCATCAACAGACATGCTGTGATTCCACGTGCACGATGATGATCTTCTTTGGTGCAACTTCAGACCCTGGTTCATTCCAAACATGGCCATAAATATGCATATGTTCTATCATGGCTTAGCCATGCCGGTTTGGTCCGATGCTATGCCCTTATAAGCTCTAGCCTAATAGCAAGAGCTTATAAGGCCCTAACCAGGGTAGCTGGAGTGCCGGGCCTATTATATGGGTTTACACATGCGGCCCCCCCTATTATCAAAGAAGTGGGACTTGAAGCCACAGCCCCCTACTCCCATAGCAGATAATCTACCTATTGATATATTCCCTGTGCGATGAGAATGGGATTTGAACCCATGCAGGGCCTACTAGCCCCGACAGTTTACCACACTCAGCCACCTCATCATTACAGGGTGTGGCACCATAGGTGCAGCGAGGGATCCGGTATCATAATATTACAGCCTCAGCACCGTAGGTGCTACACCAACCCTATTAGGGTTTATTACATTAGGCCCCTACGCATGGGGTAGATTAAAGTGCAAATAAAATTAAGTACTTACTAACTCCATGTACTTTCTTCTCAGTACAAATGGTCACTGTGTCGCCACGCTTGGCTTGTGCACTAAAGGCTATCTCCTGGCTGCAGAATTTCCTAGGAAACTCCTTATGAGCTGTTTTGAGCAGACCGGAAAAGTATGTGGAATGTTCCAGCAGAGCAGTACAAGTGGCTACAGATGCAAACGCACTGTCTCCATGAACAACATGTCCACGACCATGCAAAAATTCCATCATTCTGAGAGTAGGAGCAACTGATTTTGGGTACCTGTCACAATACCTTTTGCCTGCCATAGCCTCCTTTCCCTCCTGTATCTCCAGAAACAGCATAATGCCAGTCTGTGCATCTGCCACATTATTGTACTCCACTCCAATGCCCTGTGGCTTTCGAATTATCTTGGAAAGGTGCATGGGGTCAGATCGTTAGGAATATCTCCCAATCAATGAAGCGGTCACGAGCTAAGCCGAAGCGTTCTCTCATTCTAAAAGGAGGAACAAAACCATCATCCCTAGTTCGCCACAGGTCCTTGATTCTTCCCATTGGATGCAGTGTTCTTGCATAGAGCACACCCAGACACATCCAATGTTCGTGTTGTGAAAATGCAGCAACATTGTCAGGCAGTGAGTCATTTGTCCATCGAAGACAATCCATCCAAAAGTCAATAGACATCACGTTCCTCCTCATCATGCCAGACTATCTCTGCCAATGTTCCCTGCCACCTGATTCTTGTTTCAGCATAACGCCAGCCATCCTTGGCACGCTGGCATTCCGTCACACCCCTTGCCATTGTTGATCATGTGGATCGGATGGGCTTGTCTCATGGCTACTTGCTGGAAGAGCATCAAGAGGGTTTAGTTCTTCGTCTAGATCCTCACACACTGGCTGAGCATCATGATTGAAGCTCTCGTCCTCTTCAAGAGCTTCATGCCGGCTGTTTTGTGGCTTAGTTGATGCTCCGGAGCGGGATCCGATGCTAATATGGGTTCTTTAGCATTCCTCCAAAATGCTGCACCATGTTCAGTTTTATAAAACTGACTCCCATTGTTCCATCTAACTCTCCTAGCGTTTTTTCGGGGCTTTGCTATCACTTCCCCTTCGACATCTAAGTTTTTCCATCCCGTACCGAACGTACGCATCAATGCATTTTACGCGCAACTTGGCACCTTTGGCGTGAACTTTAGCGCCTAGCTCCGGTAAACTTGCATTATCACGCCCAGTGCTCTGATAGCCTGCAACATTAGCCACGATTTCGAAGAGGGTACAATAGATAACCGCAAGACCTTTGACCCACAACAAACGCTAGGAACGCTAGGAAAAGCTAGCGTCTGGCACCTATTCATTAATTGCACATACATGTAACCTAAAGCTATACGCTCACCTTCCATCTGTTGAGACTTTCAAAGAATGCTGAGGAAAAAAAAAATGACTGAGTCTTTCAGTGACAGGAATGTTTGTGGACACAGGAAGTGGTTGTATTACTAATTATAATAATGCTTGAGGGGACAATCACCCACATGGGCAATACATGTATATAGAATGTGGAGGCATCACTGTTGTTGTTGCTGTCTTGTAAGTCCAGTAAGAGTTGAAAATTAAAGAGAATGCTTCTCCGAGCAACTATTTACCTGTGCCCCCACCTTCTGCATATTACTCGGGATCGTCGTGTACTATAGAGAGTTGTAATAATAATGCATCAAAAGATACAGCATGCTTAGATACTTCTCAGATCAGGTACATGCATGCACCGTTAGCTTCTGAGGCGTCTTCGCCCCCAATTTTAAGGAACTAGCATGTACTGATCTCCCACAACTGTATCTATACACCTTTAATAGAGGTTGTGGAGACCTGTCGTTGGGCACGCATAGGGGTTAAGGTGGAAGTTGGCAACAACTTAAGTAGAGACCACAGCAAGACCCGTCCAGCTGACATCATTACTTCCCTTGGGCAGAAAAGCTGCTTTAGATGTGTCGGTCCATCATCTCACCACTAAATTCTATACCCTGTTGGAAGCGGGAGTGTAGGCCACAGCTGCTGCCCAGGCCACTGAGTGGAAGAAGCACCAATCCAATGACCCTAAACGCTCTGAACTAAGGTGGGTATGTGTCGCTGGGGTGGTTGAAACATACGGAGCTTGTGGAAAGGAAGCCACTGCCATCATCTCCACTACTGTCATGCATGCAATGTGGGAAGCAATTAATAACCCCTATATCACCGCTTGCTTGGCGGCTAGTATATATAAGCTACGTACCCCCACTATAGGCTACCTAGCTGACTATACATGAATGCAGGACACGTATGCATGCATTACTACACTATAACCTGCAATTTTAGGAATGAACTTGAACATGACATTGTGTTTCAGCACATAGTGCGTACATTGCCTACATGAAACAAAACAATGGCAAACTGTTACTCCACGAACCCTTCATACAATGCACGCGAATAAGTTATAGGAGGCAAACAAAGCATTTGTACTTAGAAAAGCGTTTTCTCCTTCATTGCTTGAGCCAGGTCATCGTAGTCTAGAGTGGCCTTGCATGCTAAATAGGCGCTCCACTCCAGCTGAGGTTGCAGGCACAGCGAGATATTGCCGTGCCATTGACTGCAGATTGGGCCACATTGTTTTCTCCTTCCACCAACTTAGTATCTTGGTCTGTTTTGGTGCATCCTTGGTCTGAAGGTACATCTCTATAGTTCATCCTGGATGTGGCTTCGTTCGTGATCACCATCAGTATCATTCAGAGTTGCCTCAGCATAATGTTCCTCACCAACACATTTAGAAGAAGGCACTCAAACAGACCAGAACTGGAGACCACAAATCAGCAGCTAGAGCCGGACGAAGACCTTCACCAATTACTTCAGTCATTTGATGCTTCATTCTCCGTAGCCACAGCAACCATATGCTGTATGTGTTTTTGTATCTCATGATGACTGCACCCATTATATTGCCCAATGCTTATTTCCAGGAACACTTCACGAAGTTCAGAGTCATGCATGCTCGACCATAACGAACCAACCAATAAGCCACCTTTCAGCAAATATATGCATGTCGACGCTTAGTAGTGAATTTGGGGAGAACTTCCATGACAAGGGTATTCTTCACACCATCAATCTGTAAAGTTTTACATTGCTTTTTCATTTTCTTGTTTCCACCCCATACTTGGCATACTTGCTGCGCAGATGGTTTGCTATGTTTGTTGTGACACCACACCAGGTAAATTGAGCATCACATTTACTTACATTACACTTGCATCACATTCTGATGATTGCTCGTGCTATTGTGGGCTTCGGCACGTTTTCTGGCACGCTTCTCATGCAGTGATTTCAGCTAGTGATGATTCTTGCTCTTCACGGAATTTAGCGACATACATGTACTTTTCGGTACCAGCGAGATGTTCAATAGGTTTCCAAGTATCGCTTTCAGCACAAACCCTTCCATCCGATGAGATATCTTGGTACTACTCTCTTTTCTAGGCGCTCTGCGGCAATTACATCTTCAGTTTCATACATTTCTTGATTTCCAGCTTTATCCGACCTATGTAACGGCGTTCGTTGAAGGCCCCCAGGAATCCCATTTGGGTACAAGATTAGTTTAGAATTTTGTCCTTACCAAACAACAAGGAGCCAGTATTAAGTAATGTAATCTAACTTAACATATACGGTCTACGATGGAAAATTACGGGAGTAGCCTCTGAACAAAGTAATACCAAGCGGAGAGCAGACACAGCAGAGCCTGAAAAGAAACGAACCGCCTAACGCGAAAAGTGTCGAGCAGTCGGGCGAACCAGAAACGAAACAGACCGCTGAACTTGAAAAGTATCAAGTAGAGCCAGAAAAGAAATGGGTAAATAAAGTGCGATACGGGGAGGCTAAATATACACTGGAATGCCATCGAAAGAGTACTACCAATAAAGTCACTCAAAAGTATGTCGTACAGTACATGTACCGGTATAGCTACTGTACCTACTGTTACCATTGATATTATGCTCTTTCTATGTGATGTTGCACTAAAATGAACACGTGGCACCTTGTGTCTATACATGTATGTGTATCTGTCCATGTAAGTAATGTATACCCATTTAAAAAGAACCAGGCATATACTGTTGATTGATGAAGCCATATGGATGATTTGGTTCTGGTGTTTGCTTGTTATTGCATGACTTATGTATTTAAAACTTTGTAACCAATTTTGTATTATAGTGAACCACCTTGCATGTGTATCAGCATAGGAGGTTAAATGGTTATAAGAATTCATGCATTGCAAATACATTATTTGTGGCTATACACTTAGTGGTCACTAACAGCTGCAAACGATGGGTGAGTCTTGCAAAAGGCAACACAATTCCTAAGAATTGCCTTTGAGACCATCTTTATACTCCCTTCGCATGCTATACAAGGGAGAAGCTGTAGAAGTAAAGGAGATGAATACATGCATTCAAATTGTCAGCAACTACGATGTTAGTCAATAGTGCAGTTGCGATGCTATAACAAGGCACTGAGCATGCATAGAAAGGTAACAGGTGAATTTCTACATGATGCTAATGTTATTATGCAATTAAAAATAACAGGTAGTAGCTTTGTAGACAGGGTAAGTATCGTACTGAGGATACGTTACTGTATTTATCTGTCTCATGTGAGCAAATATTTACTTTTATGTTTCAAAGCTCCAACCATATCATCCTTCTATTAGGAGGAACCAGGTATTAGGAGATTGGACACTTATCAGAGGACGAGGACGGCAAGAGGATGTGGCCAAGGCAGCGGATGACGGGATGGTGTTGCCTATTATACTGAGACTGTAAACAGCAATGTACATGTATGTTTGTTCATTCTCGGAATGAGACTTTTGCACAACTTCCATGGTACTGTACGTCCATTGCGTGCATGCCAATTGTACGAACAAAAATCCATGAAATAAGAAACTGTGACAGACCAGAGGTCTCTCTGATGTCAGAAGTTCATACGGGGTCATAACGTGTCGAACTCGTGAATGGAACATTTAGTAGGCTTGTCTGTGTGTATATAATGGTGTGAACAGTGTATATTCGGGGGTCTGGTGACGGGATTAAGTGGCTAGCAGGTGGAACAACGTGAGCAGAGCAGCGCTAGCGGCGGGGCGCACAAGCTATAGCTAGTTCGGTCCGTTACAGAAACTAAATACATTCTCTAGGAGAAAGTTGGTGGTATATAGGATATGAAGGCAATAGTGGTGTAAAACCAAGAAAACAGGGTCTAACAATAATGGAAAATGTAACAGTCCTATACTTAGCACTTTTGTAGGATATATGTTATTTGTGTGCTAAATATAGGACTATTACATTTTACCTAATTGTTAGACCCTTGTTTCCTCAATTCAGATATACCACAAACTTTCTAATGTTTTTAGTTACTTGTTGATAAAATGATGATTGCTAGCACTACCAAAGCCGGAGGAAGTCAGAGAGGAGATGAATGAAGCACATGAATAATGAGATACAGGTCGAAAGCCAAGCCCTCCAAAGCTGAGGCTATGTTGTGTTTGTTGCCAGTGATCATCCGAAATATAAACTAGAGAAGCAATGTCTTACCTCCTTATCAAAGAACTACAGAGAATCATAGGAAAAGCTAGAGGTGTGGTTCTTGCTAGATAAACTAGCTTACAGTAGCTGCTACCACAGCGAAACCGCTATCCGGAGACGGGTTGCAACGGTGCCCCGTCACTTTCGATCAAGACGGACTTCCACGTAAATTTCACGGAAACGTTTAGTGACGGTATCCGTGTATTTATGAACGTGAATCGACGAACGCTACCGCACGGTACCGCGTCCTCCACTATTATTGACGCATGGTCACGTGATACAAGTAACTCCTTCCGAATTCAAAAAATGAGCGGCAAGTGACGTTACTGTCACCACTGCGGGGAATACGTGTGTGGATCTACATTTTTTGAACACCAAATGCTAGTAGAGTCGTCATCCAAAGCTGATAGTTCTCTTCAAGCTAAACAACAGCTTCCTGCGGAAGGTATGTATCGTATATCATACACGTGCACCGATTATGTATGCATATGCGCAGCTGCATACTCGATTCGCGAGATATAGCTAGTGCTGAGCGGTAGCTAATTGTATCCTTTTTTATTATACAGACGTACTGGGTACCGGTACTATGGCAGACAGGAGAGCATATAGAATACCTCTCCGGCTCTGAGTCAGATTTGTCATCAAGTAAAGAATCTTTTCAGCAAGGACTCCATAACTATAAATGGCACCAGTTGCCTGTGTGTGTATGTGATGTGTGCCTCTGTGTGAGATGTGTGCCACTGTGTATGTGTGCCTGTGTGTTGATGTGTGCCTGTGTCAATGTGTGCCTCTGTGTAATATGTAGCCTTAGTGATGAGTGCCTCTGTGTGATATGCGCCTCTGTTTATGATACATGTGTCCCTGTGTGTAATGTGTGCCAATATGTGTAGCCTACGTGTGATGTACACATGCCTCTGTGTGATGTGTTCCTGTGTGTGATTTGTGATGTACACGTGCCTCTGTGTGATGTGTCCCTCTGCTCTGTGCGTGATGTATGCCTCTGAGTAATGTGCACTTGCCTCTGTGTGATGTATTGCTGTGTGATGAGTGCCCGTGTGTGATGTTTGCCTCTCTGTAATGTGTAGTCTTAGTGATGAGTGCCTGTGTGATGTGTTCCTCTGTTTATGATGTGTCCTTGTGTGTGATGTGTGCCAATGTGTAACTTGTGTGTGATGTGTGCCTGTGTGTGATGTGTGGCTGTGTGTGATGTGTGCCTCTGTGTGTGATGTGTGCCTCTGTGTGTGAT
Organism: Ephydatia muelleri; assembly: GCA_013339895.1. NCBI lineage: Eukaryota > Metazoa > Porifera > Demospongiae > Spongillida > Spongillidae > Ephydatia > Ephydatia muelleri. The sequence continues at coordinate 1,879,819 of JABACO010000017.1, forward strand.
ATGTGCCTGTGTGTGTGATGTGTGCCTGTGTGTGATGTGTGCCTATGTGATGTGTGCTTGTGCCTGTGTGAGATGTGTGATGTGTGCCTGTGTGATGTGTGCCTATGTGCAATGTGTGCCTGTGTGTGATGTGGCTGTGTGTGATGTATGCCTGCGTGTGATGTGTGCCTGTGTGTGATATACACATGCCTCTGTGTGATGTGTGCCTCTGTGTGATGTGTGCCTATGTGTGATGTGTGCCTGTGTGTAATGTGTGCCAATATGTGTAACCTGTGTGTGATGTGTGCCTGTGTGTGATATGTGCCTATGTGTCATTTGTGCCTGTAGCCTTAGTGATGTGTGTCTATGTGTGATGTATGGCTGTGTGCTATGTGTGTCTGTGTGCATACCTCTGTGTGATGTGAGCCTGTCTGTAATGTGTGCCAATATGTGTAACTTGTGTGTGATATGTGCCTGTGTGAGTGTGCATGTGTGTGATGTGTGCATGTGTGTGATGTGTGCCTCTGTGATATGTAGCCTTCGTGATGAGTGTCTGTGTCTGTGTGTGACATGAGCCTGTGTGATGTGTGCCTGTGTGATGTGTGCCTGTGTGATGTGTGCCTCTGTGTGTGCCTGTGTGATGTGTGATTTGTGCCTATGTGTGATGTGTGCCTGTGTGATTTGTGCCTGTGTGTCATTTGTGCCTGTGCGTGTGTATGCCTGTGTGTGATGTGTGCCTGTTTGTGTGATGTGTGCCTGTGTGTGATGTGTGTCTGTGTGATGTGTACCTGTGTGATGGTGCTTCTGTGTTATGTGTGCCTGTGTGATGTGTGCCTCTGTGTGTGATGTGTGCCTGTGTGTCATTTGTGCCTATGAGTGATGTATGCCTGTGTGTGATGTGTGCCTGTTTGTGTGATGTGTGCCTGTGTGTGATGTGTGCCTGTGTGTGATATGTGTCTGTTGATGTGTGCCTGTGTGATGTGTGCCTGTATGATGTGTGCCTTTGTGATGTGGGCCTGTTGGTGTGATGTGTGCCTGTGTGTGATGTGTGCCTGTGTGTGTTTGTAGCCTTAGTGATGAGTGCCTCTGTGATGTGTGCCACTGTGTGATGTGTGCCTGTGTGATGTGTACCTGTGTGATGGTGCCTCTGTGTTATGTATCCTGTGTGATGTGTGCCTCTGTGTGATGTGTGCCTCTGTGTGATGTGTGCCTATGTGTGATATGTGCCTGTGTGATGTGTGCCTATGTGTGATGTATGCCTTGTGTGATGTGTGCCTGTGTGTGATGTGTGCCTGTTTGTGTGACGTGTGTGTGGCTGTGTGCAACATTATAGAAGTACTTCGTTCATTCTTTACATGTGTAGGGATAAAGGATTATGTCTTCCATCCTCACTCAAACTAAAACTGATTCCATGTACATGTTGTATGTTCTGCATTCTTGTATTGGACCTTAATGAATCAATTTCAAGGCTGATAAAAGATTTAAATCGCACATACATGTACTGGACTGTTACCTCATTGCCATGGCAACAAATCGCATACCAATAACAAGCGGTATAAGCTCGCTAATTGCAATTGATTGACAGTTGCTGGTTAATTCAACTATAACTTTCCCTTGACCAATTCACGTGACTATTAATATTAGGTTTTTGGCGGGGAAACAGTGGTGTAGCCGATGGATGTTACCTATTTTATCGCAACCTATTTTGGCGCCAAAGTACAACGTGCATCAGCGCAGCAAAGAGCACGATATGGTAAGCGTTTCGCTATCGGCCTTTGTCCTCCTCTATAGCAACTTTCAGGTTCAAAGATTGGCGTGGAAGTTATGGATCCGAATAAACTTGTTGATTCGCCACATACTGACATGAGTGCTGCGTAAGTGCCATTTTTGGGGTGTCGAAGATATCACAACCACTTTTCTTCCATCTACAGGAATAGGTTGTAACGCGAACACATATTAGTAGGTGTAACGTATTATTGGTACGTTATTTAATTGTATTTCCTCTACCCAGCCACCTTTATTTTTTTTGGCTTTGGAACGCAATGAGGTATGTTTTTTTCTCATCTGTGACTTTTTACACAAGATGAACGTTTGATGACGTGAGTGGCTCCACGTTTGTGCCAGTGTCATCGCGCGCAGATTGTCAATACCGGCGCAAATGTGTAAGCAAGTACTTCTGTGGTTCATGCATTCATGATTGATGCTACACATAATTATCTTTCAACAGAACGGAATTCGGCTTTTTGCCTAGTGTGGAGACCAATTAAGCAAAACTGACACTTGCTCTTCCTTTTTATATGCATTTGTATTTGTGTATGGTTTTTTGAAGAACTAACCCTGAGAAAAGTGAATGGGATGGTGCACGTATACGTTAAAGCTGCATGGATAGAAAGTAGAAGCGGTACCGCTGTAGTACCGGTAGCCAGAAATCCAACTTTACGTACCGACGGTATACGATGCGGTAAAAAGCGAACCGCCTTTAACCGTGGATTTCCCGGACTGACGGATTATAACGTTTAAAGACGTGACAGAGCGACGGAGGGGAAGGACGTTGCCGTCCACTCTCCGTCCACAGACGGACCGTTGGTATTGATATCAACGGTATCCGCCTACATCTGAGTGACGGGTAAGGTCACGTGATGAGACGTTACCGTCTCAATGTAATGGTTTCGCTGTGTACATACGCAAAGGAGAGACGCTGCTACATGGAGATCAACTGCAGCCACCTCTATACTAGGGCAGAGAGCAGGACCTTGGCATTTGAAGATTTCTCAGCTATGAAGTGGGAGCAATGCAGATAGTCACCCCCAGGATGCTAAGTTAGGTAAAATATATGACTTCATGGCTGGTGAGAACAAGTTGTTGCCCTGTGGGCTGAAGACCTTGCATTTAGGAAAAGTCCCATGCATATGAGGTCCCAGTTAAGATGCAATCCACGTAAGACTGCAGACCATGTTGCATAGTCTTATCATTGTCAGAGGTATATGCAGTGTCTGTGTATGTGTGTGTGCAGTATTGTACAGAGGACCAATCCTATGGACAATACATAGCTACATGAACCTATGTAGACTGATGTGTATAGAGAACAGGCAGATGAGAACTGAGCTGTCAAAGGGACATTTTGAAATACAGCAATGACAGAGGTACACAGAAAGTCCAATCTCAATAGGGTAGTAAAATTGAGAACTGATAGAATCAGTGGCTCCTTGAACTGCTAAATTGAATAGAATAGTGAGAAGTCAAACTATTGCCTGTTTCCCTATGTGTTTGACATCCTCATGCTACATTATGAAGTGAACGAAAATTTTTTTCGGACTTCAGTTTGACCATACACAGTACACACTCACATGCATCTGTGGTACCTTTGCCATGAACTTGGTATCTTGCAGGAGCCAGGCAAGATTTGCAAGCACGTGGTTCAGCTGACACACCCTCTCGTGGGTACTAATTACATTCTTGGTATGCGACTTAACATTCCTGCCGCTCACAGAATGTTGGCAAAAGTCTCCAGATGTACTATCTCATTTATTACGTCATGGCACTCAAGTCTAGGTTAGAAAATTATTGTTACACAGTAGCACTGACATACAAATTTGAGCTGCACAATAACATAATAATAAACGTCATTAACTATAAATCAGAAATGCAACATAATCACTGCAATTCACTTACATGACAGATACCTCAATGTAACTAGGAATAGTAAAATTTTATAGACTGTTCAATTGTCTTCCTGCATATAGGACAACTCGTCACATGTTCAGCACATAAACTGCATGCAAATATATGACCACAGGGAATAAAAACCATCTCCGCTGATCTCTCGAAGCATAACTTACAATCGACTTTCAACTGCATAAAAAAGAGAGTAAACAGCATTAGGTATAGGAAGTAATAAGTACAGCACAGGTATCAATCAATAATAAATAAATCCAGCTTGCTAATTAACTTCAATTGCATGAAATAGTAAATTATGACATAAAGAAGTTAATAATATTGTAACTAAATTAAATGTTAACACTTAATCAAAAGAAATTAGTAATCTGCAATGGGACACAATTAAAATCATTATTGACTACCTACAAGTTAAACTGTATTAAATCTCAAATCAATACAAACCATTCATTCAAGATTAAGTAACCACCCATATTCAACTTATATTTAATAACACTTTAGTAATTGGGCAGCTAACACTGTAAACAAATAACAATCAAACATTAGGTTTTTGGGCACATCATAATGAGTTAAGTTTGACATATTGATATTTGTTTTTAATTTAAAATATTACTATTATAATTAGAAGTTTGACTGGTATTGATCACTACCATAAGTACTTGTGGTGAATTTTTACTTCATGATTAAAGACCAACTTGTCATTAAGTACAATTCAAGTTAATTCCATGCCTGCCTGTGAAGCAAATCTATTATAGAAATGCCCTAAATTCACTGTACGAAATATTGAAATGTACGGTACTACAAATTTGCTGCACTGGTAGTTCAAAATAAAATTTAGTTCTTAACAAGTAGTAAATACTGCTGATAAGATCTGATATATGATTGAATGGATTCATATTCTAATTGCAGGTGACCATTAGCAATGAAGAGTAAGATCAAATCTAATTTAACAATTGCTCACTTACATGTATAAATAAAAAGATTTCATTACCGTGGCTAAATAAATTAACTGTACATGGCAAAGTTCTCATTTGCAAGACATAATATGTTTCCTAATTAAAATGGCAGCCATACTCTATGAAGGCAAGGGTTTGAACCAATCAACAACCGACACTCCCATATATCTATTAAAGGCAATGAGTCCAGTCATTCAAACATTCATCATTGGTGGAAAAATGACCAGCTATCAGATTGTCTTCTTCGGCAAACCAATACAAAAAAACTAAATCACTAAACGCGTCATTGTACACAATTAAGACACTCAAAACGTGGGGGCACTATGTTTCAGACTTGCTTTTGAACTTAATTAATAATAACGCCTGCATTTTAAACTGTAAAGTTATGAATTTCAAGTTACCGGGTTTGATAAATCAATTTGATTTGTTTCACTTTAAATTTAAAGATTCTGTTTGATAAGTAATTTTAATACATATTCATGATAAGTCCACAATGAAATGCGGTAAGAAACACCAATTAAAATCATTTAGTAGTGAGTTAAGTATATTAAAAGTCTTTTTGTACTTTAATATTTAATTTGTTCTAAATCATTACTAATAAAATAATTATTCCACACTTTCACTCAGGGTAACAGATACATGTAGTTTATCAATCCTAAAAGTTGTCGTACATTATTACATCATATTTATTTTATCTTTACACCTATTACACTGCAAGAAGACTATGGTTATACAAACTACATACAGTAAACGTGTAATGTTTCGGGATAGGCACGCATGCATAATCAATATATGTGCACTTATCCCATAGTTATATGCAGCTATGCAATTTGTATACCATAGTCTTCTTGCAGTGTCATATTTTCATTATCTCAATTCAAATTTGCCTAATCCATAAATTTATTTAGTTCGATGATCCTATTAGTTAAATGCCTTTGCATTCATCTCTGAACACCTGGTATTGGAAAAAAAAAAGGCAAGTATTGTAGTTTATTGTAATGCAGTAAAATGAGCTACAATCATGACTACTTAACCAGTAATTATGACCGAGATATAGACGTTAAAAGAAAAATTATTTTGTTATCATAAAATTTCTACATAGCCACAGCAGGGACTAAGATAAGCTGTATATGCTTAGCAATGTTGTAAAGTATACACCCAAAATTTAATATTCACTTAGATCAGTTCATATAGTTCAGCTAAAAAGAGTCACTTTGGGCAGAACCCTCATGCATGCATCAGGTCATTCAACTGAATTACTACAAAAGTAGCTAACTCCCTACAGTTTCAGACAATCGGATAGTAATAATGTAGACTGAAAAGAGCATGAATCGAGCTTTCAGATGACCTCTACAATATGAAGTGATGTTTATTGACTTTTCATGAACAATAGGCTTACACTAGTGTAATAAAAAGTAGCCTATGAACTAACTTTAATATGGACCTATATATTACAGGAAAGTGGTTAAAAGCGAGTGTCAGCTTCTTTCAATATGAAAAGCTTTTCAAAGTATTGTACAGTGTATTAGTGTTCTTCGTAGGCATGTATTATTAATTATCCTGCATTTCATAAATTACATTCAATAACTGCAGGCTGGTTAATGTATATAATTGTAGTGTCAGGCCAAGGAACACACATGTATACTGTACATACCCGATCAGCTTGACTTTCACTCTCAAAACTTGTTGCAAATGACGATGCAGTTACCGCTTGTCTTTGTTCTGATGGTATTTGTGCATTAGGCATTGGTGTGCTTGGTACGCTTGGTGTTGGTATATTTGGTGCTGGTAAACTTGGTGCTGGTAGAATTGGTGCTGGTAGACTTGGAGTTGGCACACTTGGTGCTGGTAGACTTGGTGCTGGTAGACTTGGTGTTGTTACACTTGGTGCTGGAGTTGGCACACTTGGTGCTGGCACACTTGGTGCTGGTAGACTTGGAGTTGGTACACTTGGTGTTGGTACAATTGGTGTCAATAGACTTGGTGTCAGTACACTTGGTGTTGGTACAATTGACATTGGGTCACCAGTTGGTATACTTGGACATGATGAAACACTTGGGATTGGTGTTGGTATGCTCGATGTTGCTACACTTGTTAGTGCATCCAACGTTGGTACACTCAATGTTACACTTGATGCTTGTCGCGGTCTTTGCATACAATGTTGGAAGAGCACACAGTTGTGAGTGAATTACACAGTGCAATAGTGCAACTCGTGCTACAGGATGTGCCACAATCAGGAAAATTGCGTACAAGTTGAATACAAGTATACACATTTAACAAAACAATTCCTCTAGCATACATGTAGAAAGAAATCAACTTCGATAAATATATTAATTTTAGTCAAATTTTTAACAAAAAAACCCATACAATGTGTAAACTTTTCTGACTTAATCATAAACATTCAATAAAAAGATTATTGTAGCTTGCAATTTATGGTCCAAGTTCCATCTTTTTTTCACATTATAATAAAACATATGGGTTCGTTTCTGCGAAAAGGGACCTAGTGCATATTATAAAATTTGTTATAAAAATGCCTTATGTTTAAATCGCTGTAACTCCCGAACGGTACAAGCTATCGACTTCCTATTTTCAACACGTCATACTACACCATTTCAGAATGTAAAGTTATATTTTGGCGCCTTGCACAAACTCTGTGCCGACGTTATGAGATCCGATAGCCCATGGGGTTAAAAAACGCCACATCTTCAGGAAGGAGCGTCCAAATCGTTTTAAATTCGGTGTATACGTAGAGGGGTCCTGTCACTATTGAGTTGTTCTTTTCGTTAATTTTTATTTTATCCGTTACAGAGATATACCTGTGTAAAGTTAATGCACATTTCCAACTCGATTCGCACAATTATTGCATGCAGCCCGCGTTCCATTCTCCCAATCCACAATAAATTTCGATAACTTTCTTTGTTCCGCCCATTCTCCACCCATACTCTGCCTAAAACGAAGCTAGCCGTTAGCAACACCCATGCAACGACAATTCAAAAAAGAAGAAGAAGACATCTCGCTTGGCAAGACGATCGTACCAAATTAATGGATTGAGTCGAATGGTTAATTGCAGTAATCTTGCACCTCCCACGTCGCTGATGGCCGAATTCAACATGGCTCGCGTAAGGCTATACATGTATTGCTACGCACTTGCATCATCCTCTAGTCATGCAATAAAGCTTTCCTATTTGCTGTAGCCCTTGCTAAAATTATTGTCACACCCACTCAGCTACGCTTGCAATGTCAACTTTCAGCTCACGCATAATACATAAACATCAGTGCACTCATGCTGGCTCACACACCTTTATGCATTTGTGCACACACTTGTATTGTTGCGTATATAAACCTGTACACCATCGTATGAAATATTCTTATACACAACACTCACGAATACAGTACTTGTGGCACACAATAAACCAGTCTGATGATGATGACACACTCTCACACCACATGCACGTGCATTCTACCGTTTAACTGTGTGCATTTTTGAGGGGGTTTATGTACTGAGCTTCTGTACTCTTAGTTTAATCCTTGGCATTGTTGCCTTTAGAAGCATTCCTTATAACAACTCCTCTCTGTGCAGGCTGAGTTTCCCATATAAATGGTTCTTCATACATGACATAGAGCCCTCACATGTACATAGGTGTATGGCGACATATAGGATTGGCTCACTGTACGTGCATTATGTCCCCAAAGGATTGGTTCTCTATATGTGCATAGTTACCATAGGATTGATCATTTGTACGTACATCATGTCTTCATAGTCCTCTAGAGGTACACATACATGTACATTGTACATGTTTCAAAGAATAACTATATTTTACCGCAACATGTGTAAAGTTTTTAAAAAGTTCGTACGCACTCACATCATCTTTCTCTGGTCAGTGGAGAAACATGTAATAAAGCTTTCCTATTTGTTGTATTGCTCATCACTCTTTATGCCCCCCCCCCCCCCCCCCCCCCCACTCAGCTATGTGGCATCTGTATCACTTCACAGTAACTTTGGTCTCCTTTTGCCCATACAATTTTGAGCTCACACAGAGTACATGAATGCGCCCTAAGGTAGAGTAGAGTTTAGGTACAGGTGTAGTAAAGCAAGTTTAATGCACATGACCAGTCAATGTCATAGTATTACTAAGCTTTCTATGGGTACTAGGTACAGTGCATGTCTGCTGCTAAGGCTGAGATGTAAGCATATGTTTCTACAGATGCATTCAATGAATGATCCTAACTAATCCTAAGCTTGGCATTAGTGCCCAATGCAGGGTGTCTTACCCCTAAAACCCTTATCCAATCAAAAATCATCCCAATGATATGTTCACAGGTTCGCATCCATATAAAAGTAATTTCATGTGTGCAGCACTCCAGTCATAGCCTGACTACGGCTCAGTTGACCAACTCCTTCCCCCATTAGATGATGGGTTGCTAGTTGGCCAGGTGGCTAAGAAGGGCAGCACCAGGCGACAGGTCTCAGTTCTCAGCTCCTGGATGGAAGCTTGGAACATATTGCATTCAGATTGCGCCCAAACTACTCTTGAGCTGGTGAAGTACCAACACATCATCTGCCAGCTCTTCGCACCCGATGGCAGCAGCCTTGAGGTATGACAGCTCTTTTGGCAGGCTGCAGCTATGGACAAGCTGCATAACCTCCGCTGGGACATGTTGAAGGAGGAAGTGCTGGTGTGGTAAGTCACACATCAGCCCTTTCATGCATGGCAACAGTCAGCTCACCACCACACCAGCAGGCACTACTCCACCATCTGGTGCACACAGAGCGAGCCACCTCAATGCAGGCCAGGAGATTTGCCAGTGTTTCAACTTTGGCAGGTGCAACAAGAGGGCAGAGTGCTATTTCACCCACACGTGCTGGGTCCCAGGCTGTGGTGGAGAGCACTCCGCCAAGGCCTGGCCATGTGCTACACCAGTGGCCCCGTGATCTCCAGCAAGTTCATACCACTCTACGACCAGTTAAGTCACACTACTCTATGCCCAGTGAACTCACACCACTCTACAACCAGCAAGCTCACACCACTCTATGACTAGCGAGCTCACACCACTCTACGATCAGCGATCTCACACCACTCTACGATCAGTGAACTCACACCACTCTACAACCAGCAAGCTTACACCACTCTATGACTAGCGAGCTCACACTACTCTACAAACAGCGAGCTCACACCACTCTACGACCAGCGAGCTCACACCACTCTACAACCAGTGAGCTCACACCACTCTACGACTAGCGAGCTCACACCACTCTACAACCAGCGAGCTCACCCACTCTACGACCAGTGAGCTCACACCACTCTACGACCAGCGAGCTCACACCACTCTACGACCAGCGTACTCACACCACTCTATGACCAGTGAGCTCACACCACTCTACGACCAGTGAGCTCACACCACTCTACAAACAGGGAGCTCACATCACTCTACAATAAGCGAGCTCACACCACTCTACGACCAGTGAGCTCATACCACTCTACGATCAGTGAGCTCACACCACTCTAGGACCAGTGAGCTCACACCAGCGAACTCACACCACTCTACGACACTCCAACTTTAATCACAACTTACACCTTCACCCTGACAAGGCCTGGGTTACCTGGCTGCTTGACAGCATTGGCATACGCTGACTCTGTTTCTCCGCTTAAATCACGCAACCTATCCACAGCATACACAAATCCACATACACACACACACACATACACACACACACACTACACTTACACATATATACATGTGGCACAAACAATAACACTCTAATGATGGTACACTGAATGTGTTCTCTGCACATGTATTCTTGATCTATTCTATTGAACACTAGCTCATGAGGGACATACATGTAGGTCACGTACACTGTAGTGTCCCATAGGACTGATAGGACTGGTCCTTTGTACATACATCATATCCCAATAGGACTGCTTGAGACAATTAAAGAGAATAGAGGACAAGTCATAAGGGATTCCATGGGTTGGCATGTAAGAGGCTTTTTTATTTTTTATGTTTTTCTTAGAGAGGTGCAGAGTTGGATAATGAATATTAAACTTTAACTTGCTACTTATGCCTGTGTAAACTTAGCATGGGCCCTGACCTACAGGATAGGGTAGCTAACAATAAAATTCATTGCCACAGGCCATGCAGGAACAACACAGGCCATGCAGGACCATCGCCCTTCAAAAAATTAATAACAATAAACTTTACATGCGCAGTGCACCGTTTTCCATCAAGAAGAGGCAGCACACAGTGTTGCAGGTCACACTAGTTGTATGCAGGGAATGAAGTGAGTGTTCAAGTACTCCTAGAAGGGTATAGCAAGAGCGGAATGGGAAGCACAATACTTTGTAAATTGTGAGAAGGCTAGGCCAGGAACAGAAATCTGATGGAGTGCAATAACACTCGTTGAATTCCCTGCATTCAAACTAGTGATGCAACATTGTACTGTAAGGTTAGACTGTTACCTTTGGTGATGAATATTATTGTACCTGCCTATCATTGCAGATTGTGGTCCCATGGTAAGTTACACAGACATACCTTAGCAAGCTAGTAACAATTTCATTATTCTGCTGTTGCCAGACTCCCAAACGCTTTTACAGGTGCAATGTACAGTGCTAGATGATGAGTGTAACTGAGGGAAAAAGTATACTTTAAGAGAAGACTACAAGCAACAATGCAGAGGAAAACGACTGTGAGTACGAAAGCAGGTACAGAAATTGAGAATAGAATCAGTTGCCTCTTAATCTGTTCATCGAATAGAACGCTGTGCAGAGGAAACGTTCAAGGAGGCAGACCTTACACTTGAATGTATTTGGATGTACCATCATTATTAGAGTGTGTTATAATGTTGCCATATGTGTCACGGTGCATAAGTGTTGTGTTTATGTATGTGTGTGTGTGTGTGCAAGTGATGTGCTCAAGAATTGTACAGTGCTATTTGCACAACGTATACACATGCATAAGGGTGTGTGAACCAGTATGGGGGCATGTTCATGCACTCCATATGGTGCGGGCAAAAAGAGAATTGAAGTCAGCATAGCAGCAACAGTTGAGGCATAAAGAATGATGAGAAGTTGAGCAAGTTGAGCAAGGGTTATGCAAAATAAGAAAGCTTTATTTACACACTTCTCTACTAGATTACATGTATGTGCGTGCATAGGAATATATAGGCTTTGCACATGCATGTATACAGTGATGTACAGTATATGCAAGCACAAAGGACCAAACCAATGGGACACAGAGGATCATTGACATACAGGGACAAAATGTACGTACAAAGGACCAATCATATGGGCCTATGGGGTCACAATGCATGTACAAAAGAACAATCCTATAGGGACACGAGGTACCTGTGTGTACAAAAGACCTTTAACCCTATGGGGATCGATGCACAAATAGATGACCAATCCTATGAGCACACGATGCACGTACAGTCGTCCAATCCTATGGGACGCTGCATATAGCTACACATACTTATGTACATGTGAGAGCTCTATGTGGTACGAAGAACCATTTATATGGGAAACCCAGCCTGCACAAAGAAGAGTTGTTATAAGGAATGCTTTGGCAACAATGCAGGGGAAAAACAGAAGCTCAGTACATAAACCCACTCACAAAATGCACACAGTTAAATGGAAGAGATCCCGTGCATGTGACAAAGTGTGGTGTAAAAGTGTGTCATCCTCATCAGACTGGTTTATTGTGTGCCACATGTACTGTACGTGAGTGTGGGTGTTGTGCATAAGAATATGCCATACGATGGTGTACAGGTTTATATACGCAACAATTCAAGTGTGCGCACAAGTGCAGGAGACTGTGTGATCCAGCATGGGTGCATGTTCATGTATTATGCGTGAGCTGAAAATTGTAAATACAACCGATGTCATTGCAAGCGTAGTTGAGTGGGCGTGACAAGAATTTTAGCAAGGGCTATACAAATATTATAGCAAATTGGAAGCTTTATTACATGACTAGAGGATGATGCAAGTGCATAGCAAATAGCCTTACTCACGCCGTGTTGAATACTGCCACCCCGCGACGTGGGAGGCGCAAGAATACTGCAACGATTCATTCAGATCCATCAATTTGGTACAATCGTTTTGCAAAGCGAGAAGTGTTCTTCTTTTATTCACCGGTATAAACTCGCTGCCTGGGTGAGGCAAAATTGTTGCGAATGGCTAGCTTAGTTTTAGGGCGGAACAAAGAAGTTATCAAAATTTATTGTGGATTGGGAGAATGGAACGCGGGTTGCATACAATAATGGCGCTCATCGAGCAGGAAATGTGCATTAACTTTGCACAGCTGTATCTCTGTAACGGATAACATAAAAATTAGCGAACTGAAAAAATCAATAGCGACAGAACCCCTCTACATACACAATGAATTTGAAACGAATTGGACCTCCTACCTGACGATGTGGCAGTTTCGAACCCCATGGGTAATCAGCTAGTCTCATAACGTCGGCACGGAGCTTGTGTAAGACACGAAAATATATATCTACATACAGAAATGGTGTGCTATGAAGTGTTTAAAATAGAAAGTCGATAGCGTATACAGTTCGGAAGTTATAGCGATTTAAACGTAAGGCATTTTTATAACAATTCCGCGAAAATTGCCCCACGGTTAAAAATGCATTGCGTTTGAATCGCTATAACTTCCCAACGGATATCGCTATCGACTTCCTATTTTCAACACTTCATAGTGAAATGGTGTAGTATGAAGTGTTGAAAATAGGAAGTCGATAGCATTATCCGTTGGGAAGTTATAGCGATTCAAACGCGATGCATTTTTATAACATTTCAACCGTGGGGCAATTTTCGCGGAAACTGTCCCAAATTTTATAATATGCACTAGGTCCCTTTTCGCGGAAACGATCCCATATAGAATGTACTAATTGTTATACCACACGTACATTTACAGTAGAATATGAGATATAACAACCCCCCCTCTGCTCCTTATGTGAACCCTCAAACAAATTGTTATTTGGGAGTAACTGAAACTACACCCACAATCCCAAAAAAAAAGGCGGGCAATTGATGTCGATGCAAAGTAACGAGTAAACATAATAATACACCATACTTGTGTAGAAGGGCGTTTTTACTACATATACACCGATTATCCGTGTTTGGAGACATGGGGTTGTAATGATATAGCGGTCCCAAGCTATGGGACCTTGAATGTCAGTGCAGTCTCCCAAAGGGCAGAAATATTGAAGGGACATCACTATATTGTGATGGGTATTGAAGATGAACTTGTTTAATAAATAAAAAATAAATACAATAATGGGGGGGTGGGGGGGTAAATCCAATCCACACCACCCCAAAACTGATGCAGCATTGCTTCGTTGCACAGCAGCATAAATCATTTGGAAAAGTATTAGCCTTCAAAGGTTGAAGGAGTGCAGTGGAGTGAAACCTTTTTGGAGCGAAATCACTCTGAAGCATGCAGAGCAAAACTGTTTTTGGGCGAAAGTCACACCGATTTTTGGCTCACACCTTGATATGGAGTGAAAGCACTCAGGATTTAGGCAAGGCTGCACTCCAGTTTGCAGAGAAAAATGAGCATACCTGTAAAATTGGTGAGTATTAAGTACTGTATTAGTGGAATATTAAGCATTTTGCTGCAAAGTAGAAACAATGCGTAATGCAGTCACCATACATCTAATGTTTCCGATAATTGTACCTGTTGGATGGTGCCTAAGCAAGGTGAATGAAGTGCGACATGTTTTTGCAGACTGTGTGCCTGCTCCCCCTCCCCCTGTGTTTTTTCTCCCCTCTTAATCACCCCTTCTAAACACAAGCAAGCAAGTGTTAGCAGGTACTGCAACAATTGCTATGGACATGTTTATACATATGTATAATATTATTATTGTACGAAGATGTAACTTGAATTATGATACACTCAAAATTTACAAGTGACATGCATTGATATAATTAAGGTGACAGACACTTTTCAAAAGGATGGAGTGATATGACTCCATAGTGGGTGCTCTATTTGGAATAGCTGTTACTTAGGAGTGCTAGTTGATCTATTTTATCTTCCATATCTGCATTCACTGCTCAACCAGAAAGCTTTCCCCTGAGGGTATATATAGCCATGGGAAACACACTAGGACCAAAATCCTTGGGAGCAGGGTCACAATGTGGCTCACCTATGGTCCCATATGAGATAAATATGGGCCAATCTAATATTAAGCCATCCCAACTGACCTGATACAAAGATGCCATTACTATGCATATCTTTGCTCCGTTTCACTTCCCTCATCAAATCACCACTACTCATTAGACCCTTTTCTCGTCGAACTAAATGCTTGCTAGGAAAGCCAAAAAATTGCTTTCTGCCAATGTCATTGTACACAAAAGACGATGCAGTGATCCACCATGACACCAAAAAAACACAATGCAATGACTTGATTGTCCACATCCATAATCTTCCCACCTTTGGGTGTGGTTTAATGTGACATGAACATGATTACTTTCCTTTACTATCTATTGCAGTGCAACCTAAATGGGGACACATTTGGGGGCTGTATCTGTCTATTAAGTGGTGTCCTATTTTTGAGGGGTTTGAACCGAGCAAAAGAAGTTGTCTGGGACCTGTGCCCTGTTTATTGAGGTGTCCTTATTTCAGGAAGTCTGCACATTTAGGGTTTCCACTGTAGATAACCATATCAAATGCAACTCAAGTCTAGGGTCTAGCAGCAGCAGTGACACTTGCAGTGCCCATGGAAGTCCACGTAGAACTGTGCTGGGATTCTTTGTGTAGTGGGAGTTACACTTCCACAAAGCAAGCTTGATATTTGAAGTGTAAACCAACAAATTTGTGAGCTGTAATGCCAGCCGTCAACAATATGGAGTGATTTGATCATTTTATTTCTGTCATCAGTTTGCATGCACACATTCATGATTGTTGTGTGAACTGCCGCATAAGTAGTGATTAATGAATTGGTGATATTATAAAATCAGTGTGAGTAAATTCAATCCCACATGAGCGCTCAATGCTCATGCACATTGAAGTGCATTAAAATTCATTTATTTCCACCTAGGCATGTAACTTTCACAACGTTTGTCAGCACTCATTTCAACCATTTCACTAGCCATGACATACATGTATATTGGTGACCTTTTTTCAATTATCAGCACATTTGCTAAAAAATTTAAAGCAGATATCCCCTACCCAGTGAGTCCATAGACCGCCCCTCCCCCCCACCCCCCCAAAAAGAGTAAAACCATGGCGATACTGAAACGAACAATAGATTACATGTGGGACTTACATACCGTCTTTTGTATGGCCACACGACACGTCCGCAATCCCTGCATTGGATACTGAGATTAACACGATACGATTTCCACTTGTTGTTACAATGTGAACACTTGTAGCATGCTGCAGCTTCATCGTCAGAACACTCAGAGTAGACTGGAGATGATTTATTGTGTGGCCACACTTCAGCATTGCAACGACGGCATTTTAACCAGCCTTCAAAGCGTTCGGATGTCCACTTGTTGCCACAGCCATTACACTCATATTCACTAGGCCCAGGCGAAGAGCTCCCACTGACATCTGATCTTGATTTATCGGGGTCGGAGTCAGAGTCGTCAGATTCTTCTGGCCACACTTCTGTACTACATTTTCTACACTTCACCCTGCCATCAACACGATACGACTTCCAAGAGTTGCCACAAGTGGAGCAATTGTAGAACGCTACCATTTAAATGGGCGTGGCCTGTGATCCGTTGCTAACAAACGTTACGTCATCGTTAAATACAAGGTGGTCCCAGGATGAGAATCAATGATATCACGATTGATGGTCCTAGGACCGATTTCAAGCAGCCTGTTTCGGTCCTTGCGGACTCTTGCCTGAAACCATTTCAGGCTGCCCGATTTGGTCCTACACGCGCTCAGTTTTGTCCTAGAAACAAAACAGGCTGCCTAATTTGGTCCTATAGTTGGATTAAAGAAAACAAAAACATATCAGTTGCATACAAGAAGAGCGACACCGTTTCTCTTCACAGTTACGAAGTGAGAAAACCATTTATGACGGGTGTAACATTTAACCATATACTGTATATCTCTGTATGAGTTTTTTCTGGGTGCACGCAGATCTCTTTATCCATTTATCAAGAATTTGAAATGGTGTAAGTTTAGGCATTACAGAAGGTGGCTTCTCATTTTAAAACTTTTAAATGAAAGGGCCGGTGGGGGTAGGGGGGATGGGGAATGGAGCAATGCAGATGTACTGATTGATACTTAGGCACTGCACTGATTGATCGATCATGTGCATGCATGGAGATTACATGTAGATGCTAAATTGCATGTGCATATCTGCGCATGCGTTTGGGGAGGTTGTCCTGTAAAACAGGTGTCTTCACTCGCCACAATCATCTGTGTAATGTGTTTGTTGAGTTCTGCCATTGTGCCCACCTTGGAGTGAGGGTAGAGTCAGGCAGCGGTCTTACACCTGACCTAAGCCATACCTGGCCAGTGGATGTACAGTACTTGTCCTCAATTGGGAGAGAGAGAAATATGCTGCCTTTGACATCACGGTGACCTCTCCCTTAATCCCTTCAATCTTAACAGCAGCAATCCTGTCTGAAGGGGTTGCTGCAGAGGAGGCTGAGACCAGAAAGCATAAAATCAATGACCCTAAGTGTTCGAGCTGGGCTGACCTAAGTGTTCGAGCTGGGCTGGGTGACCCACATTATCTTTATATGCACATTTGTACATTTGCAAATGTATATGTATCTACAGAGCCCCATGCACCAATAGCCAAGCTTGAAATTGAGGCAGCAACCTCTTCATAACACACACACACACACACACACACACACACACACACACACACACACACACACACACACACAACAAACACACACACACGCACACACACAAACAAAAAACACACACACACGCACACACACACACACACATGCAACACATATACCTCAGCTGGATTGAAGCTGCATGGGTAGTATACATGTGCGTAACCTTGTGTATGCTTTTTGTGCTGGTCATGTTTTTAAAGTGTGCTATACATGTAGTGTTGTGTGTGAGATATGGGGGTGTTGTGGTGTAAGAGAGGCGAGGTTGTTGAGAAAAGAAGTGGGGGGGGGGGGGGGGGGGGGTTACTGTTTGAGAGTAGACCATGGTATGGGAAGCGGAAAATTGATGGAGTTACATCAAGGGTCTGATAGGTGGTTTTGTACTACATAAACTTTGCCACGGGTGCAGACCTTACAATTTCTGTTAGATAAGGATACAACTCAGTCGAGTTGGCAGATACATGTATTCCAAAGTCAAGAAAGCTCAACTTAAACATATATATCGCTTGAGAGCCTGAAAAAATGCCGGCTGAAAAACGGTTGAGTTGCTTCTTGAGGTTAATTTGCGTGTCGAGAAGCTAATCCTGCCGGGTTGCTATCAATTGAGCTCTCCATCTATGCACAAAGTCAAAACTGGTGTTCAAAACATGTATATGAAGTGTACATCTACATTGCCATTTTTTTTGTCATGAAAGAGGACTGTCTCACCTTTTTATTTGCTGTTGTGTTCAGGTGGAGTTTTTATCTAGCCACAACTGTATGGTCTGCACCTGTGGTAAGCTTTCCTATTTGGCATAACCTATATGTGGTTTATGTACCACTTGCCATCAGTCTCTATTTGCCCACACAGCTGACACAGAGTACATAAATATGCCTTCATGCTGGTTCACACACCCGTATGAATGTGTAGTGCATTCAGCAAATGAATCTTTGGCATTCTTGAGAGTGCAATATATTAATCTCGTGCTTACAACTAGTGCAATGAGCAACACTGTCTGGATGAAAATGGATGCATACCATGCAGGTTTTTGTTAAGGGCAATGTTCCTGCCTGGCCTATGGCTATGAAATTTTGTACCAGTGCAGATTGTGGTAGGTCAGGGCCCATGGTTAGTTTACACAGACATAAAGAGCAAGTTAAAGTGTACTATTCATTACTCCAGCCCTCCACCACTCTACCTGTAACCTCTTGCTTTGTAACCAAGACTTGTACTATATTTGTTTTAGAGGGACAGTCGTATGGGACACTACAGCGTACATGTTGCTGCATGTATCCATGTACAGTGTAGTCATGGCTCTTGGCCTGATGAGCTGTTCAATGGATAATCAAAAAGACCTAGTGAAAAAAATTTGTATGTGTATAAATGAGCGTACAAGTACTCCTACAAGGATGAGTATCATGACATGTACAGTATTCAACTTGTGTGATATAGGACATGCTGATGGCCATGGAATAGTAGGCCTGTTTGGATGTCTACTATCATTGCAGATTGTAGTAGGACAGGGTCCGTGGTAAGCTTACACAGACATACTGATGCAAGCTGGTAACAATATTCATTATACTGCTGGCAGACTCCAAAAGAGAAAAAAAAGGCTGTAAGCTTTTATAGGTGAGACGAGCACTTGTATACAGAGTTCTAGATGAGTGTACTAAGTGAAGAGAATAATTCTCGAGAGGACTACATACAGAGGAAAGACACAGACAGTGGAACAGAAATTGTGACTAAAATCAGTAGCCTCTTGAGCTGCTCAAACTTCATGATAATCGTGCAGAGAACGAGTCAGAGGACAGACTTACACTTGAGTGCATGTGGGTGTACAGTCATTATTAAAGAGTGTTTTAATGTTTTGCCACATGTGTAATAGCGTATAGTATTATGTATGTTTGTATGCATGTGTGTGTGTGTTTTGCTCAAGATTTGCACATGTGTGTACCAGCATGAGATGCATGTTTATGTATTCTGTGTGAGCTGAACATTGTGTGGGCAAATAGAGACCAAAGTCTCTGCAGTGTGTAAGTGATATAGCTGAGTGGGACAGAATGAGGAGAAGTTGATTGAGTATTATTCCAAGTAGGAAAGTTTTACTTCTACACTAACTAGATCAAGATGATGTGCGTGTGTAGGAATTTAAAGTCTTACACATGTTGCAGGGACTGTGGGACGATTCCCCCCTATTGGCCAACAATCTAGTCAAGGAACGATAGCGAGAACGACATTTATGATGATAAAACTCATGATCATTATTAAATTGCATCTCTAAATTCTATACACTAATATTTAATTATTCATTTTTGCTTGAAAGAAGTATCATTAAGTGTTTCATGGCAGGATACAGCTGAAAGAGGTGTGGTATGTGTCAGTGCATGCATGTGTGACATTAGGAGAGTATTTGTGTGTGTGTGTGTGTGCAAGTGTATGTGTATGTGAGTGCATGTGCATGTGTGCAAGTGTATGTGTGTGTGCAAGTGTATGTGTGTGTGCAAGTGTATGTGTGTGTGCAAGTGTATGTGTATGTGTGTGTGTGTGCGTGTGTTTGTGTGCGTGTTTGTGTGCAAGTGTTGTGCACAAGCAAGAATTTTAAAGGTTCATATATGCAATGTATACTGGTACACAGGCATAAGGGTGTGTGAAACAGCATCAGGGTGTGTTCATATACCTGTGTAGCTCAATTTTCAGTGGGCAAAAAGAAACTGAAGTCACTTAGTTGGAGAGGCATACATGTAAATAAGGTTAAGTTGAGCAGGGGTTATGACAAATAGGGAAGCTTTACCACATGCTTCTCCACCGGCCACAGAAATATAATGTGAATGTGTAGGAAGTTAAAGCCTTACGCATGTTTTGGTGAACACAGTGTTATTCTTTGCCATGTGTTTGCCAAGTGTACACCTTTAGAGGACCAATCCTATGGGGTCATGATGTGTGTACAACGGATCAATCTATGAGGACACAATGCATGTACAATGGACCAATTCTGTGAGTCATGTGCAAAGGACCACTCCAATATGCTGTATGCATAGAGGACCAATCCAATGGGAACATGATGTATGTTAGAATGAACCAATCCTATGGACATGATGCATGTAGAGAGGACCAATCCTATGGGACAGTGCATGTAGCTACACATACCTATGTACAGTCTCAAGTGAGGGTTCTATGACATGTATGAAGGACCAGTTGTTTGGCAACTCAACATAGTCAGAGTAGTTGTCAAAAGAAATACTGATACAGAGATACATACTACAATACTCAGAAAAAACACAGAGAGTACAGAAAGCTCAGTAAATAACATCAGTGGCCTGAATGCACAAACATGCACAACAGCAGTTAAATGGAATAAACATGCACAAAGAGTATACATGTGACCGTATACCATCATTATTAGACAGTGTTATCATGTTGTGCCACATGTGTAACTGCATACATGTGTGTGTTTATGTGTATGTAGGTGTGTATGTGTGTATGTGTGTGTGTATGTATGTGTGTATGCATGTGTTGTGTTCAAGAATGGTAAACGTTCATTTACACAATTCACATGAATACTGTTACACATGCATAAGGGTGTGGGAACCTAGCATCATGGCATATTCTGTGTGAGCTGACCATTGTATGGGCATAAAGAAACTGAAGTCACAGCAAGTGGTACAGCTTAGTTGGAAAGGATAAAGAATGATGAGTTGAGCAAGGGTTATGCCTAGGAAAACTTTACCGCGTGCTTCTCCATGCATCGCCCACAGAAATATAATGTGAGTGCATAGGAACTTAAAGGCTTACGCATGTTGTGATGAACATGCTGCATAGTGTTATTTTTTGCCATGTGGATACAGTGTGTTGCATGGGCAAGTGTACATTGTATGTGCACCCGCCTTTAGAGGACCAATCCTATGGAGTCATGACGTGTGTGCAACAGACCAATCCAATTGGGTCATGTGCATGCAAAGGACCAATCCTATGGGGACACGATGCATGTTACAAAGAACCTGATGCAATTACAGAGGACCAATCCTATGGGACAGTGCATGTAGCTACATGTACCTGTGCACAGCCTCAAGTGAGGGCTCTATGTCAAGTATGAAGGACCAGTTATATGGGAACTCTGTATCTCATCAGTGCGTAGCTATAGCATACGCGCTTCATTCATCGATCTGCAAGCTGGCTAAACGATAGATGTATGTTGTATCTATTGCTAAACGAACACTATTTAAATTGACTCTCTCCATCACATACAAATATAACATTACGGTGAGTCTGTGTCCCTCTGGCAGTTGCTACCTACGGGAATTTGGGAAGGAGACTATAGAAACATGCATGTTTCCACCTAGCTACCCGGCTTGCCACTGCCTTATAAAAATCGTTAAGCAGCCGTGTTAATATTCAGCAGACTTAACTTCATCTTGTCCGTTGTGAGAGCAATGAGATCTTATGTGGCCAGGACTCTGCGCCTCGTATCTTCAACTATTCATAATCAGAGTATTGTGCGCATTTATTGACCAATGTTATCAATTGTTGTTAAGCAATTCTGGCAGATGATGCAATTAAGGTATTACATATACGTTACTTATGAGTACCAAATGGAGACTGGGTCTATTTACTAAGCGAAGGTCTTCCCTAATTGTGACCACTGCTGTACTTGTGCTTTTGAGGTTTGGTCTTTCAATTTTGCCTAATGAAAACATGATTTCCTCTGCCAATGGAGTCTGTTTCTTTCAGTGTCTTTTGTTGCTCCTTGACTGCTTCTTCTTGGGGAATTTTTTCCTTTGCAACCCCAAGTGGTAGGTGAAGATCGAGATGCAACCGCTTTCGAGACTGACATGCATGGTATACGTGATTGAACCATACAGCTGGAATTGGTTTCATATGATAAGAATTTACTTAACCGGATGGTGGGAGTTTTGATGAAAAAACAAAAACAAATGAAATATAAAACCACGTGTAAGGATACATGTTACAAGACAACAGCTGAGTCCGTTGGAAGGAAAGACTGTGGAGAAATTGATATAACCGTACGTATCATGAAACTCTATGCACTGGCCAAAATATTCGCTGAAAATTTTGGTCCCCGCCCGGACCCCTGAAATTTTTGGTCCGGACGTTGTTTTCTAAGTTAGAAAATAACGTCCTGACCAAAATTTTCACCGCTTGGAAGCTAGCACCACATTCCTCAGCACCACATTCCACTCTAATTAGATTACGTACGGCTAATTTTATTCATTGCCTTGGTTGTTGCAACATGGTATTCATAGATGTATGAATGAGTACACTGTATAAACGATGCACTGCAGTCTATGTCGCTATGCAGGCAGTGTGTGGCTGAGGTAACTTTTGATTGCTTCGTGCCTCGACAATTTAAAGGTCAGCATCAATACAACAGTGATAATCTGAGGAAAATGATACCTTAAAGTTACCATCTATGGTACAACTCACCGTCGTGGCAACTAACCTCTGGCCATACGATGTGCTTGTTCACACTGGACATAAGCAAAGAAAGCTGCCTTTTTACGTCACTTTCAAGTCCCATGAGGTAGTACTCGATCTCATATGCCTTTAGTATGCGGGAACTCCTGATTTAATGTTTGTCACGTGCAGTATTGCTGGGCACATACCACATCAAGCAAATTTTCAAGTGGCCAGTTTGCGTTCACTTTCTGGAGCGCTTTATGATGCCAATATGCCCCACAAATCGTGATTTTTCTGTCCCCATTAATATCATTCGCGTTGATGGCTAGAAGTAAACAGCATTCATAGTATTATGATCCAAAATGTGCACTTTATAATGATACATACCTCAAGCTCTTTCACTATTTGTCTTATCAGTTTTCTTTTGAATGGAGAGTGCCTTTAAATTGGATTGGAATTGCAAAAGCTTCAAGACATCATTATGGCATAGTACCTATCAGATGGTCTGGTTTGGTGTGGAAAGTACTTAAGGTAGTGTTCCTTCCCCCATGGTGTGGCAAAAATATAATCTTGGTCAGGATTGTTCTTGAAATCAGGAACCAAAATAGCATCAGCAGCAAGATCAGTATCATCAACACTGCTGCTATCACTTTCTACACTTGTGTCATCATCTTCCTTGTCACTCCCATTCTGGAACTTGCATCAGTGTCTTTATCCAACTGGTAATTACCACCCAAATTCATCTCTGAAATTGGATAATACCTTGCATGAATTTACTCATGCAACTGTTCATGTGATTTGGGTTTGTTACAATGAATTGGAATTGTCTCAATTCCTCGTACAAACTGTGCTCATCACCTGGATTATCGATGCCCTTTTTGAATGTTTGCAGTGGGTAAAGTGTACCTTCTGACAGTTCATAAGCCATCTGGGCTTGAAATTGTGGCATCATTTCCTACAACAGTTTCACAACTGACTGGTAATGAAGCCAAGATCCTTACCTGTGTGTGTACATAATCCAAACCCTCCACTTCTAGTCTTGCAGCCTAAAAAAATGTTCCAATGCATGTTAAGGGGTCAACACTTTTCAGCCTCCTCACAAAACAAAGAAATGCTCCGCAGTCAAAACAGTTTGATTGCTTTGGTGATGCTCTGGACTGGATAATGCATTACATCTTGGTGCTCACTATTACTTGGTCCTTCACCCACAGTCTCTACATCATTAGCTCCTTCCGCCTTAATTTCACCATCCAAATGAGTACTGGTATCTTCCTTTAAATGATCAGCAACTTTTCCCTCTGTAACCAGAACTGCTCTTTCTCTAGTGCAGGTCTAAATGTATATTCATTATAACATATGTGTACACACCCACATTAAAACACACATATAGCTATGCATATGTTTCATCAATACATCATCAACAAAATACATTTACATTGCACAAGTAATTTTACATACCTGATAATGATGACTTGCACCAATCTTTTTTTGCACATAAATCAGATCGGTTGTGGTACCAGTATGAAGCAACTGCTGTCACAAACTTGAAGGATGGATTTGATTTTCCAGACAAAACTTGTGCAGCTAAATACCAGTAACCACTAGGTCCATTGCATGATGCATCTTTTGGAGGTGTCTCCCCTGTGTCAGCAATGTACTTTACAAGTGCACCAGGTTCAATGTTATGCTTTTGTCTAATAGGTGGCTATAAAAGGGCACATCTAATAAAACAACAAAACTGAAGCTAAAGTTAACTTACCATCACAAAGTGACTTCCAAAAAAGTACAACTGCACTGGACTATAAAAGTCAATACATTTATATAGGACCAAACACAGGCTCCACCCATTATAAGAGCAAAGATGTTTTCATAAACTGGGATACTGCTTGGAGGGAAAATGTACACAGGCTCCAGTTGGTGGATGTGAAGACCACTCCTCAACTCTATGCCAAGATTAACAACAGCAGAACTCATTGTACATGTATAAAAACAAGGTCACAACTATTACCTATAGACAGCAAGCCACTCCTCAGATGTACATCCAGCAATAAACAATCACTCGGTCTCGCAAACACACACAAGTACATTCATAACAGACACAAACTTGTCCTGGATCAACCAACGTAACAAAAAATAGTTTTTATTCACATTACAAATAGCAGTTTGGAAACAAGAAACACACAGTAAAAACTACAAAGATCATTTGACCAGGTCCATGACAGCCGCTAAACTGATCAGTTGTTGCCACATCCTTAGTTGGTCCAGTGTTCCGATTGTTGCATGCATGACGTTAGGTCCCTGGTTGGTGCAGGTACACATCGACCCTTTGGGTACATGGAACAGCTCAGAGTCTGCCTCAAAGTGCTTTGCAACTCACAAGAATGGCACCCATCTCCACTGGTGAGCTACTTATGAGTTGTGGTCACACCCCCAGTGTTTCGGATCCACGCGTGACGTTGGGTCCCTGGTTGATGCAGGTACACATCTACCCTGTGGGTACATGGAACAGCTCAGAGTCTGCCTCAAAGTGCTTTGCAACTCACAAGAATGGCACCCATCTCCACTGGTGAGCTTGAAAGTACTTATGAGTTGTGGTCACACCCCCAGTGTTCCGGATCCACGCGTGACGTTGGGTCCCTGGTTGGCGCAGGTACACACCTACCCTGTGGGTGGGTACATGGAACAGCTTGTAAGGCTTAGCAGTTGTGGCCATACTCCTAGCTGTCAAGATCCGCGCGTGGCATTCAGTCTTTGATTGGCACAGGTAGTACACATCTACCCTGTGGCTACAGGTACAGCTCACAACAACTTCATATAACACGTTTTATATTGTGTTTGCTTACGTTTACAAATGATTGACGTGACTATTAAATTAACGCGCGCTTATGACGCCCGCCGCTTGAGGAATGCTAAGCGTATTCATTTTTGAATGTGGTGCTAGCTTCCAAGCGGTAAAATTTTCAGAGCGGACCGTATGTTTATCGGTCCGGGCGGACCAAAATTTTCAGCAAATATTTTGATCCGGGACCAAGTATTTCAGGACCAATATTCCAGTGACAGGCTTCTCATTTTAAATGAAAAGGGTGGGGGGTAGGGGGGATGGGGAATGGAGCAATGCAGATCGTACTGATTGATACCTAGGCACTGCACTGATTGATCGATCATGTGCATGCATGCATGTAGATTAGGCCATTCCAAATGTGATAATAGATTCCCGTCCGGACCTTTTTCCAAAACCCATGCGGGCGGGCGGCTATTATCCATTATTTACATATAATTTATTAATATATTAATTTCTATCTATCTTACATCATCAGGCGTGCAAGCAAAAGGTGGCAGAACTGAAAAATGATGGCGCTGTATATTTGGAGCTGTATCTGCTGTTGTCTGAGGCGCTTTGGGCCTAGAAATACGCAAGTCTTTTCTATTAAAGCGCTCTTATTTAAATGGCGGAAATCTTGGACTACACTCAGTATGATGATGCGTGCATGTGTTATGCGTTGATGTTGATTTTTGTGCATTTGCATTATTTGAAATGCATCTCTTGACAAGGATAGATCAACTTCTGGAACATCCTCTGAGGGAAAATCCACCTCGGTGTTCCTTGAAACGACATATTTCAAGAACTGACCAAACGATTTAGTAACTTCACCACAATTTAGGTAATAGTCGCCAAAACTGGATAGATCCTCCTTCCTCTGTCCGACTCTTATACTTCTTATAATATTAAATACTTATTCATATAACTGATATATGGTTAGGTTTTCCTCGGCATATAAAATAGCCCAACTCAGCACTGTTGTATGGCAACATGTACATTCGTCGTACACGGACACGTTAATTAACATCTCAAACAAATAAGTATTCCGATAAATATTCAAATAAATATTCCGATAATTAGAATAATGGACATAGGGACATTACACGGGTAGCCTATAATGACGCGGGCGGAGGACGGGAAACTATTATCACATTTGGAATGGCCTTACATCCTTACATGTAGATGCTAAATGGCATGTGTGTATCTGCTCATGCGTTTGGGGAGGATGCACTTTTTCGTTCTACATGCATGTATGGTGTGCAGAGTATAGTGGTGTAAGAATAAGCAATGAATCACTTAAAGCTAGACTCGCAGACCTCAAACTTTAAAACTTCATAAAGCCAGAGGAGTGAGGGTTGCTTCCGGGCAAAGAAGCCAGCGCCTCAAACCAAGTTAGCACGTTTATTTTGTTGTACTGTATGGGGGAGGAATCAGAGGCAGCGATATTGCCGACAAATCCAATGGATAGATCATAGGAAAACATATCATGAATTCATGACCAAGTTCGATTTCTGTTCTGGGGTGCGCAAAATGGCACGAACGCTTCGACCCTGATTTCAACTTCGCATCATTTCTGAAGTCTTATATTAGCTCCGTACTCACAGCTTTTGGCCAGTGCATAGAGTTTCATGATACGTAAGGTTATATCAATTTCTCCACAGTCTTTCCTTCCAATGGACTCAGCTGTATGGTTCAATCACGTATACCATGCATGTCAGTCTCGAAAGCGGTTGCATCTCGATCTTCACCTACCACTTGGGGTTGCAAAGGAAAAAATTCGCCAAGAAGAAGCAGTCAAGGAGCAACAAAAGACACTGAAAGAAACAGACTCCATTGGCAGAGGAAATCGTGTTTTCATTAGGCAAAATTGAAAGACCAAACCTCAAAAGCACAAGTACAGCAGTGGTCACAATTAGGGAAGACCTTCTTCGCTTAGTAAATAGACCCAGTCTCCATTTGGTACTCATAAGTAACGTATATGTAATACCTTAATTGCATCATCTGCCAGAATTGCTTAACAACAATTGATAATATTGGTCTATAAATGCGCACAATACTCTGATTATGAATAGTTGAAGATACGAGGCTCAGAGTCCTGGCCACATTGCTC
Source organism: Ephydatia muelleri (assembly GCA_013339895.1). Classification (NCBI taxonomy): domain Eukaryota; kingdom Metazoa; phylum Porifera; class Demospongiae; order Spongillida; family Spongillidae; genus Ephydatia; species Ephydatia muelleri. The sequence goes on from JABACO010000017.1 coordinate 1,907,567, forward strand.
TCACAACGGACAAGATGAAGTTAAGTCTGCTGAATCTTAACACGGCTGCTCTTCGATTTTTATAAGGCAGTGGCAAGCCGGGAGCTAGGCGGAAACATGCATGTGTTTCTATAGCCTCCTTCCCCAAATCCCCATAGGTAGCAACTGCCAGAGGGACACAGACTCACCGTAATGTTATATTTGTATGTGACGGAGAGAGTCACTTTAAACAGTGTTCGTTTAGCAATAAGGAGTTGGTTTCGCATAGTAGCCTGGTCGAACTCAATTTCTTCTAGGCAGTGACCCAGGGCAGCGTGGCTATCGCAAAAACCTTGCCTCCCCCGTCACTTCAGAACACAGTGCCAACAAAATCATGCATCACTGCCATGCTGCTTTTGGACAGTAGCAACATTCACAGTTATGAATGAATTCCCCACACTCTCACATATTGATGTTCTGTACACCTGGCATAACTGATGGGTTAGGGTCGAATACAAATGACTTCCAGCCTTACGACAGTCAAAAAGAGTGACTGTCACCGCCAAGTCGTGCTGACGTTACCCAGTGGGAGTCTGACACTATATGAATCTGAATAGTATCCATCTTGGCTGGAAGAAATCCATCATTTTGAGCTAGAAGAGTGCTCTGCCATCCATCAATCATGGGGAACTGCATTCTGAGAAGCTCGAACATATGCTCATCAGTAAGCCAATCACCGCCCACTATTTGTATTTTCATCTCACCTGTGAAAGGGCACGTCCTCTGTTGGAAAAAAAAGAAGTAAATCATCAGTTTACATGCACACAATGAAGAGCATGGGGTTGTTTGTCATACGAGTTGTTTGCATAAATGTTGTATCATACAAAAATTAAACTCCATATGGCAGTGATATTGTTTGTTGAAATTAATAATGAGTGCCATCCAAATAAAAATGATCAGAAGCTGTGACCGGGTCACGGTGCGTAATTTGACCAGGTGTGTAATTGTTTGTATTATAGGCAGTAAATACCTCTGCTATACACAGAAATTAATTTACCTTACAAATGATATCTCTTTTTTCAGAAACTGAACAATCCTCCACACTGTTAAAAAAAGGGTGTTACCGCAACACACTTAGGGGTGTTCGTACGACTGTTTAGGAATAACACCCCATGGAGTATAATGGTAACCGCTCAGGGGTGTTATAGCCAGCACCCCTGAAGTGTAACCAGTACAGGTGTTGACAAAACATCAATAGTTCGTTTATGCACCGTAATCTTATGATGAAACATCAGTTGATATTAATAAACTATACAATAACAGCTGAATTGATTTTAATAAAACGTTGACAATCAATACAACATACAACAAAACAATAAACATGTCTTTAGGGCCTATAGAGTTGAGTGCTTCTCGATCTGCATGCTTCGGACACAAAAAAAAAATGAAGAAAATGCATAAATGTCAGGTTCCAATATGAGACATGCTTGACCTTGAATCTTGGTGCAGCCGTCATGTTCGCTAAGTGGATCGGTGACAATAACAACGTCAACTGTACCGATTGTTAAGCTTACCTCGAAAGCTTGCTAGAGCCGGCGTGTCATACGAACTTTGTAAGGTAAGGCAGGACGACATTTAATGCGACAAGCTAGGTACTTACCTGCCTTAGCAGGGCTCATTATAGTGAGGCAGCGCAGTAAGCGGTAGTCAACTTTGCCTCTTGGTGCCATTAAGATGACCATCCAAGGACATGGCACCATCCTTCTCAGCCAGGCTATTTGACAGCTGTACACTGTTGATGCCACTTTCTCTTAAGTCATCTACTCGTGTAACTATTAATAGTTCTACTGCCATTAATGGATGTGGTGGACCCAACACTGGTGATTTTATCAGTAAGACTGTGTGTGTGAGGGTGTTTTTTGTGTCTGTGTTGTACGTGTGTGGTGTGTGTGTCTGTGTTATTTATGACGTATTGTGTTTGTGTGATGTGTGTGTTATGTGTGTGTTATGTGTGCGTTTCTGTGTTGTGTGTGTCTGTTGTGCATGTCTGTGTTGTGTGTGTATCTATGTTTGTGTGTTATGTGTCTGTGTTGTGTGTATGTGGTGTGTGTGTGTATTGTGTGTGGGTAGGTGTTGCGTATGTATCTGTGTGCATGTTTGATGTGTCTTACTTGCGTGTGTGGTGCGTGTGTGGTGTGTGTGTGTATATTGTGTGTGGTTGTGTGATACTGTGTAAAAGTCAGACTGATTTTTACACAGCAGGAAATTGGTCTATTCTGGGGAGGCTTCCAAACCGGTGAAAGTTCCTACTGTACTGTCCAAGTTCTAAAGCTATTCCTCAAGGCTGTATACTTGATGAGTTTGACTGCCCATTGCTAACAATGGTGGACTTGTCATTATCTTCATCTTCTGTCTTCGCAGCTGTGTCTGCGGTCCACAAGTGTACTACGACCTGCTCATTTGTTGGCATCAGCGGTGGTTTGAAGGGTGAGATTCATCCGTCAACAGAGACTATTGATTGTACATTCAGATTGGACAAACATGTTATTTCTTGAATAATAATTATTTTAGCCAACCATCATTAAATACTCGCCATTACTATTTATTATTCATGATCACTTCATAGCTGATTTACACCGGATTCGCCCATGAAGTCGATCTGAAAAGCAGCCGATTCACGTGCGCTATTTCAGATCGGAAGCGACACTACTCCAAGTACTGTAACTGAATCGCTAATGCCATTACAAGCCGTAACGGCTATGATTCGTTTTTCAAAAGTTTTTGATTGATTGATTGATTGATTTACAGGTACAAAAAGTACACTGAGGTAAATAATGGCATGTACATGCACTTATATATTTCCTGCTCGAATTAATACACTTTACAAAAACTTGATAAGTCTATTTTAGACAGGCGTGACTTGAAGGCATCGAGACTTGTGGCCTCAATAACATTTGATGGTAATGACTTTTATAACTCGTTGCAAGAAATAATTATACTTACAACTGTAGACTGACAAACTACCAACAGGTTTCAATTTAAGGAGTGACACCGTAGATTGTGGTAGTTGAAGTCAATGTGAAAAAAATCTTCCATAGGTAAATCTACCAGCTTATACACAATCTTGTAGCACTGCACAAGGACACAATACACCCTTCTGTGTTCCAGTGACCGAAGATTAAAATTTTGCAGTCGTAAGAATAACACAGATGAGAAAGCCCAACTTGCTTACACTGAAAGGGCACGAGGGAAGTAACGCTGCACTTATTCTACACACTTAATATCAGAAACAAGCCAGGGATTCCAGACAGGAGAGTTGTACTCCAGTATGGAAGAACATAAATTTTGTAGGCTAGGATTAAGATGGATACATCAGAAGTTAGAAAGCCTTTCATTAACAAAGCAAGACGACTGAAAGCCTTCGCAGCTATACTGATGAGAACACTGGACACTTAGTTTGAGGTCAGAAGCAAATACAACACCAAGATCAGTGACACGATTTACCCTTGGCAGAATACTATCACCAAGCACTGTGTAAAAAGGGTTGTTATACAGTACTGTATAACGCGTGTATTCATGTGTTATGCACACGTTATACACGTGTTATCCGCATGTGTATAACTTTGCGTATGGATACTCTATACACAGTTGCGTATAACAACTATAGTATAACACTGTGTATAACTTCTGTATAACATTTAGTATAACAATGAATAACGATATGTATAACAATAGCAAAGAGTATAACACAGTGTATAACATAATTATGAATTTTGAATTAGTCCCTCATTTCCTGCATATCCTCGTTTCCAGGCCTCTTCTATAAAGATAAAATCTGTTATAAGCGAGTAAATAGAAAGTACATATACAGGGAACAAAAAAAAAAAATCTACAGAGAACGAGTTCATTCGGCGACGGTGAAGCAGATGGAAAGGCCATCAGGAAAGTTCCGAGCGCGGTGGGCCCAATTGTCTCTCCTTCCGTGGCGCCTTGTTTTGCTCCCCGAGTGTGTCCAAAAACGCGTTTAGTTCCTCCGATCTCCTCTTAGCATCGTCCCACTGTCCAGTTCTGACACGTTCAGTTACATCCCTTTCTTGCATGATCTGTTACTTGTACGGATCGCCACTCCCATAGCTATAGTGTGGGACGCACGTACAACATTTTTGAAATCGAGCGCTTACCTAGTTGTGCTCGGATTGCCTGCCCTTCTTTTAAATCGGCTTGATTTGGAATGCGTTTCAGAGTCCGGTTGTAGTTCGCAATGCCAACTACATAGCAAAAATGATAGGACTCACACCTTTAACCGACAACAAGTATACCTTCAACCTCTTCTATGCTGATATCCGAGGCATCACTTCAGCGTTATGGACGCTTGAGATTCTGAGAACAAAGAATTCACGTTACCAATACAAAGCCACACTGCTTACGCTTCTTGAGACTTCAGCTGATTCTCCTCAGTAGGAAGGAAAAAAAAAGAAGCCGATATAACGTTACTGTACCTGCACAGAAAGTGATGTCCTTCTCTATCGAGTTGATGTTACAGCATCGCTTTGAGATAGTTTTGGTCGCAACCTCTCATACTAATTGTTATCCATATCCGCTACTGAATATGATTCTCCTGCAGGAGTAGTGCAAACAGCATTGCCATGCTGCCTAGGACCTAAGGTTCGGCGCGGTCTTCTTCGTCGTCATGGTACTAGTATATCGACTGATAGGTTCTGCTGTGACGCGATCGTTGCTCAGGGATCTGTTAGAGTAGAAACCTGGGAATTAGCCACTAGTCCCTCAATTTACTTGAAGACCTACGCAAGATACTTCTTCTGGCTGATAGGAATGTACGGTTAGTTGCAGTAGATTTCCCGACGATGACGCCATACCTGCATGTGGCTTTGAAGAGTCTACGCATGCACGTTACATTCATTTGAAATGGAAGTCTCGTACGCTGTATTTGTTCCAAACTGGGGTTTCAAAAGCAACTTATTACAGACATATGACTTATTTGATGCACATCAGAATACCGGGTCTGGCCACTAACATGATTCTATTTGATGCACACCAGCCACCATGACTCTATTAATTGCACACCAGGGACTGCCACTTTATGTGATGCAAAAAAATTCAATTCAATGCAAACCTGTGTCTGGCCGCTATCCTGATTCTATTTGAAGCACACTGGGTGTGGTCGCTAACATGATTTGATCTGATGCACACCAGGGATTCCACTACCATGACTTGATTTGTAGTTTTAACTATAGCTATGCTAGCGGCAATCCTGTCACTGTAGCAGTGTGCATCAGATAGAATCATATTAGCGGCCAGACCCGGTGTGCATCAAATAAAGTCATGCTATTAGCCAGTCTCTGGTGTGCAGCTGATAGGATTGTGGTATCGACCAGCTGACCCTGGTGAGCATCAATTAGAAACATGTTAGCGACCTGGCCCAGCCAGTGTGCATCAAATTGAATCTTATAAACTTTAGTGTAATAGTGTCTTGGTAGCGACCAGATACATTCAGGATAGCCTGATGATACAATCTGATGCACACAGGTCTGGCTGTGGCCGCTATCCTGATTTCATTTGATGTACATGACTCTATCAGATGCACACCAGGGACTGGTGATAGTATGATGTATAGAAGTGTACTGGGTCTTTGCTATAAGTACTCACAAACTTGCTTTTTTATAATGGTCATATGATATGGCCACACCCCTTTATGACATGTATGAATGTACATTAACATGACATGTACATATATGGAAAAGTTCATTTACATCTCACAAGTGCAGGTTGACAACATGTACATGTACAGATGTAATAATACAACAAATATAAGTTCACATCAAATCTCCCAGTTTTCATCAATGTAAGGCTTGATCCTAGCAGGATAAAAATATATTAAGACATCACATCATGCAAACATACCATACATACAATTTTGATGAAGACTACAGTATTGAAAATCTGGTTACAATTTGTGCATGTGTTTGTAGATGTGTATGTGTACTGCCATCTGTGCACTTTGTGTTTGTGACTTTTTTTAGAAGGACCTATGTATGTGTGTATGTTGCCATGCACTTGGGGGGGAATAGCCATTGTTAATTCCTCAAGACCCTAGCTTGTAGATGAATGTACGGGTGTGACAACAGATACAACCCATTAGTACAGTACATGTTGCTTTGATTATTTGACATCATGGATGTGTTTAACTACAGGCAATGCTCACTCACACACATAGTTTATAACAGAAATAAATAAGAACTTTGCACAATCATAATGTTCTTCTCAATACAACCACTACATGTAAGAGTGCTCAGAAGCCCTATATAGCTAGGCGCCAAAACATATTACCCAGGCAGCAAAGAGGTCGGGGTCTATCTGGCAGTAAAAAAAATTACACACAGTGAACTATAAACACTCCAGAGTCGCACCAAAGCAATGACACTTCAGTCAGTGCAAACAGCCTACAGCTAGCCCATCAACACTCCCCATTGGAAAGGATGCCCCAGTTATCAAGACAGTGGCTACGGTAGCCTCATATGGGGTGTGGCAAAGCAGCCATACCCAACAACTGAGCACAGCAACATACGTATGTTCTTCAAGTGTGCGCATGTGTGTGTACACATGTGTGTGTTTGTGTGTGTGTTAGTGTGTGTATATTTGTGTACACGTGTGTTATTGTGTGTATGTGTGCTTAAGTGTGTGTTAGGATACTAGCTAAACAGAGTTTAACGGAGCTATAGCAACTCCCTATCAGTATTTTTGGGCAGAGGCTTGCAGTTACTCAGGCTCGTGGCCTTAGGTGGACGGGAGCCTTGTCCTCCCTATTTTTGTTACCCTTTGTGCATGGCCAGCTTGTGAGATTATATGCACACACATACACCACTAACACACACGTCTACACACACATACACACTAACACACATGTGTACACACACATACACACACTAACACACATACTAATACACACACATGTGTACATGTGTACACATATACACGTGTACACTAACACATAATTACCAAGCCTAGTAACTTACCCAGGCTAAGTAGGTATGTAGGTGTACGTACCCAGCCCCTAAGCTCCCCAGCTATATGCTTCTGTCAAAACGTGCCCAGTTGACTGATTGGGGGCCAGGGCGAGAACCCCTCTGAGCTGTGATTCTGCCAACCCCGACCTGTTGGCTGTGAGGAACTCCCGTGAGTGACGCTGGTCACCAGTTGGGAGTCCCTGTGGCCAAGCCATGCGTGGCTTGTTAGGTCATTTGGGGGAGACTCAGGGGAGACAGGCACCAGATGGTGGCGTTGGCCACACACTGAGTGACCTGCATACCAACCCAGGACGCTGGCCCAGGCTTGGGTCCCCAAGTTAGAAGGTCAAGCCTGGTAGGGACCCACCCTGGCTGTATACAATGGTGATGCAGGGGTGGAGGGTGGGTGATGCAAACCAACAAACAAGCTCTCCTGAAGCACCGGGGAATGCTGGGAGGCTGCCGGGGCATACAATGAACACATGCACCAAATGCACACATACATGTTCTCACTGACACACAGACACACATGCGCGCACCAGCATGCATGCACACACACACACACACACACACACACACACACACACACACACACCTTATGTGCGAACACAAACATGTACCACCTAGTGCCACTGAGTAGTACTTAACACTTGATGCACAACACCTAGTAACACTGATGCACACACACCTAGCAACACTGATGCACACACACCTAGCAACACTGATGAACACAACCTAGCAACATCGATGTACACACACCTAGCAACACTGATGTACACACACCTAGCAACACTGATGAACACACACCTAGCAACATCGATGTACACACACCTAGCAACACTGATGTACACACATCTAGCAACACTGATGAACACACACAAACATAGCAACACTGATGTACACACACCTAGCAACACTGATGCACACACACATAGAAACTACACACTAAGCTACACTGATGTACACACACCAAGCAACACTGATGTACACACACCTAGCAACACTGATGAACACACACCTAGCAACACTGATGCACAAACACCAAGCAACACTGATGTAGACAACTGAACACTGATACATTGCACACATTTCAGGTGACTATGGACACAGACACAGGCAACAAAAGATTAAATTGTGCTCTTAATCGAATGGACTTCAGAAAAGCACAAGTACAGTGAATCTAGAAAACGGCACACACAAACAACTGACAGGAGCCACAACTGAGTTTTTAACAATCTCACTCTTTCAAAACCACGTAATGGACGACTACTTACGCGCAACGGAACGAGTTTCACTACTCCAAAGTGTCTTCCAACAGTTCTTATCATCTTCAAACTTACATAACGAAAAGTAGAACGCACAAAACACGCACAGGATCGAATGGCCTTGAAGTGCCTAAAAAATGGCGATTCAAATCGCGCGATCGCAACTAGGAACAATACAATGTTAAAAAAGAAACGAAAGAATGCAGTTCAACCCCTTACCAAGCGAGAATAGTAAAGTTGTCCATACAAAAGTAGATTCGTCTGAACGCAGTTCGCGCATCTTCACTAACGCTATTTCACTAGCTTGGAGTCCAAATTCTATTCCGTCATTACGCGTACAATGATTATTTAGAAAGCAGGCATTAAATTGTTAATAGCTTCAATAGCATTAACTTGTGTGCAACGAATTACGCCCTCGCGGATCGGTAGAATGTAATTAGCATAGTTGTACAAAATGAGATACTTGTATACAGGCGTGTATAACAACCCTTATTTACACTGTGGTTTTTTGATTAGCACACACTGCCGTTATACACAGTTATACACAATTATACGCAATGTGTATAACAAATACTGTATAACTACTTGTATAACAATGTTATACAGGTGAGTATAACAACCCTTTTTACAAAGTGAAGTGTGTATTGGGGAAATGGGATTTTAAGATTTCCAAAACAAATGTAATTACATTTGTGATAAGCGACAGTAAGTTGCCATTTTTTTGACCAATCACAAAAAGATGACAAGCTATCTGTAAATACAGGAGATTGATGGACAGAATGAGTACAATTGTGTCATCTGCAAAAATTCGGTTTCTACTGGAAACGTCATACAGTCAGGAAGATCATTTATAAATAACAAAAATAGCAAAGGACCAAGGACTGAGCCCTGAGGGACTCCACTGAGCACTGGAAGAAACTTTGAAAAGGTATTTCCAATGTAAACAGATTGTGTACGTTCACTAAGAAAATGTGATATCCAGTTAAGCAAATTTGTATTAATACCATAAGCATGAATGTTTGTCAGCAGTTTAACATGAGAAATGGAGTCAAAATCTCTAGCAAAATCAATATAGACAGCATCAACCTTAGCATGATTGTTTACAGCCAATGTCCAATCATTTAGCGTAGCTAGCAACTGAGAAGAGGTAGAACGTCTTGACATGAAACCAAACTGATTTTGTGAGATTAAATGGTTTGACTGGAGGAATAACATTATTGAGTTTACCAACGTCAGTAAATATAATGATCACTCATTTTTCTTTGTTCGCATAGTGTCATATAGGCCACGAATATGAATCTACTCAATAACGGTATAGCTGGGACGCACCAAGATCTCCTTAAAATTTTCAGAGCCCTTAAGAAGCTTTGCCTTTTGAAGTATTGCAGACCTCTGAGTAGCATATGAGAGACGGACCTTCAATAGACGCGGTTTGCCATTTATAGGCTCTTTCCCTAGTCTGAAAGCTTCAATTGCAATTGGAATCACGCGGTCATCACCCAAAAAACCAAAAAGTTCTTTAATAACAGCCAAATCGGTATAAGTACTGCCAGATTCCACAACCCCAGAGACAATGACACTCTGCTTTTTGTTTTGGGCCGAGATAGCCTCCTTCACCAACTTCCGCGACCAACTGTCCGCGACTTCGGCAGACAAAGCAGGGGCGGATCCAGGAATTTAGGAAGGGGGGGCACAGGAAGGGGGTGGGTGCGGGAGGGGGATGTGCCCCCTCCCTCGCGAAGCGCGGAAGCTTTGAGCAATATAGCAATACTGACACACATTCATAATGAAAAATTAGCACTTATCACTTAATACAAAAGCATGAAAGTACATATACTACTAATACTAGTGTGTAGCTGTTTTATGCATTTTTGTCATACAGTGAGGCGGAGAGCCTTCGTGGTCGCTTTTGAATGGTCGCGAAGCGTTAATACTTCTTTCATACGCTACATCACGGTACGATTACATAACATGGTCTTCCAATCTGAAGTGGGAATTTCCAATTCTGATGAAAGTAAGAATATTGCTTAAAATGTGCATAAAATAAACCTTTTTTCTGCATATTTTGTGAGAATTTTTCATGTTATTCAAAAATTGTGCTGTTTTATGCATATTCTGACTATAAATCATTATAAATATCAAAAATCTGATTTTTCGATTAACATGTTAATACAGCAGTATAATGCAGACGTAGAAGTGCATTTGCATTAAAGCAAATATGAATCAGAGTTTTTGAATAAGAGATTTGCAGTCAGTTTGAATGTATAGTTCCATAATGCAGATTACACAGGTGTGCAATTGGAATACAATGACCTCAAATCGTTGATCAATTCCTTTGTAAGTCTATTCCATTTGTTCATAGAAATTGGCCGCAGCACTGCATCTTCACTGATTTTCTCAACTTGCTGCACTCCCCTTATCTTCCAATGTACCCAATTGGCTGTGTAGCTACCTATCCACCAGTCAATAGTAAGCATTTTCCCATCAATATCAACAACTTGTGCTATTTGTGGTTCTTTGTCTTCATATTTCTTCAACTTGAGTGCTACAAATCCTCCATGGTGTACTGAAGCCAACTGTGATCCAGATGTCGGTCCAGATACTGAAGTGGAAAGAGTTGTTTCGCTAAGTGAGGTGAAAGGTGTAACTTGTAATTGTGGCAGAGGGAGAGCTGATCTGCAGCTGGTTCTGCAGGACTTCTTTTTGTCTCAGTACACCTAAAAGTAATAGTTTTTATACTATAAAACGGTTTGATGTTTAAATATATGATGCACCTGAAATTTCATAATCATTGATTAAGTTCAATAAGACATAATACGATGTTTCACATATTTTTATGCTTCTAACATTTTGATTGAAGTGAGATATATATAGTTTGGTACCTCTGAAAATTCAAATAATAATGACTTTTTCCACAGCTATGATATAACGTTTGGTACTTCTGAAATTTCAAATTATGGTGATATTTGTGACATTATTAAGAGATGTTTGTGATATTATTAAGAGCGGTGATTTTAAGTTTGGTATCTCTGTAAATTTAGATGCTTTGTGACATTTTTATACACCTTTTTTTATAAATTTTTAAATCTACTATCTAATTCATCTGAATGTTATAATTTGTACTAAAGACCACAATATAAATATTGATGTTTAAATAATAATTCGATAGTGATTATTATGGATAAGCTGTCGTTTTTTTATTTGCAATTAAAAATTGTGTTATTACATTATTCCATGCCTGCTAATTGAAATATTATCTTTGCACTGCAGGATTTACCTCTGGAATTGATTCAGTGGTTTCCATGTGACGCTTTAACAACTGGTCTGGCAATGACGACTGTCCTATTGACTGCGTCGTGGCTGATGCATTTTCCACTATGTCCTGCACTTTTGAAAGCAACCATTGTTCAGGTTCAGGAGCAGGGGACACAAATGATTCTTTAAGTTCTTCAATAAAGTCTGTCCACCATTTTCTGTCCACTTCATCAAGACACTGATACTTTGAAATGGCTCGAGACAATGCTTCAAGGTCAATTTTTAATGAATTTGGTGCCACATTATTTGGACACCCAATTGGTAATGTCTGTACAATCAGAATAGTGGATATATTAAGCATATAAGAATTGTAAAGTTCCCAGCAGGTACCTTAAGTAGTCTCAAACCTTGTTGACCTTCTGGTTCCCATTTGTCTTCATTCTATTGTTTGTAATGCATTTCAGTAGTGACGGGCATACTACAGTGTTTATTTAATTTAAAAATATGGGGATGAGAATGATTGTATAGCTGGTCTGTGCATGGGAGTAACCATGTTTTAACATCACTGATACTGCTCAAAACAGTAGCACACCCCACAGTTTTATTTGCCTCCTTGCAGCCCTGCTGCAAACCTATAATATAGGGATAGTGGTAAAGTATAAATAATGAAATCAAAGAATCCCATTACCAGGAACAGTGTATGCATTATGCTTCCGTAACCCCTTGCCAAAATTTCCAAACATAGCATCTACATCTTCATGGGTATGTCCCACATTCAAAAATCCTAGCTCTACCTAAAGGCAGAATGTGCTGGTAAATGCATGCTATATATTTCACTATGCACTTACTTCCTCAAATATGCCCTTGTGCACAAGCAATGATAGGAAAGATAAAGCACACCGATTTTTGTTCTCTCTTGCAGTGTTGTCCAACTGCAAAAACAGCTTTCGAGGTAATGGCTGTGATTTCGTTACCAAGTTATTGAAATGATCAAAAATGACCTACATGTAAGGAAGTATAAATATTATTATACATGATTACGATGAAATGAATAGGATATTACCTGACATAGCACCTGAATGGTCAGGTTTGGGTCATGTGGCCACTGCATGAAGTCAAGAAATACATACGACTGATGCCCATGCACAATGCATCCAGTAAGATGTGTTCTGAAATGCCACAGGTTACTGTCTGACTTTTGCATTCGCTTGCAATGAGGCAAATTAGTACTGTTCTGATCCATCCCATCTATGATGATAGACATGATACTGGGATTAGTGTCTGCATGTTCACGGATTTGATGGTATCGCCTTCTTTGATCCCTGTAGTTTATATTCGTCAAAATTAAACACCTCCCAATTAAAAAAGCTCTTACATTCGAAGCTCATTATGTTGCTCAAGTAAGTTACAAAAAGTTGCTTTATTTTCGTAGCATCCATGGTTTTTTCTTTTTCTGCTTTTACCATAGTGCAAATATCACATTTAGTGAATCGATTTTCCTGTTAAGCAGAATCAACGAGTAATCATTACGACACACTTGTCTAACAATCATAACTTACTGATGGGATAGTGTAACATGGCTATAGTGTTTTTCCCACAGAAGAAAGAACTGTGATTTGCTGATAATCTGTTCCTTTTCACGATTTTGGAAATCAGATACCATTCTCTGGTATATGGAAACTTTTGATAAAAAGCTGGGTAAATTGATAGTCATTCTGTGAGGCATATAATCTCCAACTAAATTAAAATATTGGCGCATCCATTCCAATGCCTCAAAAGTGCGTTGAAGTGGCTGTTTTGGTACACGATGAACTTGGATTGTTCCATTAAGGAACAATTGACGAGTTCTATAAAAAACTGATGTTGGTACACCTAAGGCTCCTATCCAAATCTTCTGACAGACAGTCGTTCCCCCAATCATGTAAGTTGTTTCGCTCATGCTGGAATGAGTTCTGAAATAGTCTAGCATCCATTGTCGTTTTGCCGACTTAGGAAGTTGTGTGAAGTAGTGATGATAACTTAAAACATCAAATTCAAGCAACTGATGGATATTAACAGCACATTTTGCACTGCAGCCATCAACAGATAGTACATCAGCAAAACTCCAGCATGCCGGATCACCAAACCAATCTGAAGCAGACACAATTCAAGCATGTATATCAAGCAATATAAAAATGCAAATATACATGCAATATCAGTCTAAAATGAATCAATTGTTCACCTTCTGCATTCACCGAGGATGAAAGTTGTAGAGTGAAATGTACAATCTAAATACAAAGTGTCTATTACTGTAATGCATGGCTATTGACTTAACACGTTTTGACCGTGCTTTTGAAAAAAACACATTAAAATTCATGAACAAAAAGTTACTACTTGATATCGTAAAATTGTGGCACTGATAGATACCATGAAGTCAAGAATTTGTGCAATGACTTGCCAGATATAACTTCTTCACCTCGCTCATGCTTTGAACTTTTCATGTGTGCTCCACTTTTAGCAGCTTGGCCATCCGTGATAAAAAATGATTTAGAGGATTTTGTCGCAGCATCTAAATAAATGTAATCACTGGTACGCACAACGCGCGGAGGTAGAACATAACAGCTGCATGTAGCGTACTATATGGGATCGTTTCTGCGAAAAGGAACTAACCCATGTTTTTTCAAGATTTCAAATTATCTGATATTCTGGATCGAAGTCTGAAATGACTTCTACACATTTCATCGTACGCACTAATTTTTAATTAGCTATACTTTGAAAAATTAGCCATACGTTTCAAAGAAAGTGTTACATTTCTATTGCACGTACTGAAAATTTTATTATGTACATGTATGCGTTAGGTCCCTTTTCACGGAAACGATCCCATATGTCTTCTATGTTAATTGACAACATGACTCACTAGATGCAGCGTGCTCAAGCGGCTGTTTTGTGTTTGCTACACGTCTCAAAACTTGATGATCTGCATCTCTGAAACGTAATGGCTTTGATGGTTCAGCTGCAGGCAAAAAACGAAAAGAACTTGACATTTAAATATCATACATACATATATATTAACCGATTATACGCGGAATTGTAACATTCTTCATGCATGGTATCAGAATACGTTCGTACTGTATATACCGCATGCATGGCGTGGAATATTTCAGAGACAATTTATTGTGATCTTGTGAGGTTCGTTATGCAGTGGTTGTGATTGACGCAACTCTTTCGAGCCAGAGATGATCGTTTGTATATCATGTCTCTGATTGAGCAATACGTATGTAGTTATGTATGTAGCTGGTAGCGCGTAGCTGACTTAGTGTTGCGTGTGGGTGCATATATGGTTGTACGCTGAGTATACTTAAGGATGCGTTGGTAGCAAACGCTGAATGTACGTATATAGTAATGTGTTGATAGCCGTGTATGTGCGCTGAGTGTGCAGTGTCAGGTTGGAAGACCTTATCACGCGCTGCATCCCTCCCCTACATGAAGACTGTAAGATATAGCTATTTAACTTTTGCATAGACCCTGTCATTTATCTACGGCCGTCTCTATACACATAATAACCACTGGCAATGTCATGCTATACACGGACATGGCTGCGTACGCAAATTGGCGTCTTCCGCGTATAATCGGTTAA
Organism: Ephydatia muelleri; assembly: GCA_013339895.1. Lineage (NCBI taxonomy): Eukaryota > Metazoa > Porifera > Demospongiae > Spongillida > Spongillidae > Ephydatia > Ephydatia muelleri. The sequence goes on from JABACO010000017.1 coordinate 1,922,686, forward strand.
CTAAGGCTGTCATTTATTAGCCCCTAAATGGTGGCTTGCCTGGGGTGATATACGACTACAAATGTTCGTGAATAAATAAATGCCCCTTGAACTCGTTGAACATGCATATAAAACAGTGATGTATTTCCTTACCAAATACGTTGTGACATGAACTTGCAGTAGAACATGGCAATGAGTTGCTCCGTAGAGAAGAATCGTGTTCGCTGGATGTAGAAAACAGCTCGGAACCAGTATCGGAGCAGTCACTGAAATCAATTCCTGATAATGAAGTGACCGAACCAGTTTCAGTGCAATCGCTAAAATTGACACTAAAATTTGACGAAGTATCACTTTCGCAATCCGTAAAAGTAGGAAACTCTTCCTCTGTTGTCATTTTACAGTGCACTTAGCTGCTGTATTACATTATCAAGTCCAGCTGTAATGCAAAGCACGTTATGCGCACCTAAAACAAAAAGTACTACCAGCTGCTCATTATTTGCACGAGCTTTTATTTTTTGTGCGTGTGAGAGTAATGGCTGTTACTACATCATGGCATATGGAGGTTGGTGATGACAGCAGAATTTATTTGATGAAAGGAGAAGAAAAGATGAAAGCGGAAGGCAACTACAGGATGGAAGGCGACCGTACATCGGACCCGTTACAGATGTCCACCACCACTCAAAATCAGATAAAACATATCTGTTGGTATGGAAAATATTGTACAGTAGTAGCTTGTTATTCAGTAGTTCTTTTGTTTCATTCCCACAGTTCCAAACTGTGAAAGATACCGTCCGTCCCAGACCTTTGTTCGCAAACAATTTTAATGCGTCAGCAAATGAGCTTTGTGAGTTGTTTCAAAGAGCAGGCTCAGCAAGTCACTTCACGCATATATGGAAAACAACAGTAAGGCCATATTTGACGTCTGATGGGTACTTCTACCGCGATTCGGCAAACGGTAAGGCACCGCTCTTTGTTTACTGATAATACATTACCATATAATTTATTGCCCAGGATCAAGCTTTAAAAGGGGTAGAACATCAAAACATGATGAAAAAAACGACGTTCGAGGTAAAATGTGGGAAACATCAGATACAGATACAGGAATTCTAGAATCTAGATACAAGGGGAGTACCAACATAATTTATTAACAGTGGGTACCCCATACCTATGGGAGGTGCGGCTAACAGGGCCCGGGGCGTGGGAGGGGTGTGATGTTACCAGTGTGTGGGATGCGATGTTACCAGTGTGTGGGTGGGAGGGGTGCGATGTTACCAAGGTGTGGGTAGGAGTGGTGTGACATGACTTGTGTGTGCGTAGGAGTGGTGTGATGCATCAGTGTGTGGGAGGAGTGGAGTGTGATGATACCAGTGTGTAGATGGGAGGGGTGTGATGATACAGTATGTCCATATACTATACATGAAAAGTCTTGAAGAATTCCATTATTAAGGCTGCTGCACGATCCTCCACTAGATACATTACCTGAAGGTGCACCAGAACTCAAGAGACAAAGAACTTCTGAGTCTCCACATCCAGCATCCTCCTCTTTATCGAGCTCATTCTCCTCAGCGCAATGTGCTGAATACGATGCAAAATACAAGGATATAGAATCATGCTTCCTAGGTATGCTTATGTAAATAATAATGTACCTATCATAATACATTATTATGATTGTAGCATATTCCAGACTATTTATAACGTCTTATTTTTCTACCTATTCAGGGAGCTTTAACATTCCAGTCACTTGTCTTTTATCACCTGACAAAGAGAGTACATGGTGAGAGAGGCTGATGAAAAGTTCATTGAGCACGAAATGCTGGAGAACAGAACATGCGACGTTGCCCCACTTGTTGCTACAGTGAGGCTGTCTGATGATGAGCAATTTGACATGAAGCATCCCGAAGCATACACAAATGATACTATTGGTGGTAATAATTCACGAATTGCTCTCCAGCAACTCATCAAGGAAAATCAGGAACTGGCAAAAGATCCAACATTTTCCTCCCGCCGAGTCTCCGTGTATGGAAGATTGTCAGCTGAGCAAGCTCAGCATCTTGCTCATAGGCATAATCGTGATGCGGAATTTACCAGCAAGATGAACACACAAGATAAGGTATACTGGCAAATACACTTAACTTTTCAATGCATGCAAGGAGTAAATTAATGATTGTGGCAGAAGAGAGTTGAGATTGATATCATGCATATCATAGCTCTGGTTATCATTACCCCCATAGGTACATCTGTGCAGATGAAGGTTATTCACAATTGCAGGAAGATTAGTTAGTGATGAACCACCAGAAAAGACTAATAAATGGAGAGGATCATGTGTAACTACTTTAATGATGACGGTTAATCTAGATTGCGTTAATAATGAGGGCTTTTGATTATTCTGGTTATGAGATTCAATGTAACTAAGTCGTTGTAATAAAAATAAAGTACCCAGTTTTTTTTTTTTGGGAGGGGGGGGATATGCATTTCATTTCAAGAAGAAGCAGTTGGACGAGAACATGATTTATGCATTATCATCGTTATCTAACGACAATTATAGACTGTACCAAGCAGTTGTACAGCGATGTGAAAAGGGTAAAGACAAGAAAACCAAGAAAAGCTCCTTAGGACTGTCCTGCAATAAAAAGGACTGCAAAGGGAGTAATTTTCGTGGTTTACGTGGCTAAAGTGAAGACGAAATGACAGAAATGCTGCAAAAGTGTGCCAATGGAGAAATCGCCCTCCAACAAATGAATACGGAGTGTTCCATGCTGCACAGTTTCGAGCCAATTTTCACAACCGACTCGAGACATAAAAGCTTCTTTGATTCTTTTCATTTTTTTACGAACATTTCGCGGATGAAAAGGTTCTCAGGGACTTGTTTCTTCAGCTGAAATTTTGTCCTATACCTGCTGCATTCAACGAATATTGTGCTATGGCACTAAAGTAAGTGAATTTGTACCAATTGAATTGCAATAAAGAAAGTCTTATACAGTTCCAAACTGGCTGGAACAAAGTCATCTGAAATCGATGCGAGAACCGCAGCTGTATGGTCTGAGGACCGATCATCTCTAATATCTTAATTCCACAGACCATTACCATGCTGTGCTTTGAAGACATTAAGAAAAATGTAAGATCATTTGGTGGATGTGCTCTGACTTTTGTGAAAGACGGGTTGGAAAAAGAAGACGTAAGTTATTCTCCTGTCATGCGTACAATATTACTCAATGTTATTTTCATTTAGACAATGACAGTCATGTGTGGAATTACGGCAATAAATACTGCAGCAAATTTGTCCTGCTATACAATTGTCATCACTAAGGTATCACCTGAACGTGCCTGTGAGCTATGGGAACGACTTCAAGGATCACAGTTCATTGTACAAATTGCATATTATAAACAAGATCAAGATACAAGTGGTAAGCATGACATTTTTGCATGAAGAGCACCATGGTTACATATGATCATTGTTCTTCAGATGCCCTTTTCACTGCAGACATACAGCCTTTTGTTGTTGCTGTTTCAGATAAAACCTGTATGAAAATCAAAACAAGCAATTTTTTTTCAGGCACTGAAGCACAATTACAGTATGAAGAAGTAATTACTTCCTTTACATCTGAAGGCGACTACATTCTCACAAACAACACCAACCCATGTAGGTGAATCGTTCAGTGCAGCTTAAAATTGCCCTTGTGATACAAAATTGCATAGGGTGATGCTTTAGTGAAATTTCAGGAGCAGGAAATAGGAATAATTTAAGCCAAGGGATTTTAAGTAGCACTGCACAAATTGGGATGTGTTTTTGACATTATTTGATGCACAAAATATCATCAGCAATTTCAGAAAGACCAATTTTTTTTGTTAATGTACATACTATGACCCTCTGAAATTTCAATGGCACCAAATCATATCATGACACTGAAATTTCAAGGGCTCCAACTTAAACACTATAATAACAACATTTCAAAAGATAAGAATTAATGTGATGATATATCCTGGAAAAAATTATGTAAGTTGTATGATTGTACTTGTTCTCCAGCAATCTGAGCACTAGTAATATGCAAATAATCATAAAACTTCAGTACAAGCCAAATTGGTGCACTTGAAATGTTAGATGTAGCAAAGTTTGGTCTCAAGCATAATGTTTTTTTTTGTATATTTCTCCATGTAGGCATTCCAGTTAGTGCTGAAAAAAACTAAAGACGTACAATAATTGCAAATGAAAATGGTGCAGAGGCACTTGTCCAACTCAGCTGTACGAGAAAAGAAGATGACAGGGGAGAAGCTGACAATTCAAATGGAAGTATTGAATATTGACCAATAACATAACTTGATGTGCTATAATGTGATGTAAAAGTCAGTATTTACTAATCACAATATGAAATTGTATAATGTTGCAAATCATTATTCAAATTTTTTGGAAATTCATTCACATTTTTAAAGGCAGATCACCAATTTGCAAAATTGTATATAAATTGAGTTTAGTAAATAAACAAATTGGAATTGGAAATTCTCACTTCAGATTGGAAGTGGTTTAACATGAATATATAATTAGATGAACGGAACAGGGGGGGGGGGGGGGGGGGGGGGGGGGGGGGGGTGGCACGTGCCCCCGGTGCCCCCCCCCCTAGATCTGCCCCTGCAAAGTTGGCCGTGTACTTCATTTTGGGCGTGGTTGTGGTGGAGCGAAGCATGAGACATATCCGTTGCCTAACGATTCAATTACGCCTGCGATATCGCCCACGCGAATCACGGGCGGATTCATTACGCACGTGATTCAATGGTGCAAAAAAGCTGACTGTGTACTAGAACCGATCAGTCGGCTGCTTTTGGCTAACGAGTCCGCAATCACTCCCCGAGTATGAGTCGCTCCCCGAGTATGAGTCGCTCCCCGAGTACGAGTCGCTCCCCGAGTATGAGTCGCTCCCCGAGTATGAGTCGCTCCCCGAGTATGAGTCGCTCCCCGAGTATGAGTCGCTCTATGAGTCACTCCCCGAGTATGAGTCGCTCCCCGAGTAAGAGTCGCTCCCCGAGTAAGAGTCGCTCCCCGAGTGTGAGTCTCTCCCTTAGTCCTAGTAGCTCCTGGAGTATGAGTAGCTCCCCGAGTTGCTCCCCGCCTTCCAAAAAACAGAAAATAACTGCCAGAAGTGGAAAACCGTAAGTCACGTTGAAACGAATATGGGGTGGATGCAAAGGAGGTTTTCCAGCTGTACTGTAGATTTGGACTTGCAGCTGACGTCACACACAGATTTATAACATTTATTTATCGGCGCATTGTGAGTGTCAATTGCCGCCTAATTTCTGTCGGTATGGTGTTTAACCTTAATTGTCTAAATGACTGGCACGTGGAACCAGAGATAATATATAGAGGGATTGGAAGCGAATCACGTGCGCTATACCTCTGCGCGGGACATCCGAGGTAGTGATAATCGCACCTCCGAACTTGTGAAAAGGGGTGGATTTTTGGGAAGTCACTGTCGAACTTTCGCTTGAATCTCCTTACAGGTATGCCGTAATATTCAGCTGATGCTACAAATCGATGGCCCAGTGAATCTAGTTGAAACTATAAATATAGTTTATGCGGTAATTCAGCTTTGCCGCGACGGTTTTACGGTGTCAAAGTAGAAAAAGTATGATTTTTTTCTTTCGTTGGGGTTAGTTCTTTGCATAGTGACGTTAGGGTCTTGCATTCGTGCTAGAAATAATTAACTGCGTTCGTATTGTGTTTTAAGATGTTTTTTAATCCTAAGGAACAGTCCTAAGTGGACTTCCATGGGTTTTGACCCTTTACGATTACGGGACAGTATCTTTGTAAGTTAAAGAGCAAAGAAATCGCAGTATTTTTTTCCTAATAGTACAAGGCCTAAAGTGTGTCTTAGTGAGGTTCTTGTAATTTTGGGGTGCGCTTTCTTGCTACAAATTTTGCCGCTATCTATATCACAAATTAATATTCTACGTGCACTGGGCCAGGGTGGGCGGGGGGGTACATGTCCATTACTGACTAAAGTGATTTACTTATTGTCCTGATGCTTTTAGCAGACATGAGCAGGAGAAAACTAAGGTTAGGCCGAAGAAAGAAGAGTCTGGAAAGACAGAAACCTAAAGTCCTCACTGTCTCCATTTCACGTGCTGCTGTTTCTGTGCAGCTGCATCCAGGTGTTTATTGTTCACCTTCCTTGTCAAATGCTCTGCAGCATTCTGGTCATTTTGATCAGCTTGTCTCTCAGCTTACTGTGTCATTGCCCATATCAATGGCCTAGTGACATCTATGAATTTGCTCTCACACCGACTGAGCATTCTTAAACTGCCACCACAGTGGGTTATAGCCTCCATGACACCGTTGTGTTTGTGCAAAGTAGGGCTGCAAGAAGTCTGTCGTCCAAGTGTCACTTTGTCAATAGCTTTCAATGCGTCACTGGAATGGACTACTACAATTTCATCAAAGACATTGAACCCCAGTAATTCTCTTAATTGTTTTGTTCAACTTGCCATACCCTGTCAAAGTAGTAGATGATGCCTTTAAACTTATGGAGTTTTTGGGTGCGGCAAGGTTTTGTAGAGGTAGCCCAGATTCTGGCTTGGTGGAACTATGGAAGATAGGGTCATCATCTTTACACATCAGCAGTGGTATGTTGCACACATACTGGTGCTCCTGAACATGCTTGCACTTTACATGTGTTTTTAAAATAGGCAAAAGTGTCAGCTTCTTGGATACTACCATTCATTGCGCACATCAGAAGCATTCCTGTGTGTGTGGAAAAGATTTTTGCTCCAAGCTGGCTGTCTTACAATCTCATCAATTTTCATACAATTTGTTGGTCATTCCATGTTTAAGGAATTGGTCAAAACAAAGTATTGTTCAAACACTACAGCAGAAAGCAGTCATGGTTCAGATGATTTAACACATCTTGAATATAACGCAATTCGATATACTGCTGGGTATGTACCACAGGCGCTGAAGAAGAAAGTAGCCAAATCTCACCATTCAAATAAGAAAGATCTTCTCCTCTGTCTTGATGACCTTTCTATGTGTGATGATGATGATCCTGGCTCATCAGCTGATTGGATCCGTGCAGTAGATCGTGGCAGTCTCATCCACATAAACAACATGACCTTTGAGCTCTTTCTTTCTATGGAGCAGTCTATTCGAAGATGTGTTAAAGCAGGTCAAGAACTTGGAGATGCACGATCTCAGTTGAAGGAAGATGAGAATGTCCTTTTCTACTGGTCTATATTGACAGCAAATCGGTCTGATGATGTTGCTACTACCATCTTGGAGATGGTAGTAGACCTGTGGATAACAGTGCAGGGGTTTTCATTGGCTGGTGCATGGGTGGAAGAATACAAAATCACCCAAAAGAAGACAACACAGAAATCTAAAGCCCTTAGGAAAAACTGAACTGATCCCCCTTCCCCCTCCCCTCAAGCACCCTTTTTTTTTTGTTGCTCTGAGTGTGTTTAGTTGAAGTGGCAGTTACAAAAAAGTTACTCCGTACATGTACATGTGTATGGCTTCGTTTCCTTTCCTCGGATATCCCGCGTTAATTAGTGTTAAATGCAACCGCTTCCAATCCCTCTATATATTATCTCTGGTGGAACTCGGTCGATTGACACTCAATTGCTACGTATGACGGCATGTTGAATGACACAACTACCTATTCCAGGTATGACAACACACTGTAGGCGTATATGGCGTTACAATAGATTGATGGGCACATTTCTGACTTTATTAGGTTTAGTGCATGGTGGAGTCATGGTTGTGATGTTGAGATTTTATTAGTTTTCTGTACCGTAGATGCGAGGGAAGGGGGGGGGGGGGAGGAGGTGGGAGGGTAATGTGGAATAATAACAATTACATTGCACTCATTCAGAAACACCAGTTCAAACAGTAGACATGTTCTGCATTTTTTTTTTTCTCTTGCTGCATGCGCAAACACAGGAGTGGAGGCTATGAGTGTGATTTCATTGATGCCCCTCACAACGACGACTATTGCATCATATGTCTGCTACCTGCCCGAGACCCTCAGCAAACCAAGTGCAATTGTGCCAAACTTCTCTGCAAATCGTGTTATGAGAAACAGAAGGGCATTGCGGGCACGTGTCCAATGTGTCGCAAACGGCTTGATGCTTTTCCCGATCGGAACATTTCCCGGAGGCTCAATGCTCTGAGGGTAAAGTGTACCTCTGCAGGCTGCCCCTGGGAGAATGAACTGGGAATGTTAAATGGCCACATTGACAACTGTGAGTATGTGGTGACAGACTGCACCAATGGCTGCAAGAGCAGTCATCGCCGTTGTGATCTTAAGCATCACCTCATGGAGGAGTGTCCCCTGCGGCAGTATGTCTGCGATCATTGCAATGACAAAGGGGTCTATGTTGATATGACGGGTAAGCACCTTAAAGTGTGCCCAAACATCATGGTTCGTTGTGCTAAAACAGGGTGCATGGCTTCTGTGGCAAGAAAGGATCTGAAAGATCACTCTTCCATATGTCCCAAGGCAACCATCAAGTGCCCATATTTGAAGATAGGGTGTCAGTTTGTTTCACTCAGGGAGAAAATGGACGATCACATCAATAGTAGCACAACTGATCATCTCGACCTTGCGATGGGCGAAATAGTAAAACTGAAGCATGACCTAGCCAAGCTTCAGGATCAGGCATGTTGGGATTTATTTAGAAACTAAGATTGTGTGATCACATAATTTGTTTGCATTTATCAATCAAGTGACAAATTAACGGTCATGAAAGTTGCGGTTTGTAATTTTTCGGATTACAACCGCGCTTCGTTCCATCCATAGAGAATGTATGGCGTTTCTACAAATTAATGAAACTTCAACTCTTGCTACCCACTAATACTACTCTAAATATTATGCAGATGTAGGCAATTTCAAATTTTGTATCATGTATAGTCCAAAATTCTCAGACCATAAATGAAAATATGAGATTCCATAGACTTGTACACATATAGAAACAAATTGTGATATTCTATATCTTACAACTATGGTAACGCTAGTTGAATATAAAGTACGTTTTACGCCCTCCTCTCATTTCTTCATACTAGCTGTACTGTGCTTGTAGGGGGAAGACAGGTGACCCCTAATAATCCAGGGGTGGAATTAGGGGGGGGGGGGGGGGGGGGAAGGGAGAGGGTATATCCCCCCCACCTATGTCATTAAATATTCATGACTTATTAACGCTATAACTATTCATACACGTACAGCGCAACGATCCTTCCAATGGCGGTAGGTGGATTATAAATGTCCCAGCCCATAATATTCTGATCTATATATCGATCGGAATATTAAATATGGATACCGTATATCGATCGTTATGCCGTTCAAATAATGAAGTACGTTTGGAAAGTCTGGTTTAAAAATTTATGTCGTAATTATTATTCTATTGTTTGTAGCGTGTTTCTACGCAATTCCATGCTATGTTTTGAGACTTGAAAAGTGCGAAAGTTGCAATGCGGCTGGAGCTTCGCCCCAGACCGTATAGACCAGTTGCGGCGCGAAACCATTATCGTATGAATATAGTTACCGTTGCCCAGGTTTATTATGAACGAACTGTCTACAGAACCGGTACAGGCACTTTATTTAATATAACTACCGAGCCGGTACCGGAAGAGACGGCTTGCTCTATTTTACAGAAGATGGGGCAGACTCAACAGCAAAGCAGTGGATCGTAGATAAAGAGAGTCAAATGAAGGTGATTACGTCATGTCACGATCAGAAGTTAGGTGAGTCACGATGCTTCGCGACTTATTTTTACCGGTTTCACATGTTCCTAAAAGGCGGTGGGCATTTTGGACGCGACAAGACTCTTCAGAAAATCTGTTCGCGCTTTTTTTGGCGCGATATGACCAAGCATATTAAGGAGTATGTTAACACGTGTGAACAGTGGCAAAAGGCCAATCCTAAGATGATTAAGGAGACCGCAGTGCTACATCCGATTCCCGTTAAGACCGAAGTCTGGCATCAAATTGGGATCGATCATGTAGGCCCTCTTAAACTTACACGCAGAGGAAATAGGTATTTTCTATTTATTTCGTGCATTCTGCTACTAGTAGTTTGTTTGTGAACAAAATACTGTAGTTATGCATGCTTGATAGCTTCACCCAGACCACGTTTGCAGCTAGTATTGCCACTGTGCCTGCTGAGTAAAACCAGTTCATTCATAAGTATACAATAGCACAAGACACACAAACATGTTTCTTCTTCAGACACAAAGACCACAATATGTTAGTGTCTTTTACTGTTAGGCCAATGCCACATCAGTGACAATACCTTTGCAATTGCAGAAATAGTCTAAGCTGCTGTTAATAATAGTATTCTAATAATGCTTCATATACAAATGCAGGTACTTAAATGGCATAATTTATGTTACAAGTCATGACCTGATTTTATTTTTAGATATCTCGCTACATGCATTGACTATTTTTCCAAGTGCTCAAGCCCTTCCAACACAATCAGCTGAAGAAGTAGCACACTTTCTTCTGTCTCTTATTACACGACTTGGTTGCTTTCATGTTTGCATTTCAGACCAAGGCCGTGAATTTGTTAATTCCCCAACGAAAAGCTTTTTGAAATAGCAGGTGTTGAACACCGGGTATCTAGTGCCTATCACCCCCAAACAAATGGATTGGATGAAAGAATGAACCAAACCTTAACCAAAGCTATAGTATAGTATATCAATACTGAACAGGATGATTGGGATGAGCACATTGAATCTATATTGTTCTCCTATCGCACCAGTGTCCATGCTTCAACTAAGTTTACACCATTTTATTTGATGTATGGCAGAGAAGCAGTGCTTCCTGTGCAACTTCAACTGATTGATCACAATCAAGACGGATCAGTAGTAGATGAATTGCATGTGGAGAATGACGCAGTGCAGTTATACGCTACGCAACTTGAGAAGATTAAGAAGGAATTATTTCCTAAAGTTGATGTGAACATTAAAAAAGCACAGAAAAAGCAAAAAGAATTATATGATGAGCGATGCACACCTGAAAAATATCAGATAGGGGATCTTGTGCTTGTGAAAAACATGAGGAATTTAAGCAGGGCGGGAGGTAAAACAGATGAACGGTGGACAGGGCCTTATGCAATTGTAAACATTCATGAGAAAGGATTGTACAGGCTCAGAAAATTGAGTGATGGAAAACAACTTGCAAACAACATTAATGAAAGCAGACTGAAACCTTTTCATGAAAGAAAAACAGAGTATAGCAATGGTTCAAGTCAAAACAAGGGTGAAAAACAGGTGCTGGGCAGCAGGGATGAGAATGTAATATTGAATGAGAAAAGTATTACATTGTTTGATGATGAACATGCTCATTACAAGCAAGCAAGACAAGATGCCAAACTGTTAGATACAACAAATTCTGTTCTTAAAGACCAACTGTATTCCTCCCACCTGCTGCGTTTATGGAGAACAGGTGCTGCTAAATTCTCCTACTCTGCTGATGAAGATGATTTTGATGTAAGCAAAAGACAGATACCTTTTTAAATTTTAACTTTGCATTCTTTTTCTCTTACAGCCCTCAAGTTTGCATTTCAATGAAGGTGAGTTTGCATTAAGCAGGGATTTGATGGTAGATTTATGGCTACATAGTCGTCATTACAATAAAGAGATTCCATTAATGGAGGTACATGGTGGTGATTTTGTCATTTGTGATGATGGGTTGTACGAAAGCTTTGTGGAATTCAAAAAAACAGTGGATTACCAAGAGGATTTCCGGATTGTTAGGGAGGTTGATCTCTTATCTTACTGGATGAAGACCTGCAAAGTTACATCCATAAGACAGGTCACACTCATGGATAAAGTAATATATTACCTGATGACAGCATCTGATTTGGATGCGCTTTGTGAATGGATACATGACACAAGAAAAGAATGGAATGAAACGAAAACAAATTCCAGCACACCTTTAAAATGTATATATATTGTTATGCATTTCTGAATATTTAGTAAAAACTTTTGTATTGTTTAGCTGCATAAATAATTGTGTCCAATGATACATATTTTCTATTTCTACTCTTAAGGCAAGGCCACAGTTCACAGTGAATCAGACAAGTTGAATACGACATCTGGACACTTGCTGGACAGAGAGAAGAGAGACGTGATCTTATCCAGCACTGGATGGCTGGATGATGTCATTATCAATGCTGCTCAAGACTTGCTGAAAGAGCAGTTTGAAATATCAGGATTCCAGAATACCACACTTGGATGTAATTTGTCTTTTGACATTCTTAGAAGTGAGTTTGTCCAGATACTGCACAATGGAAAAAATCATTGGTTAACTACATCCACTGTTGGATTGCCAGCAGCAACTGCTAATGTATATGATAGCCTTAACCAATCACTTTCACAGTCTACTGTTAATCAGGTTTGTGCTCTAATTTTTACTAGGAATCAAACAATTGATGTGAGATTTATTGATGTTGAGCCCCAGATTAACAGCTGTCTATGCTATTGCATTTGCTACTAGTCTTTGTTTCTGCGAGGATATAAGTTCCATACAGTATTGTGTTAGCAAAATGAGGACTCATCTAGTCAGTTGTCTTGAAAAACGTCAAATGGCTCCCTTCCCAAGTATTCAAAGGAAGTCAACCCTTTCTCATTCAATTTTAGCACAGCAACGTATCCCAGTCTCTTGTAGCTGTCGAATGACCAGCTGGAAGAATGATCCAGTGCTCTCACTGCAAAGAGCAGTTTCACAAGAAGTGTGAACGGGTCACAAGAAATGAACTGAGCTCCTCGTGGCAGTGCAGGGCTGTGCGCAAAGAAATGAACAGTGTGACTGCATGTGGTGGCATGATTGTATTTGTGTATGACTATGGCACTTCTGTATGAGGAATTAATCGATAGTTCGTCAAGCTAGAAAATAAAGAACTGTTTCGTAGTAGTACTAAGTATCTGAATGTGCGTGTTACATTAATCCTCTGAGTCTCACGACACACGCGTACCTACAGTACTACACAGGTTCCCGATCGAACGTTCTGGGTATTTAACTACGCATCCACTATGGTGGTTGTAGTGGGGGGACAGCAAATCCTAAAGCGGACAGGTAATCCTAGGAATAATTGTCCGTGGGGGGACAACTTATGCTAGTACCCGTTGTCCGCCGGACAATTTTTGGGGGGGACAAGCTATCCTACTACACGGTACCGGTGTCACGTAGAATTAGGGACCCATAGAATTAGGGACCCCCGTCCCCCAATCTCCGGAGAATTGGGCATCCCCCGGCCCCAAAACTACGGGAGATGTGGGGATCCCCCCGTCCCCAATCACCGGAGAATATGGGACCCCTTCGTAGAATTAGGGACCCCATGTAACGATATTGATTTTGATATAGCCAGCACATGTATAGGCTCGTGCCGATTTATAGCACATATACACAATAATAAATGGACAGCACAAAGCTTAGAACAAACGGGATGTGTTGATCGATTGCAATACATCCAATGCCATACAAACAGAAGCGTATTCGCGTAACATTGTTATTCTGCATGCTGACTGAGAGCTTCATCAACAGCTAGGTCGATGGCATTGTGATGGGAAGGCAAGACGGCAACGTATCCAAGCAATAGTTAAGCTAGCCTTTTCAGAGACGTCCAAAGACCCTGGATGAGGCCATGACTGCAACCCTCGAGATGGAGTCGTACAGGACCTCGGCAGCCATAAAGGTGGGACAGGCGACACCAGAGGAGCACCCAACCCCAGCAGCGGGGGAGGAGACAATAGTAGGTGCCGTAGATAAGGAGGGAGGGGTGGTGGCAGACAATTCTGTATCCAGTATGCTGCTAACCATCCTGAAATGACTGGACAGACTGGAAGGGCTACCCAAAAGTCATGGCAGTCAACCCAACAGTGGGAGGAAAGACGAACCGGTGACCTGTCGGAAGTGTGGCAAAGAAGGACACTATGCCCGTGGGTGTGCAGCCAAGGGGAGCAAGCACCAGGGAAATGGTTAGCCCTATAGTGCTGGGAGCCAGACACTGGAGGGCCAAGGTACAATGGCTCAAAGTAGTAATAGTAGTAGTACGCCCTACCTCCCCCTATAATTTTCGGTCACACCCACCCCAGCATAACGGGTGAATGGCTTTGTGAATAAGATACCAGCCACTCTTCTACTGGACACTGGTGCTGCAGTGACCCTCCTACAGGGTGCTGTGTGGCAACGTATCCGCACTGAACTGAAGCCATGGAGTGGAACCAAACTAATTGGACCAGATGGAACTGCCATAGCGGTACAGGGCACCACCACAGTCACCATCATGGTTGAAGATGGCAGCTTCATAGCAGACGTTGTTGTGGTGGATGGGCTGATAGCTGAAGTGCTGCTTGGGCTTGACTTCCTGGAGCAACACAACTGCACTATTCATGCAGGCTGGAGAGCGGCTCCTGACAATTAATAATGGGAATATTGTCATACCACTAACCAGTTCTGACACTGTTAGGAAGTCTCCTAGGATGGTGGTTAACCTCCTACAGTCAGTGCACATACCACCTCGGAGTCATCTTTATATAAATCCATAACTTGCTTGAAATGCTCCTCAAAGGAGTTTTGTTTGCAGCATTGAGAAGCAAATTTTCTACATAATATAACCAGGCTAATTAAATCTATTCTTTATTCCAGCAATGGTGCTATCAAGGGCTTCATAGTACTGCAGACGATAATGAACCTCAACTGACACCGGTGGAATCCATCACCATGCAGTGCCATCTTCAAACGAATAGGCGCTTTTCGTTTCCTAGGAAAAGTGGGTAGTTCTGTACCATATCATTCACTGGATTTTTTTAAGTACTTCAAAAAACAAGATGAAATACTCATCAGCTCTCATGCCCTGTAAAGTGCGCACAGTTAATTCTGCCACCTTCTGCCCCAGCTGCTGCATGACATTGATGAACTTTGTAATGTTCTACTTAAAATTTCAGTAATTTTCAGTATCTTCATGCTCAAATCCAAGCCAAAAATCAAAGCATTGCATCTGTGCTCTCACTCCAATGATTCGTCCTTTCACATCAAGATCAAGCCTAGAATCCAAACATTCCAGCCACAATTGCTTCAGTGCTTCGTAGTAATGTTGTTTAGCTATCGCATGTCCTCTGACTGTCCACCTTGTTGGGCAAAATGATTGAATGTTGTTTGTTGGCATAGGCCCTTCCTCTTCCATTGAAGGGCAGCACTTCGTTTTGGGGAGAAATGAATTAGCTTACTCACTTCAAAGGCCACATCCAAGGCATCCCTACACACTTTATTGTTTTTAAGTGCATCACCAACAGCAAGGTTGAGGGATTGCCCATAACAATGGGTGAACAGAGCCCGTGGCTCTCTTTGCAAAAAGAGTGATTAGACACCAGTTTTTGATCCAGGCATATTTGCAGCACACCATCATAGCACTGACCACGGCAATTATGGATTATTAATCCTGCCCGTAAGAGCACATCTTCCAAAGCATCTGTGAGTGTCTTGGCATCAATAGTGCCAACATTGTACACCCCAATCACATTCTCATTATCTTGCAATAATTCATCCACCCATCTAATGTTGGAAGCATCCGTGCATTCATCAGCAAAAACCACTACTAGAGATGCTTTTGCTGACATCTCAGCAAGAGCCATGATGTGTAATACTTCATTCTGGATGTCATGGGATGTGTTTTCTTCTTCATCCAGTCACCTAAGCCAGGAGTTCAATTGCCCGTAAGTTGAGCAGCTGAATAAAATTACTCATCCCCATGACCCCTTAGAGGCAAACCTTGCCTGGCAAGAAATCTGATGTTCTGAAGAAAGATCCTTAAATCAGCCCTGTTTTCAGACTTTTCCCGCTGGTGTTAAGTACTTGACAGCTAGACAAAATTGTCCCATGGAACTTTCTCTTTGTGCCTCCGAGGATGGAAATTCTTTAGAGGTGAAGAATTTCATTGCTCATCACAACCATGAGAGAAAAAAGGTTATTGGAAAAGTAATATTTTTCACATGTTTATAACTTGTTCTTTACTACCGTCAACATACAGGGCTTGTTTGACATGTTGCCACACCAACGAAAATTGTCCAAAGAGGAAACAATGGAAGTTGAGAGGCTATTAAGTTTGAAGGCTAACAAAAAGATGGTTAAAGATAAGTTAGAGCAGATGTCAAGAAAAATTGTTACTCAGAATAATATTTCAACAAAGCAAGGTCATACAAATACTAGGAATGACTTAACTGAAACAGTGCGTAAACTAACTGAGAGATATGGTATGTTAATAATGTTTTGCTTAGATGGTAGGTCTTTGTAAAATACATAATATTACTTGCACGCACCCATGATACTGGTGCCTACATGTTTGTACCTAAAGCTATTCAGATTCTTTACAATGGACACTACCACTGGGTTACAGTAGTGTGCACAGAAGGAAAGCTGTACTTATGTGACAGCCAGGCCAGTGACAAACTGACACAAACCTTGGAAGAATCAATAAGAATCTTATTTCAGAACACTTCAGAGGATAATGTGGTAACAATACATCGCTTGCCAGACAACCTATTATTATTCGAGATAAGCATGTTGTTATTGTGTGTACGTGTAATTAACAAATGAGATAGCATGCAAATTTGATCAAGTGCACTGGACACTATGATTAATACGTGAGTGTGTAGCTTCTATAGCTATGGCAACATACAGAAACAACATAAAAAAATGGAGGCTAAAATGCCCAACTTCTTCACGACAACATGCATTCATATATTCTATTAGTTAGATAGTTGTAGAATAGCTTTAGAGGATAGCAACAGTTGTAACCCTTTCTGTTGTAAGAAATGGAATATCTTAATTATCACAATTTATTTCTATTTCGTGTACAAGTCTATAGAAAGTATGGTCCGAGAATACATGATACAAATTTTGAAACAGCCTACATCTGCACATTATTTGCAGTAGTATTAATGGGTAGCAAGAGTTGCAGTTCCATTAATTAATTAAAAAAAATTGCCATACATTCTATATGGAATGAACCGCGGCTAAAAATCAAAAAAATTACAAACCGCAACTTTCATGTCACTTAAATAAAATTAATTTACCTTTTGATAAATGCAAACAAATTATGTGATCACACAATCTTAGTTTCTAAATAAATCCCATCAATGCCTATTCTTACTAATACATGTGATCCTGACGCTTGGCTAGGTCATGCTTCAGTTTTACTATTTCGCCCACTGCAAGGTCGAGATGAACAGTTGTGCTACTATTGATGTGATCGTCCATTTTCTCCCTGAGTGAAACAAACTGACACCCTATCTTCACATATGGGCACTTGATGGTTGCCTTGGGACATATGGAAGAGTGATCTTTCAGATCCTTTCTTGCCACAGAAGCCATGCACCCTGTTTTAGCACAACGAACCATAATGTTTGGGCACACTTTAAGGTGCTTGCCCGTCATATCGACATAGACCCCTTTGTCATTGCAATGATCGCAGACATACTGCCGCAGGGGACACTCCTCCATGAGGTGATGCTTAAGATCACAACGGCGATGACTGCTCTTGCAGCCATTGGTGCAGTCTGTCACCACATACTCACAGTTGTCAATGTGGCCATTTAACATTCCCAGTTCATTCTCCCAGGGGCAGCCTGCAGAGGTACACTTTACCCTCAGAGCATTGAGCCTCCGGGAAATGTTCCGATCGGGAAAAGCATCAAGCCGTTTGCGACACATTGGACACGTGCCCGCAATGCCCTTCTGTTTCTCATAACACGATTTGCAGAGAAGTTTGGCACAGTCGCACTTGGTTTGCTGAGGGTCTCGGGCAGGTCGCAGACGTATGATGCAATAGTCGTCGTTGTGAGGGGCATCAATGAAATCACACTCATAGCCTCCACTCCTGTGCTTGCACATGCAGCAAGAGAAAAAAAAAAACACAGAACATGTCTACTGTTTGACCTGGTGTTTCTGAATGAGTGCAATGTAATTGTTATTATTCCACATTATCCTCCCACCTCCTCCCCCCCCCTTCCCTCGCATCTACGGTACAGAAAACTAATAAAATCTCAACATCACAACCATGAGTTAATAAGGCTAATAATGAGTCAGAAATGTGCCCATCAATCTATTGTAACGCCATATACGCCTACAGTGTTGACAGGATGCTTATATCATACCTGGGTTAGGTAGTTGTGTCATTTAACAAGCCGTCATACGTAGCAATGGACCTTTTGCCTTTGACGTCACGCATGAATTTTGGGGGGGCAACTTTTAAAATGGTATAACTTCACCATCATAGCTCCTACATGCTTTTCCTTTTAAACTTTTATTGAGAAGTAAATTACCACACGTTTCATTTTTGTTGTATTTCACGATGAAGGGATTTGTATGCAACGAAACATTGCGGAAGTTGCTAATGAGACACGCGAAGTCGCGCTTTTCGATTTTTGGGGGGGCAACTTCCGGTAACTTGTGAGCGCTGTGACATTTGCACCGTAACTGGCGATAGTCTCGTACCCAGACCCATCTGTACGTAACGATGATCATCGCTTACAGTATGACATCATGATGTCATACTGTAAAGATGATCATCGTTACGTACAGATGGGTCTGGGTACGAGACTAAACTGGCGAAGGTACTTCATTTTGGAATACAGTCAGGCATTCATTTACCATTAATTTAGTACTTGCTGTGTTTCTTCGTGAAGTTCCTATAAGGACTTATGTTATGTCAAACACAACCAATCAATTTGTGACGTCAGAAGGCAAAAGGTCCATTGATCTTGAGTGTCAATCCACGTCGTGAACCTTTCCAGTCATATAACCAATCAAGCTAAAACACCATACCGACAGAAATTAGATGTTCTAGCCTAGCTGGCAATTGACACTCACAATGGCGGCTCGAGAAACAAATGTTGTAAATCTGTGTGACGTCAGCTGCAAGTCCAAATCTACAGTACAGCTGTACAAAACCCCATAGTAGTTACGTGACTTACGGTTCTTCACTTCTGGCAGTTATTTTCTATCTTTTGGAAGGCGGGAAGCTACTCGTACTCAGGTAGCTACTAGGACTTGTCATACTGTGAAGTCCGTAGAGAGAATGCCGAGGGCAACTCGATAATAATCTAAAACACATATCCGGTACACGGATAATTAATACACACTATCTACACAATTTGGTCTGTATTCCCTTCCATTCATGTTTCTCCATCACCAAAGAACCTGTGCCCCCAGAAAGTATCACGGGACCAACCAAAGAACCTGTACCCCAAGAAACGGAAGAAACACCCCATGCAAGTAGCCCCATGCACAACATCCCTGCCCAGAGGAAGGAGTCCTACCCAGCACCCCGCATCTCTAGGTAAGGAAGAGCCATAAGGAAACCATCCCGATACACCGATCGATCGGTGTATCGGGATGGTTTCCTTATGGCTCTTCCTTACCTAGAGATGCGGGGTGCTGGGTAGGACTCCTTCCTCTGGGCAGGGATGTTGTGCATGGGGCTACTTGCATGGGGTGTTTCTTCCGTTTCTTGGGGTACAGGTTCTTTGGTTGGTCCCGTGATACTTTCTGGGGGCACAGGTTCTTTGGTTGGACCAGTCACTAGATCCCCTCCAGGTTGCAGGGCAGATACAGAATCACAGTTCGTTAGGCCGGCCGGTTTGATACCTCTTGGAGTTGGTGGTGGGCAGTTGATTTCTCTTCGAGTTCCCGGTAATCTGCATTTCGTCACCTCTTCTGATTTGGTCAGCGTGCCACTTCCATACACCCCCATTTCCCAAATCAACCTGGTAGGACTTGACACCCATCTTTCTGGTTATGTAGCTCTAGTTGACAGGAATCCTTGCCATCCAATTCTGTCCCAGCAGTGGTGGTCCCATGCCATTCACAACCAGTAGTGGTATCATTGCACAGCCGTACCTGTGTTTTCCCCATTGGCAGATGTGCGAACTTCTCCTGATATAGTTGATATGGTATGAGAGAGACTGCGGATCCTGTGTTCAACTCCATCTTCACATTCTGGCCTTCTATATATTCCCACCTCCATGTACATGGGTTTGCTGTCCTTCCACTGTGCCAACATGTGTAGACCTCCCCAGTTTAGAGGAGTTTCTTCCCCGGACTCTTCTTCGTCTCCCATGCGGCTTTCCACTTTCTTCACTCCTCTGAGTAAGGGTTTCCTCGGTGAGCCTCTGCTGGATTGCTTGTTTGCCTTGCATGCATGCCCTTTCAATGGGCCCTCATTTTTTGCAATACCTGGACTGTTCATTTATCAATCTGCAACTCTGAGGATTGTGTTGGACATCACAGCAGTAACAACTGCCTGTCTGTGCTGGCAAACTGTGGACTTCTGGGACAGACTCATACTACATCCTTCAATGCTCTCTCTCTCATTTCTGCCTCTTCAACTGCCTTCCTAAACGTCAAGTCACTCATGGTCAGTAGTCTTTGCTGTACTATTTCGTTCCTCACGCCACATACCAGTCTAGGGTGTCTGATAGGCTGTTTCCAAAATTGCAATGTTCTGCCAGCCGCGCAGGTCTTGATGGGCTGCCCTTCTTTCTGCATCCGTTTGTGGAAGGGGAAGCGCTCCGCTATCACGAGCGGTTTAGGGGTCAGGTGTGCCGTTAGAGCATCTACAAGCTCCTTGTAAGTTTTGTCTCCTGGTTTGGCTGGTGCAACTAATGTTCGCAGGAGACTAAAATTATCCCTGCCAATACAACACAAGAACGTATCTATCTGATTGTCCGCCCAATCCCGTTCACAGTGTAATGTGTGACTCTCAGTAGTTGCTCCATTCTTCCAATGCGGCGTCAAATTCACCAATCTTTCCCACGTATCCTGCCATAGAACTAATTAAAAATACATAACCGGTACACGGATAATTAACGCACTCTATCTACAATTAGGTCTGTACACACATACTCTGTCGACTGCGGACTCGTTAGCCAAAAGCAGCAATATTCTGCCGACTGATCGGTTCGAGTATCCGGGATGTACACGAAACATATAACCGTATGTAACCCCACCCCCCTCATTTAAAAATGACCGGCATATGCCTGCCTGCCTAAGCTGTTGATTGATGAAGGTATAAGCAGAGGTATATTATCTCTGGTATAAGTAATGGATTTTTATTACTGGTCACTGTTTGCCAAAAGATGGTTATTTATCTCAGTTGTGATCCAGGTGGTTTGTTTGTTATTGCATGGCTTCTGCATTATTGCTGTGTAACCGAAAAATAGGTTAACCGATTATACGCCGTGTGTGTGTGTGTGTGTGTGTGTGTGTGTGTGTGTGTGTGTGTGTGTGTGTGTGTGTGTGTGTGTGATCTTGTGTGGTTTTGCTTGCAGCGGTTATGATCGACGCAACACTTTTGAGCCAGAGATGATCATTATCTTTGGTTGAGCTATACATGTATATGTAGTTATGTGCTGAGTGGACTTAGTGTTGTGTGTAGGTGCATACATGGTTCTGCGCTGAGTTTACTTAGGAATGTACTTACATCAGCTATGAGAGTGGGTTCTTGGAGGAAGGATAAGATGGGGGAATAAAGGATGGCATCTTATTCAGTACTGTATATAGGAGTATCAAGCTAAGAGTGTGCGTGCTGAATCATTCTAGGAATCTAAGGTACGCGTCTAGAATTGTTTTGCTCTTCATTGAACGAGAATGTCAAAAGTTGGTGAACCTCTCTAGAACACAACCCTCCATCCCTATTTATAATTTATTGCAGTGATCGGGATCAGAAGTATTAAAAGAATATACTATGAGTTTCATT
This sequence comes from Ephydatia muelleri, assembly GCA_013339895.1. Classification (NCBI taxonomy): domain Eukaryota; kingdom Metazoa; phylum Porifera; class Demospongiae; order Spongillida; family Spongillidae; genus Ephydatia; species Ephydatia muelleri. Next base: position 1,944,402 of record JABACO010000017.1, read on the forward strand.
GCATATTCATATGATCTAGAGGGTTTCCCCTCCCCCTTAATTCCTCATGGTCACACACACGCACCACAGGCCAATCCGTTTACCGTAACAATGAGCATGACATTCTCAGTCTCATGTGCATAGGTTCAATGAAATGAGCTCTCCCTGGAAGAGTCCCATCTGAATGGCTAGAGGAGCAGAATTCTTTCATTTGTTCTAGATGCTTTTCTGTAGTCTCCAAACACCAGACAAGCTTCTCACTTAAATTGTTGTTCTCAAGGTACCAACACTGTTAAAAAAAGGGTGTTACCGCAACACACTTTGGGGTGTTTGTACGCCTGTTTAGGAATAACACCCCATGGAGTGTAGTGGTAACCGCTCAGGAGTGCTACAGCCAACACCCCTGAAGTGTAGCCATTACACTCTAGTGGGTGTTGACATGGGTATCAGAAGTTCGTGTATGCACCGTAATCTTACAATATAACATAAATTGATCGTAACAAACTATACAACAACAGTTGATGATTTTAATAAAAAGTTGACAAACATACAACATACACCCCCCCCCCCCCCCTCATTTTTATGATAAGATCAGGCACCAGCTGTCAGGAATAACTTAGGAAAAGATATTCTCTATTCTCGAGAGTATTACAGCAGAACCAAGTTTCAGCCCGCGCATCCTGGAATCTGCTAAAACTAATACAGAGCAACCCACAGTTTGATTTGCCCACAAATATCTACATTTTGAAGGGGTACATTCTCATATATAAGTAAAACAAAGAACAAATATTGCATGTTCTGAGGATAGTCGAAGCAACGACCATGCCATTACACCAACCTGAAGCCTCAGAAGAAGTGTCACAGCTCTCAAAGCTTCATTGCCATAACCATAATGGTTGTAAAAATATCAGACGTTGTTTACTTTGTAATCAAATTTTTCACACCTTACAATTGGTGAACCAAACTAGGAAAAAGTCGTGAGCAGTAAATCAGTGGTTATGCCATTCTAGGGACCCTGATAAATCTATTTCAAAATAACAAAACTCCCACACTAATAGTATTTTCTCTGATTAATTTCACATCGTTCAGAACATCTTTAAAAACAGTGAAAAATCTTCAAAGCCAGATTGCAGGATTCTGTGATAACTAAATGTTTGAGGTGTTCTGAAGAACTGTGAAATTTTGCAAGTGCAAACAGTAATCTCAATTTCTGTGATCCCAGCAAAGTTAAGATGAAGCTGAATGTGATTCTAGCGAAGTGGACGACAGTGAAAATCTTCAAAGTGCATATCCATCCATTCACTGCTTAACTTTTCCCTCTCCCCATTGCCTTCGAAATTTCGAATCAGCTGATTCACTAGTGTTCTATTTATGCAGCCATGCACATTTTATCGTTGAATGCATACAACTAGAGAGCATTTTGCACATTACGTGTTAGTCCGATACGAATGAGTAGCTCAAAACACCTTTTTAAAATTATTTAAATGGTATGAGAATTACACATAGTATTTTAACTATAATGAGGTTTCTTTTCTTTTTGCATCATTTCTATATGAAGTAAAGTTTGCTATCGCTGCCAAAATTGTATAGGGAAATGATACTGTTATGGGTCGATACATATACCTACCTTTCCCCTCTGTGCTGGCAATGCTTTTACCCTTGCTGAGGACTTGTTAACCCCGTCTACAAATATCAACTTTGAACGTGCTTTTAAGACCATATATAGTGTATGTGTTGCAGATTAAGCATTGTATTAGCATGATGCAAGGATCTTAACTTTGTCCTACACTGTACATGTATATTGATTAATAAGACTATCTTTGCAGGCATGCTTAATCTGTGTGTTTGCAAGCCATGGATAACGCGTGGTATTGATTAGGTTGCAGAATGCAATAATATACTTATTTTCACAAAGAGATTGATGAAAGTAATCTCATGCAGCAGTTACAATGTTGGAGTGCAGTATTGGATTATAATAATCTGACATGCACAACAAGACCTTCTTAAAGGATATATTGCATTTTAAGAACATTTAGAAGTGCGTAAAATTTTGCCAACCATATTGGAATTTTCAATCTCAACTTCATTGAAGACTCAATACAAAGATGCTACTCTACAAACTTTATTAAATCCATTCAATTTGCAATGAGCATTATAGCACGACATTCTGGTTGATGCACAAACATGGCCCATATAAAATAGGCTGAGTTAAATTGCGAAAAATTTTTGTGTATACAGTCAGTAAAATGTATGTACCTGTAACTTACGATATTTTCTGCATGAATTTGTTACTTACATCTAGTACACACACAATATGTTTTTAGTGGTGAATTTACACTCCTGTAATGGACAGGTGTCTTACAGAATGGGATTCAGGGTACCCAAGACCAATAGGCATCAGAATTAGTGATCAACCTTGGTACCAAAATGCAGCAGCTTATTGTTTCACAGCAGCCCATGCAGTTCCAGAATAACACAGGGTCAGGGAACACATATCTCAATGAAAATCCCCAACTATTCAATATGTATGAGCCTATTGCTCCACACCACCCTGCAGAGTTCCAGAACATACCAGGACAAGGGGAAACATCGTTTACTGCAAATCCACCACCACCCTACAATGAAGAAAATCTCTATCCATGTGAAATCTATCTACAAGATCCTACTAAATCGGCATATCCCACTCTTCCCATGCAGCCATATCCAACATACAATATGCCTCAACCTTATGGTGGAAATTATTATTCAACACCTCAACAGGTACATGTCAATCCTATGCATTAAAAGCAGTATACATTATTCATTGCATTTCTTGCATACATGTATGTGTTGCTGATTTTTTTAATATTAGCCCGGCATGGTGATCCAACAGCAGCCGACCTCAGTCCCAGTTAGTACAGCTGTCCAAAGATCTTCTGGAAGTAACTACTCCACTCTGTCTGCTCTGATGACATGCTTGGTCCTCATTACTGGAGGCTGGCCATCTCTTTTATGCACCATTGCTGCATTATGCGTATCATATAATGTAAGTTAATCATTATTGTATTCTAAGATTTTGAAACTATTTTTTCTTCATCAGGCAAAAGATGATGAGAAACGAGGTAACATTCCAGCTGCCAGAAGAAAGGCAAAAATATCTTTGGGCCTCAACATTGCTGCAGTTGTGTTTGTTGTAGTGCTGTGGAGTGTTGTGGTCATTCCGGTGGCTGTGACCGTTAGTGCCCAATCCTCAGCCGCCCGATTGCCAGCCATTTCCACCCCCATCACAGTGCCCCCCACTACGAGCACACCAACTCCATACTGCCAGATCGTAGAGGATCCTTCCTATTGCTCTGCGTCATACTGTTACTATGGTTCTCATACTTATTATGGTTATTCATATTATTATTATAATTATTTTTCTTATACTTACTACTACTACTACTCGTGCTTGTATAGTGCCTACTACTCTTCCTCTTTCTATTCTTACTATTCTTACTCATTCCCCTACTATTACTCACAATATTGTTCGACTTCCTTCAGACAGATCTGCTCATCGAATGGCTAATATCTCGACTGTGAACAGTGAGATACTACATGTACATGCAGGTTTAGAGACATGAGTATGAAGTAGTTATCTGGTTGCTAGTGTTGTCATGTACATGGCTATTGTTACATACAGCTACAAGGACACTGATTTTGAACTAATTGCTGCTGCCAATGTGTATGACTGCATTGCTTGTGTTTGAAAATACGTTTTTTGTCAAAAATTTATATATAGCATGTAGCATGTTTCATGCACCTGAATGTTGCGTCATTGCAGAATGGTTAATATGATTGGGGGGGAGGGGGAGGGGGAGGGTTAATAATTAATCTCCCGCAATCCAGGATGGCCATCCTTAAAACCCCTTTCTACATGTAAATGAATGAAGCACACTTGGTGCTTTATTTCGGATACTGGATAATAAGATTCAAGATCATGCAGATCAGCGATACTGCCGTGGTTAAAACAGATTTGGCTTGCTCAAAAACCAGTACTACAGTTTCAATATGGCGAAATATCGCCATTTGCCGCTGGCAATAAAGTTGTGAGCAAAATCAAAACGACGCATGGCAAGGAGGGGGAAATATTGTAGGGTTTTTGAAAGCCCCAGGAGTAGAAAGTAAACTGTCAGATGGAGCTGTGGAATAATATCCACGGCGTCGACAAAGGGTATATGCTACGCCCACGTACCGGTACTTCCACGGAAGCGATCTGCATGTAGGTATGTTACAATTCTGCAAATAATTGGCCGCCATCTTGTTACTAAAATTTGCGTCCAATGCAAGTTTTCAACACTCTTCGCGTATGTATAATAAAGCGTACCTCCTGTTGGTTCACGGCATAACATTTATGGGAGTTGCTTAGTTACTGCCGAAGTACAAAGGTTCCTCTTCGGTAAAATCTGTATTGATTCAAAAAATAAACTCTCGTCTTATTATAACAGTATTGCCCGTTAATAAAAATGACACATCTTGAACGTATCAGAACACCCAGATCCGAGGTCCAGTCCACTTATCTGGACTCTCAGTGCTGTTTATTATGTTGTATTTGACAAAATGTCGAGACAATCTGACGATTCTAAAAAAACGTTATAGCGCCCGACATGTTGGTATTTGTTCACGTCTATTCAGTGCATGCACTCGAAAGCGTCAAGCTAAGTGAACCTGCATGCTTAGGTACAGAGGAAGCCGCAGAGGACGACGGATGTAGCTCCTCAGCACGGAGGGATAACATAGATGACGAAAGCAACAATGATTCGAATGACAGTGACAGCGGCAGCAGCAGTAGCGTTGAGGATGTAAACGCATCACTACATCCAGAGAAGCCTGATCTTCAGATGCCTTCTCCAGAATTTTTCCCTAGGGTACAGGGGACTAAATCCAAACGAGTGTGCAATACCACCTTGTCACTAAACTGATGCGACAAAACAGTAAAAAAAATTACTGTCAGTATCGTGTCGACCAGCAATTGAAGTTGAAAGCTACGTGCCTCTGGGTCAAGATGAAGTCCAACACTGGGTATCAGGGTTGACAATAGAAGATAAGAAAATGAGTACAAGCGGTGGTTGGCTAAGTGATCAGATTGTAGATGCTGGTCAGAAACTACTGAAATCAATGTATTCTCATATACAAGGGCTTCAAGAGGTTGCACTTGGTATGGTCTTGTCATATTAAAGTGAATTCATTCAGATCATGAACACTAGAAAACACCATTGGATAACAGTGTCTAACATCAGCTGCAATGATATGTCTATGACAGTGCATCAGCTGGTCCAACTGGTTCTCTATTAAACCAGATTGCAAGCATTGTTTGCACTCCCAAAGACATTATCAAACTTACTTACATTGATGTGCAAATGCAGCAAGGTTGTGATGACTGCTAGCTAGCTATTTGCAATGACTTCGTTGGCTAGAGGAGAACAACCAGGTAGCTTCTTCTATGAACAAAAAGCAATGAGGAAGCACTTAACCTTGAGAAGCAGTATAATATTACTGCATTTCCAATACAAAAGATAAGACGCCATGGATCTAAAGTGTGGGCACTCAGCAGATATATGTATTTGCAGGTTGCCAAAATTGGAAGCCCAATACAGTAACATTCTCTTCATTCATCCTATGGGATGATATTTTGCGGCATAAAATCATCCTAGGATGGATTAGTGCAGCAATATTTCATCCCGGGATGATTTATTGCTGCCAAAAAATATCCCATGCTGTATAAAAGCATCCTATATGTAATTGTAGGACTATATCTTGAGCAGCAAACCTTTATCCTCACATGCTTGGGCAAGTGAAACTAAACTAGTAGCCATTTAATTAAGGCATGGCAAATGCTGATTTTGATCTGTTTCTTTACAAGTGAATGCTCCAAGGCTTCATGTATCCTCTTTTATGTGCTGACCTTTCCCTTATCATGGCAACGAGTCAAGTAGCAGACATTGATTTAAAACTGGATTACATTTACATGCATGTTCTAACAATTTCAAAATGATTGTCAATATTGGTGATACAAATGAATTCATCCTGATGGCAGTCTTCTTTCGTTGCCTCCTATGGTGAGTGTTTTAATCATTTGTAGGTCCCTCCTGATGGTGCAAACACATAAATTGCTGTTCATAGCGTGGTTGCTGCAGCAATAATTTCAACTTCTGTAGCTCACACATTTATAGATTGCGTTCTTCTTTGCTGCATGTATTCTTCAATTGACTTGTTTGAAGCAAGGAGGGCTCATAACGTAGAAATTGAAGCATTATGCAACATGAAAGTTGGAATCAGTAAATAAATTCCACCATGGTTCTCTTGGGAGCCAGTAGAGTTTTTGTGCAATTGATCTTAAAAACAATTTCCATCTCCTTTGATCCTTTCTACTTCCACAGGAGCCTGTGTAATTCAACTCATTGATGGCTGCTGCTTGCATGAATTTGATTTCTGTGAAGGTATTTAATTACCAGTGCAATACATATACATCTGTTCTCTTGCGAATCTCTGCACACAGGTAAGTATCTTGCCAATCCCTGCACACAGGTACACTGTAAGTAGCTTGTCATATTAACTTTCTCTTCATTCACTACCATTAAACATGTGGAAGGTTTATTCGCACCCTGCCCATTGAATAACAGTAGGCAGGTGATGTCTCTGCCAGAGCATAACTTTCTTGACTCATATACCCACTGGCAGAAGTTATCTAGATCTGTGGCAGACATGACAAAGTAAATTTTCTCAAGTACTCGCAGCGGTTTGAGTGATGGTAAATGATGTAAACCAAATTTCAGCAGTTCTATCCCTTCAACTATTGCACTGCAGGCACCATCCAGTCTTTTCCTTTGAACTTGACCAATTCGTTGTTGAGGTCATCATTAAAGATCACAAATCACCTTCTAACACTTCCCTTAGTGGTGATTCTCCATAGTATGTTCTATAAGACACACAGATAGGTCTTTACTCATGGCAAATTCTTCATTCTGCAAATTAATGTAGTTTTTTTTCCCTGTACACATAATACAATGAGTTGAATTAAATATAGAATTGGAATAATGACAATTAACTTACTTGAAATTCATCATCTTAATTCTTCAGCTTCATAAAACAGCTCAGCACAAGTCCACCATAACTGAAACAAGTGTGAGGAATACAGCTGTTCAATAAGTGCTGCGTAATTTATTTCACCTCTTTCATCATCCTTGCCTGCATCCAAATCCTCATATTCAGATAGTTATAGATGAGCTCCACTATTTCTCTCAGATGCTGGTATTGTTGTTGTGGACTGGTGAGGAGATGAGGATGATGTGGACTGGTAAGGAGATGCGAGTGATGTAGACTGGTGAGGAGATGAGGGTGGATGTTGGTAAAAAGTTAGATGAGCACCACTGATATTCTTGATGACAATCTTTTTTTCATCTAATGTCACAATAGTGTAAAAGCCTTTACCAAGGTCGTGGGTTATCACACTTGGACCAAGCCATTTGGGATCCATCTTTCCTCCTTTACGTTTACACTTCCTGAAATCCGTCTGAAGTACCTCTGGGCACACCTGTAAAGCAGATTTAAGACATGGCTCTATGACAGCAAAATAAGAGCAAGTGCACATATAGATTTTTGTACTAACCTTAAATTTGTATGCGAACTTTCGGTCATATGTCGCCTTTTGCTTTTCTGCTCAATTGAAATATTTTACTCCACTCTCTCCAGTATCTCCTGCCTGTGCATGTTAAGACCGTCTACAATATCAACATATGAAGCAAAAAACATTGTGATTACATATACTTAAAATGAATGAAGGGATAAATTTTGTCAGTACCAAAAATGCACAGCTTTGTTCAGGTACAACACTTTCTGAATACTTCAGATAATTGCTCAGTAATTGGCTACCAGGATCCAAATATCTCAGTTCAATAGGAATGATAGCCTTTCAGCCAAACACAACTTCAAAGGGTGAGTGTAATGATGGATCATGATGACTTGTATTATATGTAAAAACGCATGGGCCCTGATGTTCATCCCATAACTCTTTCCTTGAATTGATATATTTTGCAATCATCTTTTCAATGTCTAGTTCCATCTTTCATCTAACCCGTTTGGTTAACAGATCAATGCAAATTATATATAAATGATACTAAACTCATACTGTTTACAACATTACCTGCAGGTGGGACGGTGTGGTGAAAATATGCTTAATTCTTAACTCCTTCGTCATCTCCCTATCCAGATCACTTTTGAATTCTCCTCCTTTGTCACTAGTCAGTAACCAAGGAAACCCCATTCACATGAAAACCTGCCAACACTGAACAAAGTTGTACTTCAGTACTTCTCATACTTTGCATCATGAAAATCAATTAAATTGCTCATCTGACAAACATACCTTCAGAAGTGATTTTGCAACTCTTGGAGCCTTCTTTGTTGTAAGTGGAGGTGCCTCCACCAACTTGGTAAAATAATCACTCACGGTTAATACACATGTATGTACTTATTTCCATGAATTGATTCAGGAGTTACAGGTCCCACAGATCTATTCCTACACGATTCCAAGGTGACTGTGCAGGTACAGGTTGTAGTTTGTGGTTGTCAACTTTAAATTCACTCGCTGGCACTGATCGCATGAGGAGATACATTAGATACAAGGGAGAATAAATAAAAATCCAATGTTTGTATGAGCTTACAATCTTCTTAACATCTTTTGTCATGTTTCTGATTGATTGATTGATTGATTGATTTACAGGGACAAAAAGTGCATTGAGGTAAATAATGGCATGTACATGCACTTATAAATTTCCTGCTAGAAATGATACACAAAAACTTGATAAGTCAATTTTAGACAGGCGTGACTTGAAGGCATCGAGACTTGTGGCTTCAATAACATTTGATGGTATTGAGTTCCACACTTTTATAACTCGTAGCAAGAAAAATATATACCTATAACGGTAAACTGACAAACTACCAACAGGTTTCAATTTAAGGGAGTGACCCCGTAGATTGTGGTAATTGAAGTAATGAGAAAAAAATCTTCCATGGGTAAATCTACCAGCTTATACACAATCATGTAGCACTGCACAAGGTTACAATACACCCTTTGTGTTCCAGTGACCGAAGATTAAAAATTTTCAGTCGTATAGAATAACGCAGATGAGAAAGCCCAACTCACTTACAAAGAGCACGAGTGAAGTAACGCTGCACTCTTTCTACACATATATCAGAAATAAGCCAGGGATTCCAGACAGGAGAGTTGTACTCTAGTATGGGACGAACATAAATTTTGTAGGCTAGGATTAAGATGAATATATCAGCAGTTAGAAAACCTTTCATTAAAAAAGAAAGACGGCCGAAAGCCTTCACAGCTATATGAGAACACACTTGGTTTGAGGTCAGAAGCAAAAACAACACCAAGATCAGTGACACGATTTACCCTTGGCAGAATACTATCACCAAGTGTATATTGGGGAAATGGGATTTTAAGATTTCCAAAACAAATGTCATTACTTTTGTGATAAGCGTCAGTTAGTTGACATTTTTTTGACCAATCACAAAAAGATGACAAGCTATCTATAAATACAGGAGATTGATGGACAGAATGAGTACAGTAAATTTTTGTGTCATCTGCAAAAATTTTGGTTTCTACTGGAAATGTCATAGTGATTTAGAAGAGAGCATAGGATTCCAGTTCGGCTAAACTATTTGCACATGAAGGTGGGTTGTAGATACACATAAAACGATAAACAAGATTTCTTGAGAACAATAAGGCATTCAACAGACTGAAATTCGAGAGACAGGTTGACAGGTACAATTTTCAAGTGGTTTTTGACAATAACACCACCATGACCAAGAGACCTATCTTTTCTAAGGATCACATAAGGAGAATTTGATAACAAAAAACTATCAGGGATTGCAGCAGTAAGCCAAGACTCAGTTATGAATATTATATCATACTCACAAGATTGAAGTACAAAGGTAAAGATGTGCATTTTGCTTAAAATTGCACATTAAATAGCTTACACTTAAGCATGCCATGATTTACTTCCAAGCAAATTTCTCCATGATTCGAGCAACTGTTTCTTTTCAAACCCATGTGTCCTGACTTACATGTAGGATCAGCGTGGCAAGATATCGCAATGTTTGTTCGTTCTTTTCTGTCCTGGATGTATCTGACTGTCTAAAGTTATCCATGATAAATGTGATACACATGATATCTAGCCCATCTTACTTGATCTTGTGTTATCTTATAATGCAGCTCTCCGTTAATCATAACAAAAATCGATGACCGCTGCCGAATTTGCCTTTTCAGCGACGCAGTGCAATTTGGGGGGTACCCCTTTCCAGTCAAATAAAAGTATACGAAGTCGACAATGTCTTCCGTGCTATCATCTTCCATTTTAGACTTGTCTGATTCACGTCGTGTGCGCTGCGCTTATGGTAGGATGACATATTGCAGGGATGGATAAATTTTAGCCCGATGTTACTTGTTACCTTGTACACTGCAGCCCTTCAAACACCGTTGGAAGCTTTTCTTTATGATGTTCGTATGATGAAAAACATTATTTTGCAAGAGCCGAAATAAATAAACAAAGGCTTAAAGTGCAATTTGCATGCGGAAAGCAGTTAATTTAATTCGACGTTCAGCCAACATTTCTATGTAAGAGTTATTTGAGATTTTGCAGTTGTTACACGTAATAACGATTGGCAATAAATAAAGGTTCAAAGGCTATTTCCAAGCATAACTCCTGTGTAGAATGCCAAATTTATGTGTAAACTACATTTTGAATAGTATCTAGTATAGTTGAACGTTTTTTGTGGCTTGCATTGTCTGAGAGGATTGGTCCGATTTGTGCGTTTTGAGGGGTATTTCGCGGATCACAGGTTGCGGTGAAATGAATTCAACCTAAGGTCTGAAATTAATACATTTCTATTGGTAGATCAAGTATGTATGCAATTAAACTTAAAACTTTAAACAAACTAATCTCAGAGTCTGCATCAGATCTCAAGGGTCATGCATTCTGCAAATATCGTTTTTAGGGACATACGAAAATTGTGCATTGATCTAACAATTACTGAGACAAGCTTCAGCTGAATCGTGAAGCACTGTGCGGATTGTTTTCAAATTCCTTCTGTGGAAGGTAGGGTATAGCTTTGCGGATGATTAAAACAGCCGCCAGCTTTAGATAAAGGTAACTCTAGAGCACTGCTTGCTCTATGTGTTGATCAGGCCAACACATGGAGCTTCTTGGCCTGGTAATAAACCAGTGGAACGGTTACTGGAGTTCATCCCTTGTGAGTTCACAGTAGGTGAAGCACCAAGGGCGGATCCAACGAGGGGTATTGACTCCCCCCCCCCCCCCCCCCCCCCCAACTCAATAATGGATTATGAATATTAATAAGCAATCTTTATACCCCAACCGCGTGCGTGTTTCTTAATTGTCGTTCATACGTGCTCCAGGACCGTCGATCGTACTACTTGGTTGATATATTGATTTGTGCTCCGTACCGTATTGCCGTCATTGATTCTGATCCATTTTGAAACAGTTAAAAAAATTTAACGTTTTGTACATGGTGATCTGTCTAGTTTACCTGCATTTCATGAATCACTTCAATGTTGTCAATATAAATTATAAGCTTAATTGTATTTCATGTAAAGTTATGATATGGCTCACCTACATGTATTGTCCTATACAAGATAAATTACTGTGCATATCCTTGCTCAGTTTCTGGGAGTTCACTTCCCTCATCATATCACCACTACCAATTAGACCCTTTACTAAATGCTTGCTAGGGAAGCAGAAAAAGTGCTTCCTACCAGTGTCATTGTACAACAAATGACAATGCAGTGATGCACAATGACACCACAAAACACCACAACATAATACTTGATTGTTCCATCCATAATCTTTCCCACCTTTGATGAACATGACATGAACATGATTACATTACTTCACTATCTATTGCAGTGCAACCCTTAAATGAGGACACATTTGAGGCTGTATCAAAGGCTCCTGACTATTAAGGTGTCCTATTTTTGAGGGTTCAGTTTAAATGAAGTTGTTTGGGACCTAGAGATAGAGTCCTGGTTATCGAGATGTCCTTATTTCATGGAGCCTGCATTTAGGGGTTCCACTGTAGATAAACATAATATCTTACAATCAAATGCACACCAAACAACTATAGGTATGAAGCTGCAGTATTACACCACTCCACATGCTTCAAGGTATATGCATTCAAGGCCGGGGGCTTGGTTGAGCCCCCCTCCCCCCCCCCCCCCCCCCCCCCCCCCCACCACCGTCCGCACAGAACCAAAAAGTTTCCCATGAGAATAAGTATTACAGTTGACCAGGTCAAACTTTAAAGTTCACCACAAAGCAGGATAGCACATCGAAAAACGATCCACCAATTTATTTGCACCACCCATGCACAAGCAGCAGCAACGACATGTGCATTTGTCATAGAAGTCGACGTAGTATTATGATGGGATTCTTTGAGTAGTGGCCGGTACACTTCCACACAGATACGGTGTCACAGGAAAATCTGTCGCCGGAAATTGTGTCACGGCGACAGTTTTTCCTAAGGAAATTACATGTAAGTCGCTCCCAATTAACGTAGCGACCATATATTCTGTCGCCAGGAAGTACTGTCGCTCGCATGCTCGCGGATCGGCATTTTATACTTTCGGCAAAGGCGTGCGATCTGTGATGGGGGGGGGGGGGGGAGGGAGATGCTAAAATTTTGAACGGAGATATAGAAATAAGACTTTTGAATGCATGCATGCTCTCATTTTCCAAGGTACATTTACATGCAGGTATAGCTTTAAGGTAAAATATATTTTTTCACCACAGTAAAATACATTGGTGTATAGTGGACCAGACTCTATTGCCGCAAGTGAAAAATCCCACACGAATCAAGATTTACATGTATAGCTGGTGCATTTATGTACTTGTCTTCGGAATGCACTAATTTGCCTCCAGGAACCGAAACTTTCAATATAAAGAGGGTATTTAGAATCTAAGACAGAGGATACTGAGCAACAAGTATCCATTGCAGCAAATAAAGTATCATTTTGGAATAGTTAGTAATTATCAAGTATAGTTTTCGCTATACACTATTAAGAGCCCGTATTCTTGACTATTTTATAAAACGGAATTCACAAAAAAAAAATCATATTTTGTCTTTCTTAATATGCACAACAGAAACAAACAAAAAGTTACTTTTACAGCTTTGGTGACCTCTCATTTCTCCCTATGATTTGGACAGTTAGATTTATATGCGCAGTGTAATTAGTATAGGAATAATAGTAATGGTATTGCTGTGTATTATTACTAATAGTATTGTGTGTACATATGTTGTGCATGTATATATTATTCGTTTTAATGGAAATAATACTCTCCAGGTTCATGGCCCAGCTCTAGGTCTCTTGGTCAACGTGTCTAAGTGTGAGGTATTCTCCCACCACAACCTTGATGTGTTCCCTTCTGGGATGAAAGCATCTGACAAGCCAAACATTGTAATACTTGGTGTGGCCATTGGAGACCTGGACTTTTGCTCTTCATTCATTTCTACCAAACGGATGGAGGCTAGAGCTCTCCTATCCCAACTTGAGCAAGTTGGTGTGTTGGATTCCCAGGTTGCATTGGTCCTCCTTCGTCTGTGTGGAGGGTTTTGTAAGCTGGTACACCTAGCCCGATCAACACCACCATCTCTATCTTCACAAGCTCTCAGCCTTTTTGACAATGACATCCGTAGGGTCTTCAGTGAGTGCACTGGGGTTGATACCTCCGATACTGCCTGGAAACATGCCCAGCTCAGCCTGAGCAGAGGAGGCCTAGGCTTGCAATCTTTGTCTCACCACTCATCTGCAGCTTACATCTCCTCCATCTGTTCATCTAGCTTTGGATCCAAATCAGTCCACCACCTATCTCAAGCTGTGGAGGTCTTTAACAACTTAGTCTTTCCAGTAGAAGCCATCAATGTTGAGTCTGTTCTTCTTTCCCCTCCTATTCAGAAAACACTGTCTTCCAAATTTGATGACCATCTATTCAACAATCTGATAACTATATCTTCATTGGCAGACAAAGCCCGTCTATTGTCCATTTCTTCACCCCATGCTTCAGCCTGGCTGTCTGTAACTCCCTCTGAGGGCCTTGGACTCCATCTAGATCCACATGTTTTCCAGATTGCTGTAAAGTGGTGGCTTGGCCTCGATACTTCAGAGGGCTCTCAGTGTACAGAGATATCCCGGTGGAGACCTGTCGGCGTGCACACATAGGTGTTCAGGTGGAAGTGGGCAACAATCTCACCCATGACCACAATAAGACTCGCCCAGCTGATATCATACTATCCAATTGGTTCTTAGGCAAACCAGCAGCACTAGATGTCTCCATCACTTCTCCGCTAAACCCTTTAACCCTTTTGGAAGTGGGAGTCTTGGCCAAGTCTGCTGCTCAGGTCACAGAGGCGAGGAAACATCAAGCTAATGATCCTAAATGTTCGGAACTTGGATGGGTATGTGTCCCCATGGTGGCAGAATCGTATGGAGCTTGGGGCAATGAGGCCTCTTCTATCATCTCATCAATCGCCTCCAGACTCGCCACCTCTACATGCAAGTCCAAGTCAGTTGTGCTGAATGACATTTATGGCCGGCTTAATGTCCATCTAGTTCGTGTCAATGCTACAGCCATCCTTTCTAGAATTATCCCACTGTCGTAGAGCAAGATCCGATTGTATGTGTAATTTGTTTGTTTAATGTTTATGTACTGTGTTATTTTTTTTGTATATCTTGAAAAAAAATAAAAATAAAAAAAATAATACATTACATAGCAAAATACACAGATGGTGGCGGAACTCTACAGAGGACAGCTTCTGAGCTGGCACGGACAAGCTTGAGATTCAACCGGCCATAGATCCCATTGAGAACAATGGACTTTGGCCGGCACTTGGAGGTGTCAAGTCTGGAGGCAATTGTGGAGATGATGGAACCACCTCAGCGACACATACCCACCTTTGTTCTGAGCGTTTAGGATTATTCAACTGGTGCTTCCGTGGCCTGGGCAGCAGCTGTGGCCTACACTCCCACTTCCAACAGGGTACTAGAATTTAGCGGTGAGATGTCATGATGGACACATCTAAAGCAGCTGTTCTGCCCAAGAAGTAGGATGTCAGCTGGACGGGTCTTGCTGTGGTCTGTACTTAAGTTGTTGCCAACTTCCACCTTAACCCTTATGCGTGCCCAACAACAGGTCTCCACAAGGGTATCTCTACTCCTCATTAAAAGGTGTATAGACAGATCAGTACATGTTAGTTCCTTAAAATCGGGGGCGAAACCGCCTCAGAAGCTAACGGTACTTGTATAGCTGATCTAAGAAGCATCCAAGTATGCATTGTATCGTTTGATGCAATATTACAACTCTCTAGTACACGACTATGACGAGTAATATGCGGAAGGTGGGCACAGGTAAATAGTTGCTCGGAGAAGTGTTCTCTTTAATTTTCAACTCTTACTGGACTTGCAAGACAGCAAGAACAAAAAGTGATACCTTCACATTCTATATTCATGTATTGCCCATGCGGGGGATGTCCCCTCACAAATATTTATAATTAGTAGTAATCCAACCAATCCCTCATTTATTGTGTCAACAACACTCCTGTCACTGAAAGACTCAGTCTTTTGTTTCCCCCTGCATTGTTTGAAAGACTCAAGAGATGGAAGGTGAGCGTATAGCTTTCGGTTACATGTATATGCAATTAAGGAAAAGGATTAAATGTTACGGAGAGTAGAGACGAGCGGGGTGCATGCATACGCCTACAATCATTTAAAAGTTAATTTGCGTTTTGTATCGTTACTATCATCGTCTCATAGATATGTATGTATTATGTATTTGTAAATCACTACAGTATTGGGAAACACAAATATATCTACATGTATAAGCTAGTATTCCAACCGCGGTTTATTTCCCCGACGGCCACCTGTTAATCCTATACATTTAGTACAAAGAGCACACCATGCACGTCGTCACTATTTCATCAACTTTATCTTCTAAGATTTCACAAAGGGCACTTTGAGAGTGCATGCGGCCTATTTTCTAATGCAATTATACACAGGGATGCTTCGATCTTATTAAAATGATAAACTGCTGTAAGAGGATATATGGAACATTTGATGTTCCTTTAATGGAAGAGACGCATGCATTACATTTGTGGATCCGCCATGGTTTTTTCGGATAACATCACAACAGCCTTATCTGCGCATTCATTGGAGCTAGGTATAAATATGATATAGAATAGGATAACATGAAACCAGTGAGTAATTATGCTTGAGCCGGCATCTGGCCGCAGCTTTTTTACGGGGCACGAACAGCTATGAGAGTGGGTTCTTGGAGGAAGGATAAGATGGGGGAATAAAGGGTGGCATCTGATTCAGTACTGTACAGTGTATATAGGAGTATCAAGCTAGGAGCGTGTGTGCTAAATCTTTCAGGGAACCTGAGGTACGCGTCTAGAATTGTTTTGCTCTTCATTGATCAAAAGTGGTGAACCCACTCTAGTACACAACCGCTCCTTCGCTATTTATAATTTATTACAGTGATCGGGATCAGAAGTATTAAAAGATCTCTATACTGTCAGCTCCGTGCATAACATATTCATAGAGGGTTTCCCCTCCCCCTTCCTCATGGTCACACACACGCACCGCGGGTCGATCCGTTTACCGTAACAATGAGCATGACATTCTCAGTCCCTAAGTTCAATGAAATGAATGAACTGTGTGTTAAAAATACAACCTATATGCACAAGTTAAGAGAAAAGCAAAGCCCTGGACAATTGTTTCTTGATTTACTTATATTTGAGACTAATACACCACTTCAAAATTTTTGTGCAAACCAAACTGTGAGTTGTTTTGTATTAGTTTTGCAGTTTTTGCTGAAGAGAATAGAGGCTATCTTTCAAGACGTTATTCTTGCTAATTGATTAGTGGTGCCTGATATAACAATACCCCTGTCTATAAAAACGAACTGTTCGGTTCGTTTCTATATTGTTATGATAAGATAAGTATCAGTCACCTGTCAGGAATAACTTAGGAAAATATATTCCCTATTCTCGAGAGTATTACAGCGCAACCAAGTTTCAGCCCGCGTCCCGGAATCTGTAAAACTAATACAGAACAACCCACATTTAGGTTTGCCCCAAAAATTTTGAAGGGGTACCTTCTCAAATATACATGTACCAATCCCGGCCCTTACGTACGATCGAAGCTAGATACCGCTAGTCCCCATGTATATCCAGGAAGCTCACGGCTATATTCCGAGTTTTAATGACCTCCAAATCACCGTTATAATTCGATTTTGTCGCAGTATTTATTACCGCAAGGAACATCTTCGCGGCCTGACTTCGTGCCACTGCACGGCAGTGTATAAGCGGAATGATCATATTAATTAACCCTTCCGTGGGCAGCAGCACAATATTGCGCCGCAGCTGCTGTACAAAAGCCACTTCGTTCTTCTAAATCGTTAACGATTTTGTAATCAAAAACACAAAGTAAAAGTTTTTTGCTTGTCAAATTCGCGTGGGGTTGTTTATGCAAAGAACGTAACGCGGAAACGCACTACACCGCAATCGCCCGCGAGATTCGGAGTAATATATATTTGACAATGGCACTCAATGGTCATTGGCAATTGATCCGCCCTCGTCCGTTAGAGTACAAAATTCCTTAACCAGCTTAGTCCCCAAGTCATTTTTTAACATTAAAAGTTGTCAGAAAATAAACATGTTATTCACTTCATTAAAAACACCTCTTGAACGGACAGGTCCCCCTCAGAATGGGATTCAGAGTACCCAACAGCAACAGGCAGCAGCATCAGTGATCAACAGTGATGCCAATGCACATGTATATGAAACTATTGCTTCACAACAGCCTGCACAGTTACAGAGCATTGCAGGATCAGGGCAAGTATCTTTCAAAGGAAACTACCAACCACTTTACTTCGGAAGAAATGTTCACCCAAATCAGGGGTACTTCCAAGATCCTACTAAAATGGCATATGCAACCCTTCCCATGCAGCCATATCCAACATCTTCTATGCCACCCCAGCTTTACGGTGGAAATTGTATTATAACACCTCAACAGGTATGCAATCCTATACATGCAGTGGTATAAAATATTTCTTACATTTCTTACATACTCGTTACTGATGTGTTCAAAATTAGCCGGTCATGGTGGTCCAACAGCAGCCAACCTCAGTCCCAATTAGTACAGCTGTCCGAACATCTTCTGGAGATAACTATCTCACTCTGTCTGTTCTGATGACATTTTTGGTCCTCATAATTGGAGGCTGGCCATCTCTTTTTTGCACCATTTCTGCATTACTGATATCATATAATGTGAGTAAATAATTGCTATACTTTATCACTTTGAAAATCATTTCTCAATCCTTTTTCAACAGGCAAAGGATGATGAGAAACGAGGTAATATTGCAGCTGCTAGGACAAAGGCTAACATATCTTTGGGCCTCAACAGTGCTGCAGTTGTGTTTGTTGTAGTGATGTGGAGTGTTGTAGCCATTCCAGTGGCTGTGACCGTTAGTGCTCAAACCTCAGCTGCCCAATTGCCCACTACTCCAACTCCATACTGTTATTCAACACAACAATATCCTTCCTATTGCTCTACATCATACTGTTACTATGGTTCTTATTCTTATTATTCTTATACTTACTACTACTACTCGTGCTTGTACAGTGCCTACTACTCTTCCTCTTCCTTTTCTTACAACTCTTACTATTACAGTTACTATTACTCACAGTATTGTTATTCACCCACCTACAGCCTGACCTGCTCATATGGCTGATTGTGATGCAACCTTCAGCACTACCAATGAAGAGTACATGTGAACAGTTAGATTTTGCATGCATGCAACTTTAGGCTAGATATATGCATGTATAACCACATGTGCTACCTAGTTACCAGTGTTATTTTGTGTACTTGTAAGTGTTTATGGTTACTATGTAGCCACAAGCATTGTAGGGACACAATGATTTTTTTCTGCTGCCGATGTGTATGACTGCAATGCTAGGGTTTGAAAATAAAAGTGAACCTTTATATTGCACTTTGATCTATGACTCATTAAACGTTTATAAGCTGTGTATAAGTAACATGTGCACGTATATATAGGTGTACTTGTTGACATTGGATGAACGCAAATCTTTTAAACTTTTAGTGCCGGTGTTGCGGTACAGTTTATCCCAGGATATTTTATCCGCCCGGATAATTCACGCTAGGATATTTTATCTGGCCGGATATTATGTCCTAGTACGTTTTATCCTACCCTGGTATATTTTATCCTACCCTAGGATAAACTATCCTAGGATACTTTACCCTACCCGTATTTACTACACTATTTAGAATCTGGATGTACATGTGATGTATAAGCGCATATAATGTTACATGTATTATTCTTTAAAATAATAATTTAATTTGTCATAAAACACGTATATGCTAAAACTGAGATTCACTGTAAAATTACATTTTCAAAATGACTGTTTATGCTTGTTATATAAATGGACTCTTCTTCACCCACTCTGCTTGATGCCACCCTTGGAGAGTGTCTTAGCCATTTGAAGGTGATCCCAGATGGTCTAACACTCTAAGTAGGATTTCAAAACTTTTAAATATATACACGCACAATACCATTATTACCTATACATGTGCATGGAGAGTGCCACATTTTGCATTGTATTGTGCCTTTTGTCGTTGCTGTGCTCATTCAATGTTTTTAAGGACCTTCTGATGGTATTTCTCCCGGATTGCTAGTAGATTACCATAAGTTTCTTCCATATCATATGTACATGTGTTCTCACCTGTGACATTAGTGGTTGCCTTGCGACTGAATTCATGATCGATTGCTATACGAGGGTTACGATTGTACATAATGAAGAAGGGGCTAAACTGTGAAGAATCCTGCTTTGCTATGCGATAAACATACAAGGCTGCATCTATATTTTCATCCCAGTTTTCTTTAGCCTTTGAAAATTTGATCAAAGCCCTTGTCAGTGTTAGATTAGTGCGCTCATCCAAACCATTAGTTTGAGGGTGATAGGAACTGCTAATCTTGTGCTCAATCCCTGTCAGCTTAAACAAACAGCTGAAAAGGATAATAAACTATAATGGTTTAAATGCATGAAACTATTGAAAATTACCTTGAAAGCTGATTGACAAATTCCCTTCCCTGATCTGATATGATGATGTCAGGCCAGCCATGACGACAAAACAATGTAAATAAGAAATCAGCAACACCAACTGCTGTCTTATCTTTAAGTAGAGCACCTTCAGGCCACTTTGAGAAGTAATCTGTTACTGTCACAATATACTTATTTGTCCTACACGTTTCAGGTAATGAACCTACAATTATGAGAATGATTGGACATAAAAATGTTCTCTAGAGAGCGTTGGTGGTGTATAGGATTAGGCAATGATGGTGTAAAAAACAAGGAAACAAGGGTCTAATCAGTAATACAACAATCTTATATGTTGCACACATGCAATATATCCTACAAATGTGCTAAAAATAGGATTATTACATTATCTCATATTACTGATAAGACCCTTGTTTCCTTGCCTTTTACACAATCATTGCCTAGGAATCCTATACACCACCAAAGTTCACTAAGAGTATTTTCTTTTTTGTTAACTTATTAAATATATATACCTATCAGATCTATGCCTATTTGACTCCATACTTTGCTTGGAACTGGAATGGGGTGAAGTTCAGCTTTCTTCCCTTCAACTTTTGCATTGACCCGCTGACATACATCACATCGTCTGCAGTACTGGTCTACATCTCTGTTAAGTCCTTTCACCAGTATGTTTGTCCGATCTGCAACAACATTAGAAACACAATAGTAAATGAACTATATACATTTAAAAAGTAATTTAAGGTCATGCCTATTTATGATACTTCTGGTGCATACTGTATATGGCAATGTAACACCATAAATACATTACATGGGTATCTAGCAACATATGTGTTAAAAGGTGGTGTAATAGACAAAATGACTACCAGACATGCATGTTCGATGCACTAAATGGTCGGTCTTTTTCACACGTATGTCCTCCGTTTGTAAGGCATTCTATACAAGTACTCTGTTGCATGTCAATGCAATTTTATTCGGGGCAATCAAGTGCAAGCGTGTACAAGACCATTTTTTGCACCACTCGATACGCTTAGAGAAATTAAACGAGCTAGATCTCCGGAGTGGACTCCTTACGTTATTTTGCGACATTCAGTCACTCAGTCACTTACCTTAGCTCCCTGCCGTAGTGGCAACCATCAACGCCATCATGGCGGCATGAATAATATTGGTTCTCTCCTTTGCGTTTGCAATCACCCGTTTGAGACATATCTCATTCACTGCATCTGTTGCTTTGTAATACAGCAATCGTTCTTTCAGCACAAACATAGCAGCTTGCTGGCTTATTCTCCGTTTCTCGTTTGCTGTAGCTCCAACAGGATACACACGTGAATCCCGAAGGTCACCACCCTCTTTACAAGAAGTGAGATAGTCAACCAACACGCTACACCGTTTCTCGTCGATATGCGAAGACATTTTCAAGCCGAACAAACAACATGTGTTATGGCGGATAAAGTATCCTAGGGTAGGTTAAAATATACTATCCGACCGGATAAAAAATACTCGCACATTTTATCCCCCCGGATAAAATATTCGGGAGGATAAAATATGCTGTGACACCGGTATATAGGATCGTTTCCGCGATAAGGGACCTTACGCTTGATTTTTCAAGCTTTCAAATTTTTGGATACTCTATACAAGTCTGAAATCATATTGCTTCTTACCCACTGAGAATCGGAGTATCCCTCATGGAGTTGTATGTCTCTGAATTTGTAATTAGCTATACATTTCAACGCTAGCGTAACATTTCATTGCGCATATTGGAAATGTTATAATGTATGCGCTAGGTCCCTTTTCGGGTGTTCGCGAATGAAGCAAAGGTTTTAAACGGCAATAACTGTTGACCAGATCGAGAAAAAGCATCGGAGATTTTGAAACTAACATGGAATCGCTAGGCAAAAGTTTGTCAACAAGTTTGGTGAATTTTTATTAACCATTGATTACACTACCAATTGACCAGCTCGATCTAGATCCCTGCTATGATCCCAATTCTGACCTAGAAAACATTTAATGACTTTTTTCACCCCGGCAAAGCTCGCAAAAACTTCAATGAAATTGGTTCGTTGCCCTCACGCATGCGCAATGCATACGCTACAACAAGAGGATGCCATTCCCAGGCCTAGCTTATGAGGTAATCACGTGTTGAATGCAGGCTTCTGAGCCCCAGGCCAACAAAACAGCTTCAACGTGATTAGACCTAATACCCCGCCCGTGATGCAATCCAACTCGCAATTAAATATCATGTCAGCTTGAGCTCCACCAATTCACATTTGTTGATGTGCGACGCCGAGAAAAGTATGACGCTGTACGAACCTCGCCGCACGCAGATGCCATAGCAATATGATGCGCGCTTTGTACACAGCATTAGAGAAAAGATGGCCCCCATGGAGATCAGCCTTAATTATCGATAAAATAACAAGCCAGTACAATGACACGATGGAGACACGCGACATGAAGGTAACTAGCTACATGGGTGAGTTGATTAACTATGGCTGTAAGAAAACGTTCCACCCTTTTATGTGTAATGGTCCCAGCCAACCTCAGCTCTGATGGAATCCTTTTCCATCATGCATGTGCTAGCTGCAAACGCCTACTTTTTTCTAATTATTGCACAGCTCTGTCAGAGCTAGTTAACAAGAGGCTATAGTTAATGGCCTGTGTGCATTCCCCAATGCAACCGTGTGCGGTCTAATCTGTATGGTGTCAAACGTACAACAAAGGCTACACGTAGTTGCATGATCGACGTACTCACACCGCATACGCGTTTATAATCAATGATAATTGTAACTTTGTTTCTCTTCTCTTATACACAGTGTACTAGCTTTCCCTATGAGAGTTGGCATCTTATTTTTAATCTCCATTATAAATTGCATCCTGGAACACTTGTCTGCACTAGGTAGGTAGCTAAATGTGACCTATTCACTTCCATGTATAACAATAGGAATGACGTTATGTCATTGTGGACCACTGATCATCCTGTGTTTGTGTGTGTACGTGCATTGACTGTATGTGTGTGTGTGTGTCTGTGTTTGTAATGAAATTGCTTTACCTAAGCCTTCAGTCTGAAGAGTTGTAGCTTAATATGTTCCTTGTTTCTATACATTGAAAGCTTTGACATGTTAGATGATATTTAGTCTTTTGCAGATTGCATTTAGAACGCTGTGTACTGTAATTAATATGTAAGTCACAGATGGCGACTGTGGTGTTAGCACTTCGATCATGCCCTCCAAAGTAGTGTCTCTTTTATGTGTTTTGTTATTGTAATTAATGGAATGAACTTTCTATTTTTAAAAGGGACAATTTGTAGATACATCCACTAACTTTGTGTGCATGCATCAGCAGTGTCCATGCTTTGGATCATGATCGCTTTTGATTTATGTGTGAATGGGTGTGAATTTGAGTACTGGAAGACATAGCTAGCCAAGCCTCTATGCATTGAGAATTGTAACTTTGTTTCTCTCCTCTCATGCACTACATACTATAACACAAAAAGAATTAAATTTGGTTGTGAAACAGGGATGGTGTTCTTCATAGCTATGCCTGTACCATGTTCATCATAGCCATGGTGTCCTCATAGCCATGCGTGTATCATGGTGTTCATCATAGCCAAGCCTGTACTATGGTGTCCATCATAACCATGCCTGTACCATGAAGTTCATCCTAACCACATATGGTGTCCTTAGTCATGCCTGTATCATGGTGTCTATCATAGCCATGTCTGTACCATGGTATCCATTTAGCCATGTCTCTCATGGAATAGGACATCTTTTGCTAACCTCTGATTAACCAACTGACATACCACTGGCTCAAAAAGGGTCTTTAGTAGCTACTTGTACTTAATCAAGCTCTTAACACAGATATCTCACAAATAGCTGATATTTTAGACACACATCCGTACAACAGTTTAGGGTGCAGTTGGGTCTAGATCGACCATCCTTGCACGGCATCAGCATCTGTTGTAATTTAGCAAAAGCCATGTCCCATGTTTCAGTCATCTTCACTATGGTGTCAGCCTATTTTAAGATGTCATAATGAACCAATTTTGTGTGTGGCTATGTTTGCTTGGGTGTGTGTGTGTGTGTGTGTGTGTGTGTGTGTGTGTGTAGGTGACTGTGTCTGTGTGTGTTTGAAAGTGTGTTGTGTGCTGTTTGTGTGCATGCTGTGTGTGCATATGCTGTTTGTGCATGTGTGCATGTTAACAAGCATGTACGTTTACATTTTAGTGAACGTTGCTTAGCTATGCCTTTAGTCATATATGGTTGTATCTGTTGATCATGGATAGTTGTTGTGTTGCTCCTTTCTTCTAAATATGTGAAGCTTTAGGATCATTGGGCATGTAATGGGGTATTTTAGTCCTTTGTGGATTATTAATTATGGGTAATAAATGGAGTGAATTGTACCCCAAAACTTAATGCACTAAAAGTTACAGATGTAGGTTGCAGTGTGGGTGCACTTTTGATGACTTACATGTAGTTCACATCCAAGTTTGTTGAATAATGGATTTGAAAGATACATCACTCCATTTATTACCTATCATTAATAATCCACAAAGGACTAAAACACCCCATTACATGCCCAAAAATCTTAAAGCTTCACATGTATAGAAAAAAGGAGCAACACAACAACTATCCATGATCAACAGATAGAACTATATATGACTAAAGGCATAGCTAAGCAATTTTCGCTAAAAATGCTTGTAAACATGCACAGCACCATACGCACACACAGCGTGCATGCAAACAGCACACACTCAAACACATACAGACTCACAGTCACCTACACACACATACACACAGACATACACACACACACTCCCAAGCAAACATAGCCACACACAAAATTGGTTCATTATGACATAATTTCATTCCCATGGAAGTATAATGGAGATTAAAACAGCATGCACATTTTCAAAACAATAAAGCTAGTACATAGGAGAGGACTCCACGGTACAAGGCATGGCTATGATGGAGGTATGGCTCTGATGAACACCATGGTACAGACATGGTTATGATGGACACCATGGTACAGGCATGGCTATGATGAACACCATGGCTCTGATGGACTTCATGGTACAGACATGGCTACACACACACACACACACACACATACACACACACCTCATACACGCACAGACACCCATACACACATCATACATGTACACACCCCATACACACACACATACACACCTCACACACCTTCATGCATACACATCCACGCATACACACCTCATACCGGAGTATTGATTACTTTAGCTTGATGTTCCCAAGACAGCTGAAATCTCTCATCATTACTGCTACAAATCATGTTGATGAGCATATTATGGACCACTTTATTGGATCCCTTCTGGGAATGTCAGTTCAGCCATTCTCTAGCATTGCACATTATTGGAATGAAAAAAGATGTTGGTTTGATAACAACACAGAAGTTTGCCATAAAAACAGTGTTACAAAAGAATCACTGGGAACAGACCCGTGGAGCATTGAAATTTTGGGATGGTAATGCTGAAGATGAAGAAAAAGAGATGAATGGTATCGCATATGTCAGCTTTTCAAACATTTCAATGACAATATGGACCGAATTTTTATTGCAGGAAGCACACTTACCATTGATGAATCAATGAGTCAATGGCTCAGAGATGAATACAACGTACCTGGAATAACAAAGGTGAAATTAAATGTGAGTGACTCAGAGCAAGGTTATTCTTCACATAGAATTACAAGAAAAGCCTGAAAATATGGCACTGAAAAAATATTATAGTGAAAGGAAAATAAAAACAACTGCAGTAACTCAGCGCTTGACAGAACATTATCATGGTACAGAAAGGTGTGTAATAGGAGTTGGATGCTTTAGTAGTGTGAAAACAGCAGAAGCAATGCAGGCATGTGGGTTGAACTTTGTTCATATTGTGAAGAATTCTAGTGCTGATTATCCAAAGCAATGGATCCGAACATGCATTTGGCATCAATTCTAAGCGTGGAGATGTGTCGTTGCATTCAGTGATGAGCATGGAAGAAGCTGATAGCTCATGCTTGGAATGAACCAGGAAAGGCAAGTGCAATTGTCAATAAAAAGATGAAAATGTTTATTTCAACATTTGGAGCATCATTGCCTGCAGCCCCTTGGAAAAGGTTGCGAAAAATCTGTAATGATGCTGGCCAGATCCAGGGTGTATTTATGGATGTTCTGCAGTCAGATATTGTGAAGTTTTACTTTGAGGCTGCTAACTGCATCAATATTTATAATCATTATCGTCAGTATTTGCTTAGGCTGGCGAAGATCTGGCAAACCAAGGATTGGTGGGTGCGTATATTCCAAACTGTCTTGGGGATGATAGTTGTAAATTCGTTTTTGGCATTTTTTATTTTTTAGTGAGAATGAATCCAAACCAACACTCAAGGAATTTGTTAATGCATTGGCTGTAGCACTCTGTATGTCTGGAAAGCAATCTGACATTGTTTTGCGATGCAGACAGAGACCTTATAATGAAGCGAGTGAATTATCCTTACCTGATCATTTCCCTCTACTCATTAGAGGCTCTGGATATGGAACAACATCTATGATAGGCAGATGCAAAATTGTGATAGACACTGGTAAGACCTGTGGTCAAAGGCATACATTAACGTGTGTGGGCCATCCACAATAAGACATGTGCAGCCAAGCATGCAGCAGCATTTTTGTGAAGAGTTGCGAGTGTTGTGTATGACTAGACACATGATTTTTGAATTTGTAATTGAAATTTTTTCAACACATGAGAAGCAAAAAATATTGCCCATAAATTCACAATGCTCAATAATGACAACAACGCGATGCTCAGTTAGTATCCATCTAACCTGTGTGAAGAAAAAAAATCCTAATCATCATGGACCTTTACACCAAGTATCATTCTATGCTCATAATAAAATCAACAGCTTTGTCCTGTATATAGCAAAACGTGTCCTGTATAAAGGACAAATTTTCAGGTGAATAGGGGTTAAAGGCTAGTAAATGAATGACCTGCTTATAATAAATGTATTTTATTGTTTAGACTACATCAGAGCATTGTGCATAGAGTTCTCTGACGAAAGTGACTTAGGTGAAGAGCAGGCGTATGTACATCTTGATGGATTTCTAGACGATGGTGAAGGTATTGTATTTTGGTCTATAAGTTAATTCGGTACAGTGATTTGTTCTGTTCAGCAGAGGGAATCAAAGTAGAAAGTGCATGGTTATTAGTGCTCACTAGGAGACTTTCTCAATTTTTTTACCGGCAGTTCTTCCATGCCTCCTTGGGTTTGGAAAACGTCCCACTGTTTCGTTCCTCCATGACAAGGATTTTAAATTCCCTATGTCAGACTACTTTTTCCTTACAGTTACGTGTCCCAACCTGTCATGGTATTAACTATACAAAGTTCAAGGAGTGCATGGTCCTTGGAATTAAATTAAGTAAACAATGGCTTTTGTTTCTGCTAACACGCATTACACATGTGTATGTAGCCATGTGGTGATATCAGAACACTATCGGGGCAGGGGTAAAAGAATTATAAATTAGTGAGCAAATATTTAGCTTGTGAGTCTTACCTTACATAATATGAACAAGGCAGGTAGCTGCCAACAGCAACGGAGTTTTAATGTTTACCCTCCAGAACAAAATCCTTCTATAAGGATATAAAACAGACACGTCAACTCTCACGGATTTTTCGTGAGTTGCACGGATTTGGCATCCATCTCACGATAAAGTTATTTACCACGAATAACTTTTTGTAATAACTGAACAATCATAAACTGTGCAACTATTTCAATTTCGTGTGTGTAAGTTGTGTGTTGTAATCGCTTAAATAGCGCTGTTTTTACGTCTCACGCAAATATATAACTAATCTCACGTCCGCCAATAAATGAGCATATGGATGCTCTCTTAAATCTTGGTGGCTCTGGAGAGAAGTGTTGACTTTTACTTGCTAAATTCAGTGAAACACACTGCACCACGGATAGAAGATAAATCCATGATCGCTGTTTGGAAAGTCATGGTGAGGCTTCTTTTTCGCTGCCGCGTTTCAAGTTGGTAGATTCGGTTACATCTCGTTTCACTATCCCGGTGACGTAACTAGCCAGGCGTTCAAGTATCGCGTCTGCATTGTCGTGTGAAAGTGGAATTGTACGTGTCATTCAGGACAGTTTCATGCATGTTGCAGGTAGTGTATTGTGCTATGTTGATTCAAGCCATGATGGTGATGACGTGGAAGGCTTAGAAGACCGTTTGGCGTTGTGCGAAGCATTGCTCAGCCTGACCGTGGCTTTTTAGGTTGTGCTTCAGTCCGAGGTCATAGGGTCGCTTCTTCGTCTTGTAAGATGTATCGAAGGCAAGCTGGAACGGATGTCTTAATGTATAGAAAGGCGACTTAGGATATCGATAGAAGAAGACAAGCTGAGATTTCTTGTTGAGACGGGCTTCACACTTAGTGACTTAGCACGTATGTTTGGATGTTATTGTAGTACACGCACTGCAGAAAGACGTTGCAACGCTTGAACATCAGTTTGAGTAGCTACAGTATCATCAGTGACGAGGAGCTTGACTTACTTGTTTCTCAGGTGACTTGATGTAATCCAACTGAGGGGAAAAAATCAGTTACAGGCTGTCTAAGAAGTGTTGGTATTTTGGTGCAACGGGAACGGGTGAGAGAATCCTTGCGACGAGTAGATCTAAATCACGCTTTGCAACAGTCCGACATCGTCGCATTTACACTACATAATGATCTCTGACATATAGACGGATACCATACTGATCAGGTGAAAAATTGCTATTCATGGAGGAATTGATGGATACAGTCGTTTGATAACCTATCTGCAGCAACAACCGTGCAGCTACTGTTTTGTCTGCATTCCAGAGCGCTGTACAAGAGTATGGTCTTCCTTCACCTCCGCTGGTGGAGAGAATGTTTTGGCATCTCGCTACATGACTGGAATGCGAGGCATCGGTCGCAACAGTGCAATTGTAGGAAGGAGTGTCCACAACCAAAGAATTGAACGTCTGCGGAGAGATCTGTTCAATGGCTGCATCAACTTTTTCTATCACTTCCTTTATTTCATGGAGGATATAAACATTCTCAACCCTGAAAACCCGTTGGATTTGTATGCACTGCATTACGTCATTAGGCCATTCGAAATGTGATAATAGTTTTCCGCCCGCGTCATTATAGGCTACCCGCGTAATGTCACCATTATGTCCACTATTCTAATTATAGGAGTATTTATTTGAATGTTCATCGGAATACTTATTTGTTTGAGATGTTGATTAACGTGTACGTGTACGACGAATGTTGCCATACAACAGTGCTGAGTTGGACTATTTTATCTGCCGAGGAACACCCAAACATATAAACAAGTAAGCATTTTAATATTACAAACCTGTCCGGAAGGTAGCAATCTTCTCTTGTTTAACTGGACAGGTTATTTATGTAAGAATCGATGATAGCAAACAGGACCATAAAATACAGGAAGTAAGAGTCGGACAGAGAAAGAAGGATCTATCCAGTGTTGGCGACTATTGTGGTGAAGTTACTCAATCGTTTGGTCAGTTTTTGAAATATGTACATGTAGTTTCAAGGAACACCAAGGTGGATTGTCCCTCAGAGGATGTTCCAGAAGTTGATCTATCCTTGTCAAGAAATGCATTTCAAATAATGCTGAATGCACAAAAGAAAATCAACATCAACACATAACACATGTACGCATCTTTATACTGAGAGTAGTCCAAGAAGGTGTCCGCCATTTAAATAAGAGCCGCTTTAATAGGAAAGACTTGCGTATTTCTTGGCCCAAAGCGCCTCAGACATCAGCAGCTACAGCTCCGGATATACAGCGCCATCATTTTCAGCTCTGCCACCTTTTGCTTTCACGCCTGATGATGTAAGATAGATAAATTAATATATTGATTTTTAATAATTTAATTTAATAATTTTAATAATCTAACACAGCATTAGATCTCCTGGGTCACCATGCTGTTACATGTAAGAAGAGTGGAGATGTGGTCACACGATATAATCGACTTCGAGATGTCTTTGTTGATTTCTGTCACCAGGCCCATCTTGGAGTTCACGTTGAAGTTGGTAGCAACTTGACACCCGATGGTTCTCGATCCCGCCCAACTGATGTTTTGGTTCGTGATTGGATTACTGGCAAATTTGCTGCCTTTGATTTCACAGTGTCTTCCCCCCTCTCTGTTGCCTCACTTAATCAAGCATGCAACAGGCTTTGCAGCTCTATCAGCCGAAACCCGCAAGCACAAGGCTAATGATCCCAAGTGCAGTGAGCTAGGGTGGGTGTGCGTTCCTCTGGCAGTCGAAACATACGGGAATTGGGGGAAGGAGGCTAGGGACACATTTTCCCGTCTAGCAACCCGGCTTGCCATTGGGTCTCCCAGATCAAAGAGTAGCTGTGTGTACGAAGTATACAGCAAGCTTAATCTAACCTTGACCAGATCTATTGTGAGAGCAATAATGGTCCGGACTCTCGTATCTTAATCTATTTTATCTGTAGGTATATACATGTACATTATTATAGGTTTGCATTCTTGTATCTATTGTATCTTGTATTCCTGTATTCTCTTGTATCTGAATAATAATAATAATAATAATAATAATAATAATAATAATAATAATAAGGGCTTGCTCCCTGGTAGCGTTCCAGTCAACTGGCTTAACGAGCATGGCCTCTTTCAGTGCTTAGACTGCAACAATCTTGTAGCAGAATCACACCGTTCCTCCCATCAGGTAAAGTGTACTCACATTGTTCATATTGACTCAGAGTCGCCTATTAGTATGCCTTGTAATGCAGATTCTGAAAGCTCCCTTTCTTTCGAGTCTCTTCCTACTTTTGAAGATATATGCAAGTTACCGTGCCCTACAATACATCATGTGCCATCCAAAGCCAGGCCAGCACTAGCTCGGGCTCTATCCACATGCTTACGTTCAATCCTCCATGAGAACACTGAGGATTCATGGAAGAAGCTTTTTATGCTCCCAAAGTGCCTGGTTTCTGCCCCAAAACGCAGAGGACGTCATCACAAGCCCTGTTCGATTGAATCTTCTTTGGCAGCGAGCTGCAAGCCTTACCAATGGTAAGTTTCGTCAGAGGCAGCAAGAAAATAACGAGAGAAAGGTTAAAAATTCAGTTGCTTTAGCCCGAGAAGGACTCCTGGGAAAAGCTTGCCAGGCCTTGACCTCTGCAGGAATAGCACCAAACAACAATGAAACATGGGAGCTAATTCGATCCAAACACCCAAAAGGACCTCCCCCTATTCCACCAGCTCCGAGCAGTCCACCAATTCCAATTCTCAGCAAAGATTTCAATATCGCTATGGTACTGAGGTCCTTTCCAAAGTCAACAGCATGTGGACCATCGGGCCTTCGTATACAACACCTCTTAGATACCGCTGAAGTGCCTCTACAATTTCCCATTTCATCTTCCTTAAGAGACATTGTGAACTTGCTTGCCTCGGGAAAGGTTCCAGTTTCAGTGTCACGACATCTAGCAGGAGGTAGTCTCACTGCTCTGGTGAAAGGTAAGCCAGGTTTTCCTCCAGACATTCGCCCCATTGCAGTGGGGGAAGCCTTACGTCGCCTAACAGGTAAGTGTCTATGTGCAGTGCTAAAGTCCAAGGCTAGCGAATTCTTTGCCCCATTTCAATTTGGAGTAGCCTGTCCTGCGGGAGCAGAAAAAGTGATTCATGGTCTTAGGCATTGCATTGAAGAACACTGGGAAGAAGAGGACTTCGTTGTGCTCAAGATCGATATGTGCAACGCTTTCAACCTTGTTTCACGTCAAGCTCTGTTAGATGAATGTGCCTTTCACTTCCCAGATCTTCTTCCATGGGCATACTGGTGCTACGAGCAGCAACCATTATTACAGCACCCCTTGGGAACTTTAACATCAGAGGTAGGTGTTCAACAGGGTGACCCTCTAGGTCCCATGTTCTTCAGTCTTGTGCTGCACAGCTTGTGAGTGCCATTGCTACAGATGAAGACACGGCAAAGTTGCTTTTCCATGCCTGGTACCTCGATGACGGTGTGGTTGCAGGTCCAAAGCAATCAGTTTTACATGCACTCGCTATAATCCAAGAACTAGGCCCTCCATTAGGACTGGTGATTAATCCATCTAAATGTGAGTTATACAGCCAGAATGACATGAGCGTTTTTTCATCTCAGATGAAGCAATCCAACATGCCTCATCTTGAGATACTGGGGTCTCCTATTGGGGACACAATTTTTTGTGCTAACGTTGTGTCTCAAAAATGTGCACAGGCCTCTCAATTGCTTTCTCAGATTGAGGAGGTTGGCTCAGTTGACCCTCAAGTTGCTCTACTTTTGCTACGGATGTGTGGCGCATTTTGTAAAATGGTGCACTTGGCAAGATCCACACCCCCTTCTCTTGTTGCTGAAGGATTCAGGTATTTTGATAACGACGTTCGTCATTGCTTTGCTTCATGCACAGGAGTGGACACCAGTGATGATGCTTGGGAGCAGGCACAAGACAGCTTAAGTAGAGGTGGTTTTGGGCTTCGTCGTCTTTCAAAGCATTCACCAGCCTGTTATATTGCTTCTGTGTGCATGTCAGGGTTGTTCTCAGCTCCTCAGCAGCATCTCTTGCAGTCCATTGATGACTTTAACCATTGCATTCCACCCAGCAAGGCTATTTCTTTTGAATCTTTGACGAAAACCCCAAGCAGCCAGAAAGCACTTTCGGGAGAGCTCAAAGATGAACTGTTTAGGCAGATATTGTCTACGTCATCAGTTCCAGATAGAGCACGCTTGCTTTCTGTGTCATCCCCACACGCCTCAGCCTGGCTTTCCATGGTTCCTTCTCCAGGGCTTAATTTACATCTGGAGCCTGCTGAATTTCAAGCGGCCATACAATGGTGGCTTGGAATCGGGGTTGCCCACGGTTCATTGTGTCACATTGCCCTCATGCACTGGATCCATTAGGCCACCATGCTTTAACGTGCAAGCATGGTGGGGATGTAGTCAACAGACACAACAGGCTTCGGGATGTTTTTGCAGAGTCCTGTAGACGAGCCTGCATCGGTGTTCAGGTGGAGGCAGGGAGCGGGCTAGGACGAGATGAGCACCACACATGGCCAGCTGATGTCCTAGCCACCAACTGGATGCTAGGGAAGCCTGCTGCTTTTGATTTTGCTGTCACATCTCCGCTTAATTCAAGTACCTTACATGAAGCAAGTGTGACAGCAGGGTCAGCAGCCCATGCTACAGAAGCGAGAAAACATCAGGCGAATGATGTGAAATGTGCAGAACTGGGGTGGGTCTCCATTCCAGTAGTGGTAGAGACGTACGGGTGCTGGGGTACGGAGGCTAAATGGGCATTGTCACAGCTGGCCTCTCGATTAGCTATGAGGCTCCATAGCCCAAAGTCAACAACAACAGCATCCCTCTATGGACGACTGAGCATAACCCTTGTCCGAGCCAATGTCAGGGCACTGTTGTCCAGAGCCATTTCTCTGGATGGTTTTTAAAGCGGAACAATACATGTAGACTTAGTTAGTGGTGTTCTGATGTGCTATAATGTCATGTGTATGTATTAATAATAATATTATTGTACAATAAAAAAATAAATAATAAAAATAATTCTGCTCTGGAGTCTCCCATTCACCAGAAAGTCTTGTCAGGATTGATCCAAGCCCAACATTTCCACATCTTGTTGGAATCCTCCTCTCCAGCTAACAGAGCTCGCCTCCTGTCAGTGGCTGCTCCTCATGCTTCCTCTTGGCTATCAGTGGTCCCTTCCCCTGGTTTGGGCTTGCACCTGGAGTCGAATGAGTTCCAGATGGCTATTAGGTGGTGGCTTGGGTTGGATACTTCTGGTCGGTCCATGTGCCCATTCTGCCCCGATACTGCTCTTGATCCTCTTGGTCACCATGCTGTGACCTGCAGGCATGGGGGGGATGTGGTCATACGCCATAATCGTCTACGAGATGAGGTATTTGACCTTTGTCGTCGTGCCCACCTAAGTGTGAGTGTGGAGAGAGGTCATGGCCTTACCAGAGACCTTGCCCACACCAGACCTGCTGACATCCTCATTGCTGGCTGGAACAGAGGCAAACCTGGGGCACTAGACCTGACCATTACCTCACCACTCTGCTCTGTCATCTTGGGTGAATCATGTTACCAGGCTGGTGCGGCAGCCCTGGCAGTAGAGACCCGCAGCTCCACTCCAATGGACCCAAGTGCCAAGAGTTGGGCTGGTCCTGCATCCCATTGGCAGTGGAGACTTATGGCAATTGGGGCAAGCAGACTCACGATACCTTCTCCAGGCTGGCATCCTTCCTAGCCATTCACCAGTCCTCCCCCAAGGCAGTAGTTGTGGCTGAAATTTATGGCCGGTTGAATATGGTCCTGGTTCGGTCCATTGCTAGAACTATCCTGGCCAGGGAGCTTCCACCCTCCTAACTTGCTATTAGTACTTTAGTTGTACTTAGTGTATGTGTATGTACGTATATTAATAATAATAATAATTTAAATAATGAATAATCGCCGCCCGCCCGCATGGTTTTTGGCCGGACGGGAAACTATTATCACATTTGGAATGGCCTTATGGATAACTTGATTGGATTCAAAAACGGATGGGGGCACCATCCTCTCAGAACTGAGCACAAACGGACTTCTTTGCAACTCTGGCTTATGGGTTTTGACATGGAAGATTCAAAATCAAGTTCTGCTGTGGAATCTGGAATTTGTGATGTATGTTATGTTTTAACTTTTGTTGTATATGCTACATAAATACATAAATAGGGTCAGGCTTTAACAATACCTGTCTTGATGAGTATTGGTGGAATATATACGATTCTGCGACAAGAAGTGTGAATTATACATTTCTTGTATTTAATCAAATGTGCCAAATTATAAATCATACGCAATGGCATGGGATAGTTGGTGAAAGTGTTAATATCAACTTGTTAACATGTTGCGCGTGCTTCTGCTTAATACATTTTTTCCCTTCTATCATATATTTTCAGCCAGATTTGTATGGAGTAGACTGGGAGAGTCCAACACCTTCAAATGATGAACATGCAGTGACTGTGAATGAATTGCCAATATTCTTAACCAGTGATCGGAAAACTGCTCTGGACATTGAAATAAGCCATTTGCCTTCAATATCGGGTGTGAACATCCTTGAGTGCTTGATTAGTCATTATATGGCTGCTAAGCTCTTTATTCACACTGTTCGCGCTAGCAGTAGGCATATGCCACTAACATGCATGTACAAGTCATTGTAAATGGTATGCTTGTATATAGTTCAGTGATATGAACAACACCTGCATTAATTATGAACGTGGTGCTTGGATCGTGCACAGCCATGCACAACAACCTATTATTATAACTGTTGATGTGTATATAGCAAAGCACAACTATTATATTGTTTATATGGCCCGCACCAAACAACACGCTTACACAGACACCGTTTTTGAGTCTTAATTCAAAAGTACATATATTAACCACATTGCACAAACACACACATACACACACACACACACACACACACACACACACACACACACACACACACACAGTCATATGACTGGGGATGGGAGAGTCTAGATCAATATTGACATTGGAGATGGAGACCTGGGTGTTCAACACTGCATGCCACAGCCTGCGGTAGGTGGCCTGGAGCACTGCCAAAGCTGATAATGAAAAAAGCATGGAATTTGAGTTGTACTTGATGCATCCAGAGATAATCTGTTATCTCTGCTTGACACAGCTACCATGCAGTTATAGTTACGAAAGTGCGTTTTGATTATTTGCAGACAAGGT
Source organism: Ephydatia muelleri (assembly GCA_013339895.1). Taxonomy (NCBI): domain Eukaryota; kingdom Metazoa; phylum Porifera; class Demospongiae; order Spongillida; family Spongillidae; genus Ephydatia; species Ephydatia muelleri. The sequence continues at coordinate 1,980,353 of JABACO010000017.1, forward strand.
ACAAGATACACACGTATCGCACTCACACACACGCACACACGCACGTGCACGCGCCTACTTCTGAACATAGCTAGGGCAGTTCAGGAGTTTGGTAGTCAGGGTTACCCAGCAAAAAATCCGTACAAGATCTGTGCACAATCGTTTCGTGAAATTTACATCGTATTATAATCATGGTAGCAAAGAAGTAGCACGGTGCACTGTCAGAGTGATCATATACGATCGTTCAATATATATTACATTATAATAAAATATATACTTATGCATGCATTTATTCGCTTAATATGTACATCGTTCTTGATCGATCGGGAGCATGCACGTATATAGTTTCTCCGATAAGCACTAATTCGTGTCCATTCTAATAATTTACCGCCAAATACGAAAATTGCAGATGGAGTAAGAAAAATACCGTTCGTAGCCTAACATAATGATCATGCTGTTTCGATAGCAATCGTTCGTTGAAAAAATAGTGACGACGGATGCGCACGTGCAAGGCGTTAAGAAAGTAACGCCTCTAGAACCTTTAATTTCCCCACCACCAAACTGTCAACATTGCCGCATTGCAACTATAGCATCACACTTTCTCTTTACGACCAGGACATGGGGACCAGGAAGAGCTACATGTCTTATACAGGGTGATCTGCAAATCTTTGAATTGGTAGAACTGGTTTAATTTCAGAACTAAGCATTGCAAAATTATGCTATTTAAACCAAAAAGCATGCCAACGATTAGCATGAAGTTATTAATAGGTAGTTATTAAAAGGTAGTGGTCAGTTTATTTAATGATCAGGTCTGGAGTTTTACAATTTTGCGCAACCTTTGGATCACCCTGTACCTTTCATTTCTGTGAGGTCCCCATGTGTTCCAATGTTCTTTTAGCAAGCACAACATCAGTCTGGCTGACCAATGCAATAGCCATCCTGAGCAGAAATTTTGTGGCACTTGTAGTTGTAGAGTATTGTGTGTCCTTGCACAGATTGTAAATAGAAAATGCGTAAATGCCTACAACGTAGATAAACAATGATCGTGCTGTTTCGATACCAATCGTTCATTGAAAAGTACGAAATAGTACGATTTGTAACGACTGTGCAAGGCGTTAAGAAACAAAATGCCTCTACTAAGATTCGAACCTTTGACTTGCTACCACAAATTCTGAAATATTGCCGCATCCCAACTATGGCATGACACTCTTCATGTTCTCTTACGACCAAGCAGATGGGGACCAAGAAGAGCTACATGTCTTATATAAGTCCATATCTCTTTTATTCTGCGAGTTCCCCATGTGTATCAATGTTCTTTTAGCAAACACGACATCAGACTGGCCAATTAATGGCCATTCTGACAGAAATATTGTATTGTGTGTCCGTGCACAGATTGTAAACTAGAAAATGCGTAAATACTTTACACATCGAGAAACAATGGTCGTGCCGGTTTCGATAGCAATCGTTTAATAAATATATATTCACTAAAAATAGAACGTAATAGTACGAAATAGTATGAATTGCAACGACTGATGCGCACATGCAAGCGTGAAGAAAAAAAACGCCGCTCCCGAGATTCGAACCTCTGTCAAAACTACCACTCATATTGAGGAATGAGCGGTCACGGGCAAAGTTCTCATCACCACCATCACCATCACCACCACCATCACCACCATTATCACCACAACCATCACCATCACCACCACTATCACCACCATCACCATCACCACCACAAACCATTATCACCACCACCATCACCACTACGATCAAGAACATGACTACTTGACCAATATCACAATCTTCTAAAGTAGAATCTCCATTACTTTTACCAGCACTAGTATAGCCTTGTCATCAATTTCAACATCTTCCTCTTGCAAATGTTTCCTCGAACAAGAAGCAATCATATCTGTCTATGATAGGAAAAAAATTAGTCTCTTTTAAAATAATGCACACTTCTTAATTTATGATTATTACTAAATTCAAGCAACCCATACATTTCATTAATATACATACAAATCATTTGACAATCCTATGTTATGTTTGTGTATAGCAGGTTATATGACTGTTATGTTTTCATGGACCATTTCATCAGCTTCAGAAAGGGTTTAAAGGTATCAACCTGCTTGCAAGATCCCTTAGGTGTTGGAACCAGAGCCTCCATGCTACAATACAAAGGATATGGGCCCTCCTAATATACGGTTGTAGAAGGGCCATGCTCCACTTGTATTTTAGCTTGACAATGAAGAAGTATCAGATCACACCCTCACAGGTATTCCTATTCAAGAGGGCACCCTCCAGTATTTAAATATTTATATTAAAGAGGGACCCGCCTAAAGACAAATCATATATATATAATTTTAATGCGCCCCACTGATTTTTATATGTAAATTAATTTTTGAGCGCCCCGCTTTACGCTATATAAATTTTGTAGCAAGAAAAGGTCAAACAGAGCTTGTGCCATTAAAAGATTTAATATACATGTATCTTTACGGTAATATTATCGCTTCCCGTCGTGGTATAGATAACTTTGGTACCATAACTGTAATACACCTATCAATGTCAACCCCTTCTCCCCTCCGTACGGTCAAGGGTCAGGATTATCAGTGGATTTGATTTTTTTTTTTTATATACGCACGCGTATAAATTTATCATATTTCCCGGTTGACATTGATAGGTGCATAATCGCCTCATAACATTCTTCCTAAAATCGACATACACCGCGTATGTGAGTGGAGCGTACATGCTGCATTTGTAGTAGTTGATTACCCACCATCATAGATGCCTTTCCTCTTCCAAAAGTTTATCGTTGACGTTGGAATCTTCTTCGTTAAATCTAAAAGATACTGCCTGTATCTCTTACGCTGTTTAAAATTTGTATCCGCCATCTTCGATGCACGTGTGTATAGAAAGGTGCTTACAAATACCTGCATGTACTAAGGACATTCATGCACATGTACACTTTACGAAAACAGCTAGTGTGAAAAATGAGGGTGTGTGTGTGACGAATATGGTGTACAGGCTATTTACATAACAATACAAGTGTGTACATTCATGAGCATGTACGCTTTGTAAAAACTGTGCAAGTGGCACAAGCCCAGTCTGTGTGTGTGTGTGTGTGTGTGTGTGTGTGTGTGTGTGTGTTGTGTATGTGCACACAGATGTGTACATTTATGCACATGTATGCTTTGTAATAACAGTGTGAGAAATACGAACAAAAAGTCACTGCAAGCTCAGTGTGTATGTGTGTGTGTGTGTGTGTGTGTGTGTGTGCAGGTGCATACATTCTTGTAAGTGTGAGAAATAAGAATCCAAAGTCACTGCAAGTGGTAAAAACCCAGTCTATGTGTGTGTGTGTGTGTGTGAGTGTGTGTGTGTGGTGTGTGTGTGTGTGTGTGTGTGTGTATGTGTGTGTGACGAATATGGTGCACAGGCTACAAGATACAGGTAACAATGCAAGTGCGTGTGCATGTTCACGTGCTATGTGACCTAAGTATAGCATCCCTGCACTGTAGCCGAGTGGGCGTGACAGGAATGGAGTTCAGCAAGCAAATGTGGGAAAGCTTTATAATACACTACTAGGTACCGAAGGGTGATTCGAGTGAGTAGGGAATATCCTTACGCGCGTCCGCGACGTGGGAGGCGGCAACAACCATCAGGCGCTAATGGCAGAGATATTATCTCTGGATTCGGTACGATCGTCATACGAAGTGATAACTCATCTTCTTTGACCCATATAGACTCAGACAAAAAAACAAAAAACAAAAAAAAATAGACACAGAGTTGCGAATGGCTTTAGCTTAGTTTAAGGCGGAGAATGGGCGGAGCAAGGAAGTGATTAATATTCATGCGGAATGGGAGAATGGAACTAGGGTTGCCTGCGCAAATCGAGCGAGAAATGTGCATTAACTTTGCACACCTGCATCTCCGTAACGGACAGAGTCAAAATTAACGAACAGAACATATCAATAGGCATAGGACCCCTCTACCTAAAAACTGAATTTGAAGCGATTTGAATACTCTTGCCGAAAGTGAGGACGGGTTCATACCCTGTGGGGTATCGGGCGTGCAATCTGGCACGGAGCAAGTGCAAGACCTCCAAAAGTATTTTATAATAGAGAAATGGTATAGTAAAAAGTGTAGAAAGTAGGACGTTGATAGCAATACGACATTTTGTGGTGAACTGTTCCAATTATTATTATTATATGCACATGCACATGACAACACTATAGCAACTGCACAACTACTTCATACTCATGTCTCTAAACCTGCATGTACATGTAGTACGTATCTAACAGTTCACCTGCGCTCATCATCGGCAGTGCTAGAAGGATCCGTCACGATTAGCCATTCGGCGAGCAGACCTGGTTGTAGGAAGTCGAACAATACTGTGAGTAATAGTAGGGGTTTGAGTAATAAGTGTACGAATAGGAAGAGGAAGAGTAGTAGGCACTGTACAAGCACGAGTAGTAGTAGTAAGAATAATAATAGTAATAAAAATAATAATAATAAGTAGGACCATAGTAACAGTATGACGAAGAGCAATACGAAGGATTTTGTGTTGAGTAGCAGTATGGAGTTGGTGTGCTCGTAGTGGGGTGCACTGTGCTCGTAGTAGGTAGCATTGTGCTGGGGGTGGAAATGGCTGGCAATTGGGCAGTTGAGGTTTGGGCACTAAAGGTCACAGCCACCGGAATGGCTACAACACTCCACATCACTGTAACTAACACAACTGCAGCAATGTTGAGACACAAAGATACGTTAGCCTTTGTCCTGGCGGCTGCAATGTTACCTCGTTTCTCATCATCCTTTGCCTAATGGAGAAGAAAAGGTTTCACAGTGGTAGACTAAAGTAATAATATACATACATTATATGATACACATAATGCAGCAATGGTGCATAAAAGAGATGGCCAGCCTCCAGTAATGAGGACCAATAATGTCATCAGAGCAGACAGAGTGAGATAGTTATCTCCAGAAGATGTTTGGACAGCTGTACTCATTGGGACTGCAGTTGGTGGCTGTTGGATCGCCGTTCCGGGCTAATATTGGAAAAATCAGCAACACATACATGTATGCAAGAAATACAATGAATAATGTATACTACTGCTTCATGCATAGGAATTATATGTACCTGTTGAGGTGTTGAATAATAATTTCCACCATAAGGTTGAGGCATATTGTATGTTGGATATGGCTGCATTGGAAGAGTGGGATATGCCATTTTAGTAGGATCTTGTAGATAGAGATTTTTTTCATTGTAAGGTGGTGGTGGGTTTGCAATAAAAGATGTTTGCCCTTGTTCTGTAATGTTCTGGAGCTGAACTTGCTGCTGTAAAGCTGGTTGGCGGTTTCCATTGACAAATGATTGCCCTGGTCCTGCAATGTTCTGGAACTGTATAGGCTGTTGTGAAGCACTAGGCTGCTGCATATTGGCACCACTGTTGATCACTGATGCTGCTGCCTGTTGCTGTTGGGTACTCTGAATCCCGTTATGTGGGGGACCTGTCCGTTCAAGGGGTGTACCCCATGGCCCAGAAAGTGCAGAAAGCTCGGTAAACAAAATCAGTGGCCGTCTGTATATACAAACTTGCACAACAGCAGTTAAATGGAATAGAACACAGGAAAAAATGGGTCGAATCAAGTATTGATTTTGTAAAGATTTTTAAAATCCTCTGTAAAATCATTATGTGATTGAACATTAAAATCAGATACGTGTGATGTTTACTGTTCAATCAAGTAATGATTCCAAAATGATTCTACGCGTTTTTTCCTGTGGAATGCATGTAGGAACTCAAGATTCACAAACAGTATGCATGTAGGTGTCCGTCATTATTAGACAGTGCTGTATGAAGTGTTGAAAATAGGAAGCTGATAGCGTTAACAGTTTGAAAGTTATTCAAACGCAATGCATTTTTATAACTTTTATATTGTACTTTTTGCGGAGACTGTCCCATTTTGTTAGTTCTATACTGTTAAAAGAATGTTTTTACTGATTGATTTGCATGAAGAGCTCTATGTACTTTATATATTTCCCACACTTTAACTCAGCCTATACATGTCGAATCAGCCTGTACTTGCTGTGCCAAATACTCAATGCAAATTGGGTACATTTGATAAGGTTGAAGAGTTGACATGTGCCATATAATGGCCTTAAGTGCACATGAAAAGCCGTCAGTGCAAGCCAACTAGAAATTAAAGTAGGACAAAAAATCATCTCAATTTTCATCTGAACTATACCCGCAAGTCATGAATATTTGTCAGTGATTGGGTGGATAACATGCTTTTTTGGAAACTAAGAATATTTTGAAGTCAGCAGTAATATCAGTACCATCAGTGCCCATGGCTTGCAAACACACAGATTAAGCATGCCGCCTGCAAAGAGCGGCTTCAATAACGGCATACACAAGCCTATCGCATGGCCCACAGGTTCACTGCCATTAGTACATTCAACTGTGATGACACAATGTCTGTACTATATAGATGTCACAGCTTCCAAAGGCTTATGTCTTATCATTCCTTGATGTAGCTCTGCTATGTTTGATGTATATGCGTTGGAGCTGTCATGACATGTAATAACGATGCACATTCTTTAGATAAATAAGTCGCTCTATCCAGCAAGATTTGTACACTCTTTTCCACATCACCGGTGCAGCAATCAATAGCAATCTCGTGAACAAATTCTGACTCCTATTAGGAAGTACAAGTGTGCACATTGAGTTTATTCACCCCTTTCTGCACTAACAGCTACAGTGCTTCTCACAAAGAGAGGGAAAAATGAGAATTTCTAGTTTTTTAGCCATAACTCTGTAAGCAAACATGATGTGGAAAAACCAATTACATTTTTGGGATCAGCATGCATTTTTGTATCATCCTGTGAATTTATGTTGTGTCACGTGATGTGTTTTCGTTTCAGGACTACAACAAGTAACATAGGGTTAAAACAACAGTTTTTGTTTATAACACTTGAACGCAATGGGATTAAGGCTTCAACTTTACAACACTACTGCACCATCATAGTCTGCATATCCATGAGTAGTTTGATCATTGAACGCCCTCTAGTTATGGAGATCGGTTCAAGATTGTAAATAATTGAAGGTGGGTAGCGGTTAAGAAATTAACTCTAGCAAAGTTTCCGAGGTAAGGTTTAATTCTTTGTTCGTTACATTGCAAATTCCCTGTAGTTGATATATGGAACATTTTACTCTTACTTTTCATTGTGATCGTAAGTTGCAATTTGCCGAAGTTAAAAATTCGATTATCGGATAGAAATTTTGATTTTTGATGACGTATCAAAACATGATGTCATTATAGTGATGACGTGTTATTTTGATTTTGTCGGGAATTCGATGTGATACTCTTAAACTGTACTTCACGAAGAGTAAAGAATGTAGACAAATTTGTGTTCAAACAAGCGAGGCAGCGTTGGCTATATGGCATTTCATCAACTGAATCAAAATTATGCATGGTTGTATACGAAAAAGATAGCACAAAGATGCATGTACATTAACCTTTTCGCAAACCTTTTCAGGTCTTGATGAACATCTCCAGACTATTTTTTCTAACCCTTCCTTGGCCTTCCCCTTGCGCGACGACTCTTGTACAACCACAGGAAAGTCTTCCACCTCCCAACTTTTGCGCTTTCTATTTCTGGTACCCTCCGATACATGTGTGTATGCATCAGATTGGTTCTGAAAAGAACCAGTATCAGAAACAGAATCACAGACTTGGAAACTGCTGCATGCCCCAGAAGCCATTGCGTTATTACGATAATCAGTTGTGACGTCAAAGTGGATGATAATACCTTAACGTATACGGGAAAAAATTATCAGAATTTTTTGGCAAATTTCTACTTACGATCGCAATAAAGGATAAGAATACAATGTTCCATATATTAACTGCAGGGACTTTGTAATGTAACGAACTAAGAATTAAACCTTACCTCGGAACTTTTCTGGAGTTTTTTCCTTAACCGCTACCCACCTTCAATTTTTTACAATCTTGAACCGATCTCCATAACTAGACGGCGTGCAACGATGAAACTATCATGGACATGCAGACTATGGTGGTGCAGTAGTGTTGTAAATTTGGAGCCTTAACTTCATTGCGTTCAGGAGTTATAAACAGAAACTGTTGTTTTAACCCTATGTTACTTGTTGTGGTCCTGAAACGAAAACTAATCACGTGACACAACATAAATTCACAGGATGATACAAAAATACATGCTGATTCCAAAAATGTAATTGGTTTTCCACATCATGTTTGGTTACAGAGTTATGGCTAAAAAACTAGAAATTCTCATTTTTCCCTCTCTTTGTGAGAAGCACTGTATATATTCCCTTCAGGGCAGAATATTTGTCGATTGAGTTGAAGCACTTATTTCACAAATACCTGAAGTGTACTCCTTTGTCGCGTCTTTTTTAGTTGTCCCAGACCCACATGATAAATCGCTTAATAATGCAGTGGAAAATTGATAAGCAAGAAAGTCGTCTTGGGAACGCATACCTTGCAGCGATTATAGGCGTTGAATAGACACCGTAAGCAGCTACACCGTATGCAGCAATGACGTAACATTACACCTTGGCGTCACGTTATAACATCTACTGCTATGTGATCATCTGCAGCTGCAAAAAGTTGGGTCTGGGCACGAGACCACCACGCCTACGGAAAGATTTCTAACAAGCGATACACCGTGATCGGAGTACAAAATAATCAGATCGCCGGGTCTGGGTACAAATCTAGACTAACGTTACGTAATAAGTGAGTTATGTATATAATCAAGGCTTATTCGATAAGCGTATCCGGCGGACGGCTTCAGTAAAACATAATGACACATAGTTAGCAGTTGAGCTCATTAGCGACCCTGCCAAAAAATTGCTTGGTCACAAAGCAGCCAAATATGAGATGGAATATGTCAAGGTCTGCATGTCCTTGACCAAGTCTGTACCAGTAATCTCGCTTACATGTACGTGACGGCCAAATTTTGAGATCGAATATGCCAAGGTCTAAGTCCGTACCTCATTTACATGCGTGTGAAGACCAAATTTGAAACGGAATATGCTAACGTCTGTCCTTGACCAAGTCCGTACCCTTAATCCCTCATTTACATATACTCGCACCGCTTCATTCCTAACATTACGTTGAATAACCCAATCAGACCGCTCACCTTTTATCTCTCGAGTCTTTCTGCGACAGCACGGCTGTTTTTAAAAGGCACTTAGTTTATAAATAGAAGTTTACGGTATTAGTCACATCACCGTAGCAACAAGGATATGTCTGGTATCGGGTAGCAGTGTAGTAGTTTTGGTAAGCAGTATATTGTGTAGCTATCTTAGGATGGATTTCTATCCCCAACACGCAAACTTAGTTTTTGGTTTCTATGTCTATACCGTTACCTGTACAACGAGCGGCTAGAGCGGTGAGCATAGAAGGTCACTTTTTCAGCTTCCTGAAGGTTTTCCAGCGATTGCGCCTGCATATTTGAGTTCTGAGCCGCTATTGAACAAGCATAAAAAATAAGCAGGTATAATAGAGATTTTTTTCCCGTATAGCAATAATGTTGATCTTCTTTCTCAGTCATGTCGCGTATTTGAGCTTAGCGCTTTAAATACGTGTATCGAATGGTCACAAAAGTGGAGGAACATGCTGATCTTTTAGTAAGGTTATGCAGGATTTGTGCAAGTTCTGCACATGTATTACAGGTAAATACCTGTTATGTGCCATAAGTTTCAGTAATGATACGGCCCGATTAAAAAATTTTGACCCGCTTTAAAACCGGTCGACCCGATTTATAGCCGGTTGACCCACTACAAATCGGTTGACCCGCTTTAAAGCCGGTCAATTAATTTAGACACGTGGTTGCAAAGAATCTCGATCGTTAGAAATTCTGTGTGCAAGCGTGTCGTTGGTTCTTCTTTGGCCTTTGCCATCGAAATGGAAATCGACGTTCGAGAGAAGGAGTTTGGCATCTTTCTTTCCGAGAAGTTTTCCTCAAAGGCGAACCAGTGGCGTCTTTTACAAAGACTGTGGAGAGAAGATTAAAGCGGCCATAAAAGACCCATCATCGGCTGACAAGAACTTGCGCTACTTCATAAAGAAGAGTGGCTTCCAGATTTTGAACATCCCTAGTCTAGGAGCTCGGGATGTTCTAGTCGTTCCAGCAAAACAGCAGGTAGGTCTCCGTAATGTTGGTAGGCAACTATCTATTATCGGCTACAAACATGGGGAACAGTTACATCGCATGAAAGAGCACATGTTTTTCGCACAATTTACATCCATAGTTGTGGTATTAAAAGATGCATTCATGGCACAAATACAACTGCAAGCCTAGTAAACAGACAAATCTATCATTTATAGGGTTTGGAGGACAATACAGCTCTAGAAAAGAACAGGAGAGTCGCACATGTAGAAGAATTTTATGAAATTATTCGTGAGGTCTGTCACGAAAATTTCGGTCCGGGCAAAAATTGATCCGGCCGGACCAATTTAGGTCGCCAAAATTAGTCCGGCCGGACTAATTTTGATGCCAATAATTGTCCGGTATGACTAAAACCAGTCCGCGCGTGCCGCTGGTTCTATCGCCTCACACACGTGGAAGAATCTTGCGAGCATAAAATGTCGAGTAGTGAAGAGGATGAAGTTTAGGAAAACTTAGTTGAAGAGGCTTACCAGTACCTGAGGAGGCAAAGTTACCCTGCAGGCGCAAGTGAAGGGCGAAAGCGATGTATCAGAATAAAAGCAACGAAATTTGTCTTAAAGAACGGAGAACTATTTTTCAAAAAGATGAACAAAGGAAAGGTGAGGCTAGGGCAAGGTGCTTTAAATTGCTGCTTTCGTTGTTGATCGACATGGTTTTTGTTTTTAATTCCGATATGTTGTAAACACAGAAGAACAACAACGAATTTTTCATGGATGTCATAATGATCCAACAGCAGGGCATATGGGAGTCAAGCGTACGTTGAAAAGGATTAATGAGCGATTTAGATGGCCTGGAATGGTAAAAGACGTGACAAACATGGTAGGCATGTAGTATTGTGTTAGATATTCACTGTTGTTATATATAACGCTCCTCTTGCATGTAGGTTGCTAGATGTGACATCTGTCAGCGTGCAAATAGGAAGCTTGTCTACACTGCTCCCGAGCTCTATCCTGTTCCGGTCAAGTCCCCATGGCATCACATAGGAATTGATTTTGTGGGACCCATTTTGGAGTCAATATCAGGAAATCTGTACATCTTAACAGTGGGTTGAAGCTGTTCCTCTCCCTTCAAAACATGCGCTGTTGGAGTTGCACATGCACTATTCAAGGTATCAAAGAATGAGATGTATTCAGTAGCTGTTGTTAGGATGTGCTGGAAACATTATAGCAATAAATAAATCATTAGTATGAGAACGTTTGGAGAGCATGGTACCTGTAGGATTAACAGTGGTGGGGTATAACGCATGCATGGAAGTAAGTGTGATAAAAGATTTATGGGGAAATTAGAACACATGTATTTGAACACATGCATGTAGGTCAATCAATATCTCAGTTCAGTTTCTATGTGAAATATCGTGTGCTCAGTAGTAGATACTAAAAATTTTTGGGTTCATGATTTATTCATTGTGTGACACATGCACATATTCAATTACACAGATTTTTATAAGAATGGGCTTGCCTAAAGTAATCACAACAGATAATGGAACAGAATTAAAAAAATGACCTCAACAAACACCTAATGGAGCTACTGGGGATTGAGCAGAGATTTTCAACAGCATATCATCCTCAGGTTTGATGATTCATTGCTTCATACTTTCTGTACACCAAAAAACTAGCTGTTGCATCTTATTGTACTAGGCATTGTCTTTAATTGATTCATTCTACAATGTACATGCAATTGAAGGAGCAATATTTTTATTTTTAATCATAGAAAGTTCAAGTTTTCATAGACATGTGTAATCAATACCTCAAAAGGCCTTGATGTAGATGTACGTTTAGTGATTTGAATGGGTGCTTGATTTTCTCGGAGGAAACTAATGTGTGATTTGGTGTATATACACGGTGTCCCACAATCAAGGAAAATTGGGAGAAAATAAAAAGTATAATAACATGAGTGTGTTTTGATTATTAACTATCTGTCTAAAAAGGAAAAATGCTGACCATGTTAAGTAAGGTGTTATGAATTGAATAAGCAGGTACATCTTACTTATGATCTAAACTTATAACCAAGGTTTTTTTATTGCAGGACACACTGTACACATAAGTATGCATACAATTTGCAGTTCATGAACATGTTGCATTGAGCATGTGATTTATAAACCACAATCATGTCCCCTTTAGGCCAATGGCTTGGTAGAGCGGTTCAATCAGACTCTGCAAACAATGGTCGTAAATGTTTGTGCTTCAAAGAAAGCCAATTGGGACATGGTCTTATGGTTGTATTTTTGCTTACAACACTTCGTGCCATGAATCTGCACTGTATACTCCTTTCGAAATCATGTTTGGAAGAAAAGCGACTCTTCCCATCGACCTAAAGATGGAGCAGGTAGAAGCAGTTGTTAATCATGGTCTGTTTTTCCAAGATAATGTATTGGACATTGAAGAAATAACCAAGCAAAGATGCAGTGTTGTAAAACAAGTGAAGGAGAATATTGAGAAAGCGCAAATCAAGCAAAAGCAAAATTATGATAGGAGACGTGCAAACCCTAAAGCCAAGCAAATAGGAACCAAAGTTCTAAAGAAGGATTTTACAAGAAAGATAAGAAAGGGTGGAAAGATGGATTGCAGGTATGTGGGACGATTTGTCATAACAAAGAGTCTTGGGAAGGGTCTGTACTCTCTCGCATCAGTTGAAAGCCCCAAAAAGGTTACTAAGAGTGTAAACGGTGTTCACCTTAAACCATACCTTTCACCAACCTCGTCACAATGCCATTTTGATAAGGATGAGAACAGATCAAATGTTGATGGTCCTGTAGAAGATGATGACTTTGGTGTTTCTCTCAATATGGATTGTTTTGGCAGGTGGGATGGTTCAAAAATAGATGATGGTTCTACAGGAGAAGAAGGGGACGATGGTTGCCTAGAAGACCATGGTTGTGAAGGAGATGATGATTCTAAAGGAGATGATGGTTTTCAAAGTGATGATGGTTCTGGAGAGGATGGTTCTAAAGGAGACGGTTGTAAAGGAGTTGAGGGTTCTAAAGGAGATATTGGTTCTCAAAGTGATGATGGTTCTAGGGATGATGGTTACAGAGATGATGGTTCTAGAGATGATGGTTCTAAAGGAGATGATGGTTCTAAAGGAGATTTACGAGGAGATGATGGTTTAGCAACACTTACATGCATTAGTAGTAAAGGTTGTTGTGATCCACAAACTAAAGGTTGTAGTTATCGAAAGGGATGCAATAGTGGTAAATCATGTAAGTGCAAGAAAAGCGGAACAACATGCTCAGTTTTTTGTCACCCCTTGCACTCATGTACGAATTGCAAAGATCCTTCTAACACCCAAAACGATTTATTAATCAGGACGTGATGAGCACAACATCTTACCCCTAAAGGGTATTCACCCCCACCTTTACCCTTGGTTTGGTGTAGCCCTTACTTTGGACCATAAGAAGTGTATTGAAAATGGAAAATGGTTGTGCGATTACATCATTCATGCTTCTCAAATGTTATTGAAGAATACTTATCCCAATGTTGGCGGTCTCCAGAATCCTCTTCTTGCAGTAAATTTCAGCATGGAGCCATGTCAGAAAGAATTTATCCAAATTTTGAATTTGAACAACAATCATTGGATAACAGTGTCAACTATAGGATGTTCAACATCAAGTATAAATGTATATGATTCTATGCATTTGAAGCTGAGCAATGAGTTGAAGAAAGTAGTGGCAGATGTTATGAAATCATCAAGTGATGAATTAGTCGTGAAATACTGTGATGTGCAATGGCAAAAGGAAGGCAGTGATTGTGGACTCTTTGCAATTGCTTTTGCATTTAGCCTTTGCTGTGGGATTGACCCGACCACTGTAGTTTTGAGCAAGAAAAAATGAGACCCCACCTGATAAAGTGTCTTGAAACCAAAACATGTTATATGTTTCCGAGCAATCTCATACGGAAAAGGGCAAAGTATGTAGAAAAGGGTGAAAGCATATCTATTTACTGTTCTTGTCGCTTGCCTAATGATGGCAAGCCAATGGTGCAGTGCTGTCAATGCTTAAATTGGTATCACAGTGCATGCTTACAATACAAAGTTTCAGATTTGCCTTTAGAGTGGAACTGTAGTGACTGTCAATGAAGCTTGCATCACTGAATCATTTTGAATCATAAGTGTACTGGAATGTGCAATTAATATTTTTTGTGTGCTGTGTAGTGTTATTGTAAACAAAGGGGTAACTACATGCATGCATGCGCACATGTTCAAACCAAGATTGGTTGTAACAACATGCGGATAACATGCATTTGAAATAAGCTTACAACGATTGGTCGGGACGGTGGACCACTTTTGGCAAGGTCGGACCACTTTTGGCAGCCCATTTCAGTCCGGGCGGACCGTTTTTGGCAACCAAAAGTGGTCCGCCCGGACCACTTCTAGGTAGGACTGCTTTTTCCGGGACAGGTCCATGAAAAGGACCTCTTGCATGCTGGGTACAAGAAGACATTTGAAAAGGTATAAAATATCACGTTGTCCATGTATCAAATGGGGTCGAGGCAGCGAAAAGGGACCTAGCGCATATTTTTTCAAGTTTTCAAATCATTTCATATTCAAAGAGACACCTATGTGGACCTCTACAACTTCCTTCTTACGCACTGGAAATTAGCCTGTCCATCATGGAGTTATAGGGTCCTGAATTTTTAATTACGCATACATTTCTATTGCACGCGTGGACTTCGATGCTCCTTCCTGGAAATTTGTATAGGTCCCTTTTCGCTGCCTCGACCCCAAATACATATACTGCTTGTGCTCAGTTGCAGAGTTTGTATCATGTTGTTCCAATAAGTGTGGTAGAAAAATTTGTTTCTCTGTGCCAACTTCGGAAACCTCAGCTCTCAACAGCTCCTCTGAAGCCAATTCTTGCTAATGGCTTCTTCTGCAGATTGCAGGTACACATCATTGTCTACTGTATATGTACATATAGGGGAGATCTAGACTGGGGCTGGTTGTTGTAACTTGTATTCCACAGTTTTGAAAGTGCTAATTAAATTAATAATTGTTACAAAATAAAAGTACACATTTTGGCTATTTTAAAAGCGACCCCATATGGGGTACTGTTGTGACAACCAGCCCTACGCCAGTTTGTCACATATTTATTTTTTGCATTACATGTAGCTTAGATGAGATGAAAGGCCTACTGTATATAAAAGCTTATAAAACCATTCCTATTGTGGCATTGTACTTAAAATCATCTGTGTTGCTCAACTTGAATTGGGATTGACTAACAGCCCATGCTAGGCAGTCTTCAGCTAGCGGAATAACTGCTTGCACTCATTCTGTAGATTGATCTCATTGATACGAGGCACCTTCCTCATTAAGAAGTGGATACTTCACTGTGTGGACCACTGGTCTATGTTCAATTTTGCATACGCTTTGGAAGCTAAGAGTGCTAGAAATGTTGCTGGTATTCTGAATACCCACATCTTCCCTTATTTTGGTGTTCCTCGCATTGTACAATCTGACAACGGAAGAGAATTTGTGATCAGGTGATACCAAAGATGCTAAAGTTGTGGCATTGTAATATTCAGTTAGTTAGTGGCCATCCTAGACACCCTCAAAGCCAAGGACTAGTAGAAAGGGCACATCAAACCCTACACAAAAAGATGGCTGCTGAAATTAGTGCCAGTGGGCTGAAGACACCACCTTGAAGTGAATGGTTACCTTGGATAGTTTGTAAGTAATATGTATTGATTTAGCCATACATGTACCCAATGACAAGTTCTTATGTTTAGATGCTATGAATACTCAAGTGCACGATACTACAGGAGCAACCCCGTATGATCTGGTATTTGGCCAAAGAGACTGAACTGTCCTCTTCGCAATGGTGTTAACCAACGCCAGTAAACAAATCAGGATAACTGTTGAGTATTCTAGTGGCATAGTCCCCTGATTCAGTAGCACACACTCGTACAACCAATCCCAAAGCTTTAATTGCTGGAAGTCCAATTAAAGGTGTTTGCAAGCCTCGTACTACATACACTTCCTCACTAGTAACCCCACCACGGTGCTTCAGTATAGCATTAAACTGCCCAATTACATGAAGAGCATTTTTGGCAGGACCACACAGTATCCTATCACTATGCATCAGATTTGCATTCCTTATTCTCTTAAACACTGGCTCTGGAATAACTGTAACCTCTGCCCCTGTGTCTATTTTGAAGCGCACACTTATGCCCTGAAGCTGAAGAGTGACAAACCAGGGTCTTTCCCCCCCCCCCCCCCCAGCATCTAAAATACCAACAAAACCAGTGCCACTCTGCTTACTAACTGTACTAATATCTGTAGAAGGAATTTGACAGCCCCCATTTACCACAGCAATGGCATATGATATTTTTAGCTGGGCATTGGTGGAAGGCATGGGGTGGAAATCACCCACACCTAAAACACTTCTTACCAGATGGGGACTCAGTTTCCCCACTTCGAGATTGTAGTTTGATAAACGTTGTTTGACTGATACAGACAGCTCCAACTCCACATTTACAATCTTCTGTTCTCCTCTTACTGTAGCTTGCTGTAGCTTTACACTTTCAGACTGGTGTGCCATGGCAATGGCCTTCTCCAGAGTAAGCTCTGAATCCAGCTGCAACTTTTCAGAAAGGTTTGTATCCCTAAGACTACCACCAGTTGATCTCTGATTATTTCATCATGAAGGTCTCCAAAGTTGCAATACTGGACCAAGGAATACAAAGATGTAACAATGTCATCCACAGGTTCTCCATCCCCCTGTTTCCGTAAGTTAAACTTGGCTCGCTCGTAAATGCGCTTCTTGACAAAGTAAACTTGCCTTCATATCGATCTCGGACTACCTTGTACTTCTATTTGTCTTCATCCTTCAGACCAAAAGAGCGTAAAATGTCCTCTGCCTTATCTCCCGTCATATATAGATTAGAGCATTAACTTGCGCCTCTTCTTCCTTTTCTTTCAGACCCGATGCTTCCCGCAATCGCTCAAATCTGCGAACCCAACTAGGCCAGTTTCCCGGTTTCCCAAAATCGAAGCACTGAACAGCCGGTAGTTGATATGTAGCCATGTTTACACGCACACAAGCAACAGTGGCGTAGCGTGAGTGTTGTGCGCCCGGGGACATAATGCACTACTGGCGCCCGCGTGGGGGGGGGGGGGGGGGGGGTACCTAGCGGAAAAGAGGGAAGGGGAGGAGCCTTATATTATATGAACGGGTTTACAACTGCCCCCGGTATCTGCCCATGCGTTTGTGAGTTCTCGTTGACGCGATAATTAATTATCTCTCATCTATTTCGGCGCCCCCTCAACCCTGCGCCCGGGGACATATGTCCCCCCTGCCCCCCCTTCGCTACGCCACTGACAAGCAAGGAAGTCATTCACGTTTCAATCCCAGTAATCTGCCACCATGTAGCGTGATAGTTGAAACTCTAATTAATAATCACCGTACATCACGTGCATTAATACAACACAATATGCATAATAATGTGTCCATAGTTCATCACTCCACAAGTAGCGCCATATACGGCATTGCCGCCATTTTCCATAGTAATCATTGAATCATGAGCACCAATGACCATTATTATATAAATCCTCCAGGAACCGACAGGTTTAAGGTAACAAATATATTTTCACCCACAGTGGTGTATAGTGGACCAGAATCGGTTGCCGCAAGTGAAAAATCCAACACGAATCAAGATTTATAGCTGGTGGAATACTGTACTTAGGTCAGCATTTAATGTACCTGTCTACGGAAAGCACTATTTTGCCTCCAGGAACCAAAACTTTCAATATAAAGGGGATATTATCTAAGACAGAGGATACTGAGGAACAAGATTCTATTGCCGCAAGTGAAGTATCATCTTGGAATAGTTAGTAATTATCAAGTATAGACATCATTAATAGCCCGCATTCTTGAATATGTTCAGTATAAAAAGGATCACGGATAATTCACACAAAAAAATCATAGTTTGTCTTTCTAAATATGCGCAACAGAAATCATGCAATGGAATCTCAGAAACAAAAAAAGTGTAACTTTTACAACTTGGTGACCGCTCATTTCTCCATACATGTATGTATACTTACATCCATTATATTACAGCTCAAAATAGCAATCCTATAGTCGGGCATAGCCGGACTATGGTGCTCGATTGTCCACAGTAATTGCTCCACCCATGTTGACTAGCTATATATTGTGCATGTACCCGCGAACTTCCACTGATCGTACAGTATGGCCCTACATGTACATGGCGTATCCTTCCGCCTCTCTCCCCACTCATACTCAC
Source organism: Ephydatia muelleri (assembly GCA_013339895.1). Lineage (NCBI taxonomy): Eukaryota > Metazoa > Porifera > Demospongiae > Spongillida > Spongillidae > Ephydatia > Ephydatia muelleri. The sequence goes on from JABACO010000017.1 coordinate 1,998,764, forward strand.
AGGAAACGTTATTTAACATACATCTGCTTGTAGCTACATGCGTATGGTACTTCAAGTTGCTTTCGTATTCGGTAAGACAGATTTCAAAATGCTAAACGAATTATACGTGATAAAATTATTCATAACTAACAAGTACATGTAACAATGTGGCTACGAATAAATTTTATGAGGTTTCTGCGTCTGTTCACATACATCATGGCTTAAGACCGTATATACCGCGAGATAGAGGGGTGTCGAACATTCAGTCCATAATGAATACCGCAGCACCTCATCACCGCCCCCCGCACATCCCATACACGACATGTAGGGTGGGATCCATATTAAGAACAATGAGTTTACATGTAAACACGTTTAATTGCATGTAATTAAATTCGGAAGCTCTTTGGAGTTAGAACCATAATATAGAGATTGGGGACTGCAGCTTAGTATACACTTCTCTAGGTAGTCTGCTCTGCTTGCATGTGTGCATGCGTTTGAAGCTTCCTGAAAATGAGATTGCCCACGGAGGAAGCTCATCCTCGCTGATTGTCCTGTATCTTGGATGTCATATGCTCATGATTTGAATTGGCAGTCTCTTAATAGCTGGGCATCTATCTTCCGGGTGGTGGATGGTCTCTTCCACACTGCATGAGTAGGCCGATGTGTGCCCTGCAGGCCTCTGGTTTATAATCATGCTTTTGAGGTTTTGGTCTTTCACTCTTGCCTATTGTGAAAAATGATTTCCTCTGTGTCAGAAGAGTGTTTTTTTTTTAAATCTGTTATTTTATGACTGTTTCTCCGTGACAGCATCATCTTGGCGTATCTTTTTCTTTGCGTCTCAAGCGCATAGGGAAGGTGCATGTGGATCAAGTTGCAACTTTCTATACATATCAGTGGCTTCGATCGCGATTCCAACTACTAGACGAACACGTATATTTATCGTTTCTGGAGTCTTATGACCGCACTAACAGCTTTCGGCCAGTGAGAGGGTAGAGTTCGGCCCCATGCAGTTCCTTGGATTTCTGGAAGGCCCGGCCCATGCATACACAAAAACAATCGCACTTGGCAATGACTCCATTATATGTTTTCCTATCATCCTCCTTTGTGTTTGCCCACAATAGTAGTACCTCTAATTCCTCCCCATATAGTACAATAGCATGCATGCTAATTAACTTGCTTTGAGACGCTGGCTTCTTTTAGCCAGGAATTGAAGTAACCCTGAATTGTTTTAACAGCTCTTCCATCGTTGCCACTCCTCTGGCTTTCTGAAGTTAAAAGGTCCAAGGTGTCAGCCATTGCTTTCTCTTACCGCCACGACTCCGCACACCGCTGCCACCATACAGAATTATATGGAGAAGCGCTGATCCTACACACGCCCTTTAGTTCCCCCATTGCCCTATAGAACTACACACTGCATGTAGCTACATATAAGGATTTTAAATCTTTGACCATGCTAATCATATTCCTTAGCAAAGTATCATAGCAATATGCAGATGTATCTTAAAAGTTGTAGCACTCTTTCTGTGTGTATATAAGTGGAGAAAGGAGTAAAAATAAACCACATAGTCCTACTGAGGACAATCGCGTCGACGACCCATCAGGCTGAATTAGTCTGAGGACCAAACACATGGAATTTCATGTACGTGTGAGTTTGGAACAAAGTGTCATATGGAACGTTCTATACGAAAATGGGTCTTGTGGATTTCATTTTATAACATAAAATTTAAATCGATATATCTTCCGTCATATTAACGCTATCGGGTTCCTATTTTTAACACAACATACCACACCATTACTATATGTGAAAATCCATTTTGGTGTCTTACACATGCGGGGTACCGACGTTACAAGGTCCGATACCCCGTAGGGTTCAAAACGGCCACATCTTCAGGAAGGAGTGCCCAAATCGGTTCGAAATAGGTACCTATGTAGAAGGGTCCTACCGCTATTGATTTGTTCTGTTCGTTAATTTTTGCTTTATCCGTTATGGAGATACAAGTGTGCAAAGAAATTGCATATTTCCCGGGCGTTACGCGCCATTAACGTATTACGGAGGACGTCTTCGAAGCCAGTCGTAATATGTTAATGGCGCGTAACGCCCGGGAAATATGCAATTTCTTTGCACACTTGTATCTCCATAACGGATAAAGCAAAAATTAACGAACAGAACAAATCAATAGCGGTAGGACCCTTCTACATAGGTACCTATTTTGAACCGATTTGGACACTCCTACCTGAAGATGTGGCCGTTTTGAACACTACGGGGTATCGGACCTTGTAACGTCGGTACCCCGCATGTGTAAGACACCAAAATGGATTTTCACATATAGTAATGGTGTGGTATGTTGTGTTAAAAATAGGAACCCGATAGCGGTAATATGACGGAAGATATATCGATTTAAATTTTATGTTATAAAACTGTCCTGAATACATTGCCCCAACTATGTGGCGATCTCATATGCTACTCCACGCCCAGGGAGTTTATCCCGGTGAAGTTCCCGGAACCTGGCTAGTGGAGCAGAATTCCTTCATATGTAGCCACTGTCGCCATATCATTTCTAATTCGCGATTTTCCTCTCACTCCAGAAAGTGTACTGGGGGTGGTGGTGAGACTTCTGGCGCAGGAGCAGGAAGCTATGCAATCAGAGTGCCTCCCTCTTCCATCGAAGGTGTAGGTGCAGATAATTCCTCAGTCTCGAGCTTGCCTAGCTTTGAAGATGTTTTCCTCCTTAATCAGTCCACTCTTCGTTTCATACCCTCCAAGTCTCGGCCTGCCTTTGCCCGAGCTCTATCATCTGCACTGAGGAGTATTATTCGGGAGAACTCCGAAGAAGCATGGCTGAAATTATTCATGCTTCCTAAGTGTGTTCTCCCCTCATCACGGCGGAGGGGACTTCATGACAGACCCCTCTCAATTGACACACTTTGCAACATGTGGATTGAAAATGACCTTACATCTCTCTGGAACTTAGCTAAATCACGGGTACTTCGTCAAAATGAAGGCAAAAGTGGATCTTTAAGTAACCAGCATTCCCAAAAAATTAACCAAGCTGTATCATTGGGTAGATCAGGGATGATGGGGAAAGCTTGTCGTGTCTTGCAATCGGATGGCATTGCCCCAAATAATGAAACAACATGGGAGCTTTTGAAAGCTAAACACCCCAGTGGCCCAGTCCCTTTAGTCCCTGCGACTCACTCTGTACCAGTTACATTGGATCAGGATTTTAACATCTTATCTATTCTGCACTCCTTCCCCAAGGATGCAGCTGCAGGGCCCTCGGGTCTGCGTGTGCAACATTTGCTGGACGCGGCTAGCATCCCACTTCCCACACCTATTTGCCCCTTACTTCTTCAGGTAGTGAACATTCTTTTAACAGGAAAAGCCCCACCTTCTATCGCCAGATTTGTTGCTGGTGCTGGGCTTATTGCTCTGAACAAAATCAAAGAGGGTTGCCCTCGTGATGTAAGGCCAATTGCTGTGGGAGAGACACTCAGGAGGCTGGCTGGAAAATGTGTTTGTGCCATCCTGAAGGATAAGTTTGCAGATTTCTTTCACCCTTTGCAGTATGGAGTGGCCTGTAGGGCGGGTGCAGAGAAGGTCATACATCAGGTTAGAGAGTGTTTGGAGGAGCACTGGATGGATGAGGATTTTGTGTGTTTCAAGGTGGACATGAAAAACGCATTTAATTTAGTCTCAAGACAGACAGTCCTTGAAGAATGTGCCACTTTCTACCCTGAGTTACTCCCATGGGTTTCATACTGCTATGGGTCCCATCCTCTGTTATGTCACCCTCTTGGCAAAATCACTTCAGAATGTGGAGTGCAGCAGGGTGATCCCCTGGGCCCTCTGTTGTTTTCTTTAGCTCTCCACAAGCTGGTGTCTACAATTGATGCAGATGATGAATGTTTTAGCTTACTGTTACAGGCCTGGTACCTCGATGATGGGGTTCTTGCAGGTAGCCGTCCTGCAGTGCTTCGAGCGGTGCATCTGTTAGAGGAGTTGGGCCCTGTTCTGGGTATCCATATCAATTTGACTAAATGTGAATTGTTTGGTAGGATGGGCAACACTGCTTTCCCTCCTTCTGTGAGAAGTTCACTCCTACCTAACCTTGACATACTTGGGACTCCAATAGGTGATTACCTACATTGCACCCGTTTCATTTGTGAGAAAATTTCCCAAGCTAAGGGGTTACTATCAGCTTTGGTGGATGTAGCTGCAGCGGATCTCCATGTGGCAACATCTCTCCTTAGGATATGTGGCAGTTTCTGCAAACTTGTTCACTTAGCAAGAACCACTCCTCCAAGCATTTCCGCAGATTCCCTACAGTCCTTTGATGAAGAGGTAAGGATTTGTTTCTCCTCATGCTTGGCAGTCGACATTCCTGATGTTCATTGGCAGCAAGCACGACTTAGCCTGAGTTTTGGAGGCTTAGGTTTTCGTTCTCTTTCTCACCATGGCTGTGCTGCTTTCATCGCATCTTTATCTTGCTCAGGCATTGGTAGGGCTAGCAACAGGCATTTAGTGAGTGCTATTTCAAGGTTCAACACTCTTGTATCCACTAGTGATGTCATCACTTTAGAAGCTACTTTATCCTCTCCTCCTTCCCAGCATGCCTTGTCCAGGAAATTAGACAGTCATCTTTTTCACTCAATTTTGATGGCCTCTTCTCCTGCTAACAAGGCACGTCTTCTTTCTTCTTCCGCTGCTCATGCTAGCTCTTGGTTGTCAGTTGTTCCTTCTGTTGGCCTTGGATTGCATCTTGACTCTTCTGAATTCCATACAGCAGTGATATGGTGGCTTGGCATGAACTTTACTGCTAGATCCTCTTGCCCTTTCTGTCCAGACATTGCTTTGGACCCACTTGGCCATCATGCGGTTTCGTGCAGACATGGGGGTGATGTGGTCATTAGACACAACCGCCTGCGAAACATCATTGCTGACTTTTGCCGTCGTGCCCACCTATCTGTACGAATTGAAGTTGGTAGAGGGCTCTTGGGAACTCACAATTATACACGACCTGCTGATGTGCTGGTTGATGGATGGGATAGGGCTAAGCCAGCTGCTTTTGACGTCACTGTTACCTCTCCTCTTACCCCGGTCACCCTGAACGAGGCCAGTATCAATGAAGGAGCAGCAGCCTTGGCTGCTGAGACAAGGAAGCATGCAGCTAATGATGCTAGGTGCCAAGCACTTGGATGGTCATGCATTCCTCTTGCAGTGGAAACATTTGGCAATTGGGGAAGAGAGGCACAAGGCGTTTTTTCTCGCTTGGCCACTTTGCTGGCCCTGCATCAGGGTCGATCGAAGTCTACTGTTGTCAGAGACATTTATGGTCACCTCAGCATCTCTCTGGTTAGGTCAGTGGCTAGGTCCATTATGGGGCGAGAGATAGTTCATTGACACTTTTGTAGGTAGGCTAGGTGTTTAACTTTTTTCTTTGTGATCAGTGTATGTTCATGTATTCAAATATAATTGTTTTTAATATAAATGGGGAATTTCATGAGAAAAGGGACCTTATGGATATATAAATCATAAATGTATAAAACACAATAAATCGTGTGCGTTTTTGATGCGCTATATCTTCCGAACGATTAGTGCTATTCTCTTGAAATATTCAACCCTTACTGGTACACCTATTGCCTACATGCGTAGCATTTTTTCATATTCAACACTCTTTCCATCCCATATGTGTGGTGGACAATAACCCCACGGGGTAAATATTTAAGAATCTTCATAGCCGAGCATGATACAGACTCCAAGTTCGCCATGCGCACGTAGGAGTCCTCCTCCTACTGTATTCTCCAGATCGTTTGAGTTTTTCTTAGCCGTTATGGAAATACAGACGACTGAAGTTGAACTTCTTTTCAGCGCCATTTCGCATTATTGCGGCGATGTATGACATCACGTAGGAGTGATGTCATACTTACGTCTTCATTATCGTCGTTACTTATTTGCTTTGGGCACGAGACTACCTGCTCCGTTATTAATAAACTCATTGACGCTTAGTAAATTAATACGAGACTACAGCACTTGCTTGCTTTTGTGTAGTGCAGTCACTGCTAGATAATTATGTATCGTTTCATGAATACACGCCACGGGAATATAGTCTTGGAGGATTGAAACGACGTCCACAGGCCAGCCAAGCCTCCTGTTCTTCGTCACGTGATCCGAATGCCAGTGTTGAACAGGTACTGTATGTGTATTCTTTCATCACAGCTAGGTCGGGCATACCGAGGACATGCAGCACGTACGTATTTCAACCTAATAGAATGCCACAAACACGTTCACTGTGCATACATGTACGTATACACACCTCGTGCATTTGCATTACATGTACTAGTGTGTACCATGTCCCGTGTCTTCCTTCTTGAAATGGTCACACGAGAGCCCAACTGGTTTACGGATCAATCATAACAATTCGTGACCCAATGGTTGACATGCAAAGTGTGTGATGTATAAGTTTCATATAAGGGTGTTGGTTATTTGCAATACATGTTCCGTGTATTGCAGCATGGCTGTGTGTATGTAGGGCTCTGCATGTGTGTACATGTGCATATGTGAGAATATTTGTTTATGTACAGGTATTGGTCAATGTATAAGTACTTGTGAATATGAAAGTATGAGTATATGCCATTGTGTGTATGTAAGAGTAGAGTACTGTATGTGTATATGTGTGTGTGTGCATGTAGGAGTATACAACTGTAGGAGTACTTTATGTGTATGTGTGTATGTGCAGGTATCTGTGAATGTAGGTATATGTATGTAGTACGTATATGTATGTGTGAGTACTGTAGGAGTATGTGTGGATGTATTTGCGTATCAGTGTACAATGTATTAGTATATGTGCATGTACAATACGTGTGTATGTCCAGTTATGTGTGATTATGTGTATATGAAGGAGTATGTATGTATGGATGGATGTACAAATTATTTGTGTATGTAGATATGTGTTGTAGGAGTATGTGTATATACCTGTATAGAAGTGTGTGTATATACAAGTGTGCGCATGTAGGAGCATTTGTTAACGTAGGAGTATGTTTGTCATTGTGTGTTAGAAGCATGTACTGTATGTGTATTTGTATACATCTGTGTATGTACATGTAGGTGTATGTGTGTGTGTACAAGTATTTGTGAATGTAGGTATATGTGTGTACGTATAAGTATTTGTGAATGGAGTATATGTGTGCATGTGTACTCTAGTAGAATGTGTGTATATAAAAGTGTGTGTATGTACAAGTGTATGTGCATGTAGGGGTATTTATGTATGTATGTATGAGTACATGTGGATGTATGGGAATGCATGTTTGTATGTAGGAGTATGTAAGAGTACTGTTGGAATTTATGTGTATGTACAAATATGTGTGTATGTATACTGTATGTGTGTTTGTACGAGTATGGGTAAATGTATGTGTCATGATTTGTGACTTGTTCACTTTATGCTGGTTTAGGATCACAAACTGGAGGGGATTGGGGAGAATCACAGCATGTGAAGGCGTGAAGCTCACTTGTAGTCTGAAGGATAACCCTACTGCTAACCTTCAGGCACCACCTCCTCCCCCCTACCTGTGGCATTCAGCTACTCGCCAGCAATAGCAAAGGTTTGGTTGTGGTATCAGGTGTCGTACAAGTATCCCCTGACTGGGTAAGCACGTGTTCAACTGAATTCAAACTCTGCAAATAATCGCCACTCTCCTAGTGACATCAACTGTTTATCCATTGCTTTGTGTACTGTATGTCCTTGTGATTCATGTGTGTAATGAATAATTTGTGTCACCTACCTCAACGATCTTTGGGTAGGGGTGAACGGTAACTCAAGCATGTCTTGTTTACCTTGGCCATGACAATTGTACACTTGATGTACATGTATGATACTTAACGTCTCACATGTGGTACAGCATGTCAAGCTTACTGATGTATGCTATTGTGTACTAACTGCATGATGCATTTGGGTAACATACAGTATAAATCATACACACTGCATGTATGAACCTACACCAAAGTGAATCCACAAGCTACCACACTATACACATCAGCTTTGTTCACTTCCGAGGTTCCATTATTCGTTCACATTCCTCACTGTTTGGGAAACTTATTTCCCAGATACGAGGATCGCTATCTGGGGGGGCATACAGATATTTGTGTCTGCACACTTTCTTCATGTGGTCACGTTGATTGGCATGGATGCCATCTTCAGCTGCAAACCACTGGAGAAGGTGACAAGGATATTATAGAAGAGAAAGTGGTAGGGGAAAAAAATCATACATGGACACTGAAGCAGATAACTGTTATACATGTACATGTAAGTGAACCTGTTAATGGCATCATAGTGATGTCATGAAGGTCCTAAAATTCTGCCTCAATGAATTTATACACATACCTTTCTACACTCAGGACATGGCTTAGCATGAAGCTTGTCCCTATCACATTTTTTACGTATAGTTGCAGCAAACTTGTACGCAGGAAGACCTGCACGTTTTGCAACTGTCTGAGCATATCTATATGTGTACAAAAAATTTTGAATGTTGTGCATTCAATATATTCTCATCAACGTTATGTAGCTCACTTATTCAGTGAGTCCTGTCCATGTTCTATTGTAGCCAAATCTTCCATTTCCCTTTCTCCCATATCTGCATGAGGAAGGTCCTCCTCTTCCTCTGTATCTATGTCCCCCTCTGTGAATAATAGTGGACTGTACACTTGTGTACATTGCACTATAGGGATGACTGAAACAGAGGTAGGTGGTTCTGCTGGATGTGAGTAGCTGTCTATCCTTGGAGATGGGGGTTGGGACTCAAAGTCGTTTAGCAAACACTGGCTATCACTTGATGGTATGCCCTCTATCACAACTGGTCGAGCCTGGTCACTGAGACCCTCATGACATGTGTTCCCTTGGTATTGCAGTGTAAATAACAGTTTACAATGCAAAGAGCACAGTTTACAAACCACACACACACACACACACACACACACACACACACACACACACACACACACACAAACACATGTACAATCACACAAACACACACACACAAACAAACACACACACACCACAAACACGCACACACACACACACACACACACACACACAAACACACACACAAAAACATGCACACACACAAACACACACAAACCGGCCAATAGATGTGTGTTTTTCTCATTGCCTGATTAAGTGTTAGTAGTGCATGAAAAGCACATGGAACACATACCTGTACTCATGGGATCATGATTGCAACATGCACACTGTTCTTTCCATTTGTCAATTTTTGGCACATCCAATCTAAGTAGAACGGAGAATGCTTGTACTGATTTGATGTACCATACCAATGAGATCAAGTTGAAGCTACTACTGTGGCTAACCTAGCAATTTCTGCTTCCAGATTTGTGATTTTGGTTCTCAGTTGTTCAATAATGACCTTCTGATGTTCGATTTCTTTCTTCAGCACTATATACAAGACGTGTAATATTGAGACTGAGGGCTTTGCTCGAATTTGATTCTATCAATATCATTGTTCTATAAGCCTTACAGTGATTACTTGAAGATTCATTCAGTGTCTGTTTTAATGCGATCCCAAGAAGATCCAATGCACGCTCGATATAATTGGCGGTGTTCATGCTTCGCAACAGAAGTAGAAATGTCAACAATTTTACAGTAGCGGAGACTTTTACCATGCAGCTCACGTTCGAAGGGAAACGACTTGACACAACTGTTGGTGTTCATAGCGTGACCTCAGTGTTTTCATGCATGTATTCGTGAATACAATCACGACTGGCCTTTAACAATTGCTATTGACAGTTGTTTTCATACAGCGACCTGGAAGCTTTCAGTCATGAATAATAAGTGATTTGTACAAGGCCAGTGCACAATAATCAATATGGATACATGAAGCGCAGATCGCTATATGAACACCTAGGTTTCTCGCTATATTAATTTCTCCCAACTAGTTACCTATTCGGAGCGCTGCATGTACCGCAGTACGATCCTCTCCCTCCGCAACAATGTATGATACAAAAATTCATGCAAATCACATACATTAATAAGGTTCCCCAACTAAGCGCCAATTTCCGGTCTGAAACTATACCCTTTTTTGCTTTCATTAGCGAGGACACGGTAAGCGACATGCATGCTATGCGTATGCTGCAATAGATATGTATTTTCCCGTACTGAATACTTGGTCCCATGCGGACATGATAACTATCAAACCGAAATTCGCGGTCACCATTGCCTATGTATTCATACTTATGTCAAAGTGTTGTATTATTTTGTCATGAAATGCAAAGCAAGTTCGTTTATTCCACTACAAGTGTGCATACAATTTTCCGGCTCCCCTTTCTCATGATTCGTTGCAATTTTATGGTGGCTCTTTGCGTCGTTATTGACACATTATACTGTACACAGTTGTAATGCCAAAGTGTTCGTCCAATAGCATGATTATCATTTAACTGCCTTGATGTTGAAACTTTTGTCTCATCTTTGCACCAAAGGATGCAATGTCACAGGTGGGAGAAGAATTGAACGAACTATCAGACAACTTAATACAAGCGCAGCTTGAAAAGAAGGAAGAGTGTGAGTGGGAGTCAGAGGAGTGGGACAAGTCTGAGGAGGAGTGGGAAAGTTCTGACAAGGAGTGGGAGGAGTCTGACAAGGAATGGGAGGAGTCTGACAAGGAGTGGGAGGAATCAGACAAGGAGTGGGAACAGTCTGACAAGGAATGTGAGGAGTTGGAAGAGGAGGGGATGATGGAGCATGAACAGTTTTGTGAGGAGGAGGAAGATTTGGGAAAGGAATATTGGAAGGAGAATTTTGATGAGAGTGATGCATCAGAAGATCTGGATTGTGAAAGAAGCACAAGTAAAGGAAAAAGCAAAAAGAAGACGTTCCTGAATCTTTACATTACAAAAGGGGGCTGTTGTGGAAAGAACTGCCTAGCAAAGGATACAGAGTTGTCATGGAAAAGAGCACATGCTTTACATGCCTTAGATACCAAAACCAAAAAGGCTGTAATCCTTGGAATGCTGGCAATGATAAGGGATGATTCTAGTTGCAATCGTCAAGGTGAACAACGTGTCCGCAATACCTTCAGGTATCGCCTTAGCTGGTCACATCCCATTTGTAGGGATGCATTTTGTGCAGTCGCTGGTATCGGCATCAAGTGTCTCAAATTGTGGCAGAGTCAGGTGGGGTCTGAATCAGACGTGAAATGTGTTGAACATGGAAATACTGGCAGATCCCCTCATCATGCATTGTCACATGATGACACTTGCAAAGTTGTTCATTTTATCAAACAGTATGCCAACACAAATGGATTACCTGATCCTGGTCGTTTGAAGGGTAAACACCGAAACATTATCCTGGACAGCAGTAATAGTATGCAAACCGTTTACAATGAATATCGACGAGCTCTGACTTCCACACTATCACCATCACCACCTCTCCGACCTTCTCATTACCTTACCCTTGGTCTGAAGAGGCAATATTCTCTCCTAAATGATCCACCAACACCTCCTCCTCCACGTCCTCCAGTGGAATATGTATGCTACAATACATTTGCAGCACTTTGGCACAAACATTGCCCAGACATAACACAACAGGCATCACGCAGCGACCTTTGTGACACTTGTGATAAGATTCTGGTCACACTGCGTCACAGTATGTCAGATGAACAGAGAAAAAAGCTGAACCAGACGTACAACAAGCATCGTGACTCTGCCAAGCTTTTACGTGACCACTACATAGACAACATTGCCACAGCTGAACGAGAATGGAGAATGCTGAGCCAGAGGGATCGTGACCAAGTCCTGCAAAGCTTTACATCACCACGCCCCCTTACAACACCTATGTTGGATATTCAAATGCAGTACTCATTTGATTATTGCCAGCAAGTGGCCATCCCTTATAGCTCACAGCAACGAGGTCACTACTTCTTCAGGACGCCACGGAAGGTACAGGTATTTGGTGTGTGCTGTGAGCCACTCAAAAGACAAGTATTCTTTCTTATTGACGAGGCAGAGAAAATAGGTAAGGGAGCAATGTCAGTTGTAAGCCAAGTACATGCCTTTTTGAAGCTTCATAGTGTAGGAGAAAAATGTGTAACACTACAGGCAGACAACTGTGTGGGCCAAAATAAAAACTCTACTATGTTGTGGTACTTGGCATGGCGAGTTATAACAGGTCAGCATGACAGAGTTGAACTTAATTTCATGCTACCTGGTCACACAAAATTTGTGCCAGATTCCTACTTTGGAATATTTAAAAAACACTACCGACAACAAGACCATGTCGATGATATGTCTGATCTTGTTGAGTGCGTGAAGAAGTGTGGGTGCAATGTGACCTGTGTGCCACAGCAGTACCAGAAT
>JABACO010000017.1:2612100-2812100 GCA_013339895.1 Ephydatia muelleri
GTAGATGGTCGGCTCATGGCATTGGATTTTCTCCCTTGCCCCCGTTCCTTTTACTACGCTGCCACGTGTAAAGTGGTTTGTTCGCTGGCCCCGTCATGCTGCTACCATCTGAGATCTATTCGGCTCTTCTCGAGAAGACAGTTCCTGAGTGGTGCGCTCTATCTGGAGCTACACGTTTTTTTTTTCCATCTCGTCTACCAAACCACTGACCGGCAACATTGCTACGTCTCATAAAACGAGAAAGTTTGTGTCCTAGTGTGTGTGAAGGCTGTTTGGAGTTGAAATAGAAGATTGAACGATTGTTGGTTTGAAAATATGAACGGACGCGCTCACCGTGGCTCCACTGAGCAAATAAAGCCCAAGTTTCGAACGGCGTAGTATATGGTGTTGTGTTGGTGTCTTGCGTGGACGTTACAACTATTTCTGTGTCCCCCACTGTTTCTTCTCCCCAAACGTGACTGTATTGTATGCGTGTATGACATGTATGCGTACAGTTGCGATGGAATATTATTATACTCTGGTTTTAGTGTGATTTGAAATAGTGCGCTCTGTTTGGAATGCCTCGACTACCACGACTACAACGCTTTGGCTGTCAGAACGTTCGTTCCCTGTTGGACTTGTCAAACGCTGGTGCTGGTGCTCCACCTCGTCGGTCTGCTGTATGTGATGATGAATTTAGCCGTGTCCAGACTGAAGTTATTGCTCTCAGCGAATCCCGGCTTCCAAACAAAGGTTCGCTGGTCGAAAGCAACTACACTTTTTTCTGGTCCGGTCAACCTACTGGGTCTCCAAGATACGGCGGAGTTGGCTTTGCGGTTTCTAACAAGCTTGTGAAATTCATGGCCGGAAACCCTCAATGTTTCAACCACAGAGTAATGACCATCCGTTTAAAGCTTAAATCATCATTAAAAGCAGTAACTTTTGTTTCCGTATATGCTCCAACTTTCAAAGCAAAACAACTTGAAAAAGAAGCTTTCTATCAAGACCTTCAGAAAGCTATAAATACTGTATCTCCGCGTGACCTGTTGATTGTTCTGGGTGACTTCAATGCTCGTGTTGGCAGTGACTGGAAAACCTGGAAGGGTGTTGTTGGTAGTGAAGGAATTTCCGAAGTCAATTCAAACGGTTTAGGTCTTTTGGAATTCTGTTGTCGAAATGGTCTTTGTATTACCAACACTTTCTTTAAGCATAAACTGTGGCACAAAGCTACCTGGATGCATCCACGTTCCAAATGCCTACATATGATTGACTTTGTGATTACAAGACAGCTCCACCGATGGCTGGTGCATGATACAAGGGTCTACCATAGTGTTGACGTGTGGAGTGACCATTTCTTTGTAGGAAGTTCCATCATGATTCCGTATTCCAACTTTCATCATTCCCGGCGTATCATCTCTCCTACAACTAAATGTTTTGATGTGAATCGTTTGTCTCAGCCCTGTGTACTTACACAGTATCAGAGTGCTGCTTCATTGTCACTTAGGGATGTCCATTCTTTAGCCCCAGGCAATGAATCCAACAAATCCAGAGTAGATCTACTATGTGATTCTTTTGTTGCAGCAATTACATCTGCTGCTAGCAACACAATTGGTATCAAGTCATATTCTTCCTCCCCTGATTGGTTCCAAGAAAATATTTCAACTATTCAGCCTCTTCTCCTGCAGAAAAAACTTCTATTTCTGGAAATCAAGTCATTGCTGAAACAAGATTTACCAGTTCCAGTTTCTCTCCTAAACAAATACAGATTTGCTCGTAATCTTGCTAAATATTTCATCTGCAAGATTCAAAATGGTTGGTGGCAAAGAAAGGCTGAAGATCTCAATACCTTTCGAAAAAATGGTGATTGGAGAAATCTTTTCCTAACTTGGAAACAGCTTTCATTCAAGAAAGTTGCACGGAGTTGTTCAGTATATGACAAATCAGGTTCTTATCTTATCACTGATCCCTCTGAAATCAGAGATCGTTGGAAAAGCCATTTTGATGAAGTGTTTAACTTCTCCACCTATTCTTTTAACAATAGTGTTCTTTCTCTATTTCCACAACAACCTACAATTGAATCCCTTGCCATCCCTCCTACAATCGCTGAAGTAAAGGAGGCTCTCTCTCGGATGAAATGTAGATGTGCTGCTGGTAAGGATGGTATATCAGCTGAACTCCTCATCTTTGGTGGAGAGGATGTTATTATTGCGTTACACTCCCTTTTTTTGGAGATCTGGTCATCAGAGCAAGTTCCCAAACAATGGGTGGACTCTGTGATCGTCCCAGTACCTAAAAAAGGTGATCTTCACTGTTGCGATAACTGGAGAGGGATTTCCCTTCTTAATGTCGCAGGAAAGGTTTTTACTCGTCTTATAGCAGACCGCATTTCTGATATATCGGAATCTATCATCGATGAAACTCAATGTGGTTTTCGTAAACAACGTGGGACTGTTGACATGGTTTTTGTCGCACGTCAACTTCAAGAAAAAGCTCGAGAACAAAACTGCCAACTTTTCATGTGTTTTTTTGACCTCAAAAAAGCATATGATTCTGTTCCAAGGGATGCACTCTGGTGCTTGCTTGGTAAATTGGGGTTCCCTGCTAAAATGGTCAACATCATTAAACAACTGCATTTTGGTATGGAGGCTTCAGTACGTATAAATGGTGTGTTATCAAATCCCTTCTCAGTCTCAAACGGGCTAAAACAAGGTTGTGTTTTAGCACCCTTCCTTTTTAACCTATATTTCAACAAAGTGATGCAAGATGCTTTGAAGGAATTTGATGACGGTGTCCAAGTCAGATATAAAATGGATGGAAAGCTTTTTAGACGTTCTGGTACAAGGCTTCCGATGTCGGTTTCAATTTGTGATCTTAGATTTGCTGATGATGTCATGGCAAGTTGCCATGATGGTGTTTCACTACAGGATTTTATCAATCGCTTCTCTACAGCAGCCCAGGACTGGGGTTTATGTGTGAGCACAGACAAAACAAAAGTAATGATCCAGTCTACGTCCTCTCATCCCACAAATGAATCTTCTGTCTTTCACATCCAAGAAACCAATCTAGAAGTAGTTTCTTCCTTCAGATATCTTGGCAGTATATTGTCATCAGATTCATCTTTATCTTCTGAAATTAATGCTCGTATTGCCAAGGCTGCTTCAGTGTTCAGCTGCTTAAAGAATACAGCTTGGGAAAACTCCAATCTATCAACCAAAACCAAACTTGCTGTCTACAATGCAACAGTCTTACCAGCTTTGCTTTATGGGGCAGAGACCTGGTCCACCACTGCCTACAATCTCAAGCGTATCAACACCTTTCATATGGCTTGCCTTCGACAAGCGCTCAATGTTAATCCTTTTGATCATATCTCGAACGTATCTATTTTGAGTCGGTCACAGTCCATTAGAGCTTCCACTCTCATTTGCCTGTCTAGGTTGAGGTGGTTGGGCCATCTTTGGAGAATGGAAGATCACAGACTACCAAAGATGATTCTATTTGGTGAACTAACATCTGGCAAGCGCCCACAACACAAGCCAAAGCTTCGGTGGCGAGACTGTGTATCTAATGACCTACAAGCTTTCCTGATCCAACCTGATTGACATGTTGTAGCACTTTCCAGAGATAGATGGCGTAAAGTGCTAAATGAGGGTGCCAAAACCATTGATGAGTCTATAAATAACAAATACAAATCTCGTAAAGCATGCCAAAAGGGTCTGTCCTCTCCGTCGAAGAGCAAATGTAATTTATGCAACAAATACTTCACAAGTGATCAATACTTGCATAGTCACTTCACACAGAAACATGGCTCAATCCGTCTGTCCGCCAGTTCATCACTTGTCATTCAAAAATGCTTCTCTTGTCCAATCAGGGGATGTACATTTACATCTGATTCTGAGAAAGGTGTCAAAATTCATTCATGCCGCATACACAAAGGGGCTACTATGAGTGGTGAACATATTCCACCTATCAACACTGCGGTTTCTGCATCATGTCCAATACCAGGTTGTCCATTTTCATCTAACTCCATCAAGGGTATCAAGATACACCTTAGAAAGTATCACAATTGGTCGAAGTCAGATGTCAACACAAAACTAAACACCTAACAACAGTTGTGTTCTTTTTCAAACTAACTCACTGTTATCACTTCATCTTTTCCTTCCCCCAAACGTGTTGTACATGTGCAATGCGATGGCAATTATTATTATTATTATTATGTATGTATGTATGTATGTATGTATGTATGTATGTATGTATGTATGTATGTATGTATGTATGTATGTATGTATGTATGTATGTATGTATGTATGTATGTATGTATGTATGTATGTATGTATGTATGTATGTATGTGTGTGTGTGTGTGTGTGTGTGTGTGTGTGTGTGTGTGTGTGTGTGTGTGTGTGTATGTATGTATGTATGTATGCATGCATGTATGTATGTATGTATGTATGTGTGTATGTATGTGTGTGCTTGTGTATGTGTGTGCCTGTGTATGTGTGTATGTGTGTGATGGTTAGTCATTACGTAACCCTCTTCCTACACTAGTCATTATGTAACCCTCGTCCTACACTATACAATCCTGTGATTGAAAATATTTAATAGAATGAGTGGGTATTTGTACAGCGGATCATGGTCAAAAATACATTACTCAATTCTCAACTTAATTTCTCCTCCCCCCCCTTCCCCCCCAATCAGGCAGTTCACGTGTGGCATGGCTGAATCACCTATCATCAGTCAGATATGTGACCTAATCATCCTGCAAAAACGCATACAAACCCTGCCCCTCCCCCCCCCCCCCCCCCCCCCCATGCCACTGGATGCCAGAATACAGCAAAATCAGCAGCCAAAGAAAAACAGCACACTAAATGCATAGTACTAATTTTTTTATTCTGTTCATACAAGAATCCATAGAAGATTTCTTATCTTGGTTGCAGGCAGCTACAATCGAAATACCAATGATGCATCAACCTTTCCACTGTACAACTGTCCCATGATGGCCACCTCTGCAGCCACACTGAACTGGTACACACCATTAGGATTGAGGTCGTTGATGTCTCCAGAGGTGGTACACGGTGAGAAGCTCTGACTTTGGTATCCATCTGACTGATTATTCGGAAGAGAATGATAATACACTGTGTACCCTGTAAGGTAGCCATCTGAAGGGAGTTTGACAGCCAGCCAGGACACTCGGACAGATGTTGTGTTTATGGCTGACACCACTAACCCAGTCACATCAGCTAATAGGTAAGATAACAGAATACATAAGTCATTAAGTGCACTGTACATGTGTATATGCATGAACTCACGTATAGCTGCAGTACTGCTTTGCACTTGTTGTGGTGTCCCTATTCCTGTCATGATGTAAGCAGCGACTGAGAAGGTGTAGGTGGTGTTTGGTAGCAGCCCTGTTATTGTCACTGTGGGGCTGGTAGGGTTGTGGGTGTTCACTACTTCATCGATGGAATAGGTGACCTGATACATGATGATCATCCCATTGGGGTTAGGAGGAGGTTGCCATGTGAGTGTGATGGTTGTGAAGGTATTCTTGGTGGCTTGGAGCCCAGTCACTGGCCCAAGTACTACATGTAGGATAGATTTAAATGAATTATTCTTTAATTCTCAATGCAATCTATAATAATGAAACTGACTGAGAATGGATTTTGTAGCTTTCTGAGATGGAAAATAAGTACCCACAGCTATGACAGAGATATTGTACAGAACCCCAACTTGAAGGTTGGTTAGGACATAAAAAGTAGAAGTGGTTGAACCTCTCCTAGTACTTGGGCCTCCATTAGCCACATAGTAGATATCATATCTGATCACTGGACCACCTGAGGTTGGTGCTGTCCAAAATATGCTGACAGACGTGGGAGCAGATTGTGAAGCAGTGAGACCATTGGGTTGGAGGACAGGAGGAGCTGTATAGAGGCACATTTTGATAGGTAAAAAACACCCTTCATAAGCAGTACTTACCATGTACATTAAGGGATGAGGTAGTGGACCTTGGATTGAGAGTAAACCCTCCACACACTGGTGAGCAGGTAGTGGTGACATTGCATGTGTACATCCCATATGCTCTCCCAGTCACAGTCAGGGTGTTGTTGTAAGTAGATGTTGCTCGATTTATCACTACTTGAGACTGAGTAGTGCTATTTATCAATGTCACTGCACTTCCATTAATGGTCCACAGCACATCTGTAGGGGGAGAACCAGTGCTGGTGCAGGTCAACTGGAACACTGGTGGATCAACATTTGTAGGTGCCAAAAGCTGAAACTGGACACCTCCTGTGATGTTAGGACCATCTGTGGGAGAGACAACAATTCCTTAACAAATGTGATGCACTTTCTTCTGTACTTACAAGTGGCTGCTACTGAGAGAGCATAGTTGTAACCATTTGTTGTTGGCAGATTGACTGATGCTGCTAGTGTGAGATCACTGTACATTCCAACACAGAGTGTCACTATGGTATTAGTACAACATTGAACACCATGTGGGAAGACAGAAGGAGTTCCACGATACAGCCATACTCCTTCTGACACATTTTGTTGACCATAACCTCCAGGAGTAGATGCAGGGTCTGGTGTTGCTAGGGGAAACGGGACTCCATTTGGTTGATACCACTGTCCACCTGTTATTCCCTGGCACACCAGAGGATACTGTACCCATGCATATACACTCACTCTCTGCAGAACTGCTGAGAGGGTAACCAGGCTGTTGTTTTTGACCATTTGTCCATTCCATGTGATGGCAAATTGAAGACCTATCACCATTGATCACTTTTAATCACACCATGAGCATTGCATATATGCAATACATACACACTGCTGTAAAATAAAAATAAAAGATAATGAAATGATCCAACCGGGAAACCATCTCTCTCTAGAGTTTGTTCTGATCGGATAACTAATGTAATTTAGAACGGCCATATTTCTCCATCAGCCCTTCCCAAAATGAGCAGTGCTCTGGGATATATAGTGCAATCATCCTGCAACATGTATGAGATGCCTTTGTGCTATTTACCTTTGTCATTGCTATTTACACCTTGATAACTCTATACACGAACTTTTGTTACATCATTTTGTTCAATGGTTGAGCGTTTGGGCCTGTTCTAGATATGTCAGTTTAGCCGACATGATCAATGCAACAATGGAATTGTCAAGGTTGGGTATAAACCCTTTAATTTTATTTCCCCTTGTATTAATTCAAGCTAAATTAAACTTCGTGTCGGTGATGCATGCATATGCTAGTACACTATTAAATTACTTCATCGTCGCGTTGGCTCGCCATGCTGAAACCGGCGTTTATTTTTAGTGTAGCTCAAGGCCTTAGGGACGGACCCTTTGTATACGAACAGTAAACTATGCCTGCTACGTACAATAAACTCAGAAGCGCCTGTTCAAATACAGTAGATCTAAAGCTAGATCACTTGCACGAATACATTAAACTCACTCGATCTTCGGTCTAACGATACTAGCAGCCTACCAGGCACTTCAAAACTCACTATGTTCTTGCCAAAAGTAGCTTCAAACTAACTTTAAAAGACAAAACCACAGATAATATGGAACTGTTACGAGCGATCGATGGATTTGCGCGATCCATCGATTGCGCTGCGCCATCGATGGATCCATTGATTGCGCACCTATCGATCGATCGCGTAACCATATCCAATCTATCGATCGCGCACTACTGCGCCTGCGCGATCGATGGATGGAATATGCTGCACGTGCTTTCGTGTGAAACAGTACTTCAGTTGCTAAGGCATTACTTGAAACCAGTCGTTTCATTCACTACAATTGCTTCGTGTTGAGATGGATTCGCTTTTCAAGGAGCGCATGACGGCTATTGCTACCGCCAAAGCAGCCTCGACTAAGAGCTGTGTTTTAAGTT
Source organism: Ephydatia muelleri (assembly GCA_013339895.1). NCBI lineage: Eukaryota > Metazoa > Porifera > Demospongiae > Spongillida > Spongillidae > Ephydatia > Ephydatia muelleri. The sequence continues at coordinate 2,619,966 of JABACO010000017.1, forward strand.
CGATGCCATCGTCCACCAACTATCGTCCCCACAAGACAAAGTTGATCCCCATTTCAAGCACCGGGTTAAAAGTAGAAACTTTCAACTTGCTGATCTACCAGGACTGGGACTTTTCAAAGTGCTTGCAATTCCAAATGAAGGGAACAACAAGGTTTGTATAATACAGTTGCATACACTTGTACGTAACTTTAAACCTATTATTGTAGGAGGATGGTGTGCATGAAATTATTGCGTGTTGTACATGCAAATCAGCTATGTGACATCGTTCAGGCTGTTCATGCAGATGAGTTGAAGCATAGTGGCTACAAGAAGGTGTTAGACTATGTAAGTGCATCCTTGAGATTTCGTAACCGTGTTAACAATGTTGAAATAACTTGTTAGGTTGACATTCATCTGTCCCTTCAGACTTAGATCTATGCATTTTGTAGATTAGGTTGACTGAGAGAGGATAACATTTAGAAAAATACTGGTAGGTAACATCCTAGCCTTAGCGTTACACCTGAAAGGAGAGGGTAGTAGTTACTGGAGGACATAATATTTTCCTTACGCTGGATTTACGTGCAGTATATATTGTTGATTAGTCCTTCAGTGATTGTAATTGTAATTGCATACAGTATTTATAAAGTGCAGAGGGTACAACAGGTAAATGAGACCTAGTACATGTAGGCTTCCAAACAGCTTTGATCTGAATTTGGCTTTCATTATGGCATGCATTATTAACGTCATTACTGGAATAACAAGAGGCTTTGTGCAGGAGTTTTGCACACACTGTCCTGTCTGCCAGCTAAGTCAGCCACAAAATACAAGGCCTCCATTACATCCAATAATTGAGAATGACTTTCTGGATAGAGTTCAAGTGGATCTCATAGATATGAGACACAGTCCTGACAATGAGTATAACTACATAGGTCATTTTATGGACCATTTCTCCAAATTTCATGTACTTTTTCCATTGAGGAGGAAGACAGCAGAAGAAGTGTCTTACAAGGTCATGAATGTTCAGCTGCAAGATAATGGTTATGCATGTGGGGAATTAGCTGTGGCCTTTGCAACATCACTGATCCACGGGGAAGTGCACTACAAGGAATTGCGTAGTCACTTCAAAACTGTGTTGACACATACAGCATAACCCCATTTCCTTTCACTGTTGTACATGAGATTAGGAAAAGGGTGTACTGCAAATGCCGAGCTCCTGACAATGGCAAACCAATGATCCATTGCTTTGCTTGTAGGCAGGGCTTCCACCCCGAATGCATTGGAGTCGGAGCAAAAACTGACAAGTGGAAGTGTCCCACTTGCACTGAAGCACTTTAATTCATGTGCATGCTTCAATGATCATTCTGGTTTAATGTAGTTGATTCATGTCAGTATACACAATTTTTGATGATCAGTGTACATGCAAGCTCTTTGATTAACTCAATACGTATCTCTATGTACTCTGGTTGAGTTGTACACAACACCAGTTTTTAACATAGACGTATACTTTAGAAGTCCACTTGTAGGTATCTATAATCAATCATAAGCTAAGGCTTGGGAGTCCCAAGTAAAACATGTGTAGGAGAAAGCCGTAGTACTTTGAGACTAACAGCAGGCATGTACAGAGGTGGCTTGAAATACTACGCAGGCAATCGACAGATTGCGCAGATTCTATAGCTGCGCGATCGATCGATTGCGCAGTGCCCAATATGTCCAATTCCTATAGTTGCGCAATCGATCGATGATTGCGCGATCGACCGCGATAGGTGCGCAATCAATGGATCCATCGATAATCAATGGATCGCGCAAATCGATCGATCGCGCGTAACAAAACTTTCTATACGAAAATGGGTCTTGTGGATTTTATTTTAAATTCATATACCTTCCAAAATATTAACGCAATCGGGTTCCTATTTTTAACATAACATACCACACCATTACTATATATGTGAAAATCCATTTTGGTGTCTCACACATGCGGGGTACCGACGTTTCAAGGTCCGATACCCCGTAGGGTTCAAAACGGCCACATCGTCAGGTAGGAGTGTCCAAATCGGTTCAAAATAGGTACCTATGTAGAAGGCTCCTAACGCAATCGATTTGTTCTGTTCGTTAATTTTTACTTTATCCGTTATGGAGATACAAGTGTGCAAAGTAATTGCATATTTCCCGGGCGTTACGCGCCATTAACGTATTACGATGAAGTCCTCGAAGCCAGTCGTAATACGTTAATGGCGCGTAACGCCCGGGAAATATGCAATTTCTTTGAGTTTCAGTGTGATTTTCTGTGTCATCTCCTGGAACTGGATCCGTAGGTTGCGCAGCTTCCAAAATCACATCCTGCTGTCTTGAAGTGTGGGGAATCGTTCAACCTTCCTTCTCCTTCTCTCTGGGAATACCATAACATCGTTTTAGACGATTCCTATGCACTACCAATGTCTTCGTAGATCCAACCAATTGGATTCGATAATTGAGAGCTGCACTTAATCGATCAGTAACCGTGTATGGTCGCCGCCAGAATGATGATACGCAGCAAAAACAGATTGATGAAGAGCTCCATGAGAAATTCTTGATACCTTCCTGAGAAAGCAGTTTAACCAGAGGCTCTGCAATCTTTGAGTATAGTCCTTTACAAATCTCCGACCGATAATAGTTGCTGATCCCATAAATTGCTGTAATTCTTTTGCATTTCTCGAAAGTGGGTAGTTTGACACGCCTCCGTTTTAGCAGGATCAGGGCAGATTCCATCTGCAGAGACTTCGTGACCCAGATATCGAACTACCTTTCGTGCAAAATGGCACTTACTGGTTCGCAGCTTTAGTCCTGCCTCCTCCAATTTGGAGAACACCTTGTGCAAACGATCCAAGTGTTCAGGAAAGGTATGGCTAAAAACTATAATGCCGTTTATATAGATTAAGCACTGCTCCCCTGTAAGGCCTGCCAGAACACACACTCCATCAGCCTTTGGAATGTGGCGGGTGCATTCGTGAGGCCAAATGGCATCACATTAAACTCGAAATGTCCCTTTTCTGTTGAAAATGCCGTTTTTTCTTTGTCTCTCTCCTCTATTTCAACTTGCCAATAGCCAGATGCAAGGTCAAGGGTGGTGAAACAAAGTTGAACCTGCTAAGGATTCTAGGCAGTGATGCCGCGGTCAGCTATTATCGATCCGGTCACGTTCACGGCTAACCGTACCGGATCCAAACGGTCACTTTGGCGGACGAACAGTGACCGTGTTTTACCAATACGGTCACGTTGACGGTTTGACGGTTGGCCGCCTGGATTCAAGCCGGTCCCGGTTGATATCGGGTCCAAACTAACAGCACGAATTATAACCATCATGTTTATATTTAACGTTATACTCTTCCATCCGCCATCTCTTGCGGTCAGCTTTATACCTTTTATGGATTGTCGGATCGGATTTCCTGTAGCGTTAACACCATGCTTCACCACACTGTTCTTCCAAGAGATCCATCCTCTGATACGAAAATGTTACCAAATGACTTCAGAAGACTCCGCAACTCTTGCTTTTCCCCTTCAGTAATGTCAGATGAATTCAGATTTGGTTCCAGCACATTTGAGTTGGAGTTGACAGATAGAGACACTGAGTCATTCACTAAAGCGATGTTCTTTTGTACACTGTAACAGCTGTAGGACTGACATCCATCACTTGTATTAGGACTGAACCATTAGAAGACACCTTTCCCAAGGACCAAGCAACACATAGATGCTTTGGCAATCCGATTGTAGCTGGTTCCACCAACCTTTCCTCTACTTCTGCTTCTCTGCCAACCCCACTAGGCAGCATACCATTCACCAGTCATACTGACCTCCAAGGATTTTCCGAAGAATGTACAAGATGTTATGAATGGCATCAGATACCTGTGTACCTATAGCAGGAACCATAATGGAGGTATGATCCCCAGATGAAGAGTGTTAGTTCTGAAATCTATAACAGCTTTGGTGCAAGAAAGGAAATCTGCTCCAAGGATGCACTGAAAGGTTAGATCCAATACAATAACTGGAAGGCAGCTAGTGATGCGTTTCGCAAACACGAATCAAGCGATTGCCATGCACAGTCTGTAGAGAAACTGTATAGACTACACAAAAGACATCCGATTCGGCGAAACTCTTCACGCTCAGGAAAAGCTTCAGAATCGTCAGTATTTGTTGAAGGTTTTTCTGCCTTCGTTTCTTGACCAGGCAGTGTTGTTCAATAATGGGTAATGCTACCAGTGAGCGTTCATTTAGTGCCCTGCGTATAGGTTGTAAACATATATTCGCTCATCTATGTCTCAACAGAGACTGAACCATCTTAAGCTGCTTCACGTTCACAAAGAACGTACAGATCTTGAAGAAGCAGCCAGGGAGTTCATAGCCAACTCAGAGCACAGGCAACGTAATTTCGGAGCATTTTAATCATTATTTTGCAGTCCGAATGAACATACATTTTGATAATTAATGATATGTACATGTATATGTGATCGTTTCCGCGAAAAGGGACCTAACAGATACAGTATCAATTTTCCAGTACGCGCAATAGCCTGCGTCGAAATGTATGGCTGATTAAAAATTCAGAGCCTTACATGTACAACTCAATAACAGATACTTCGATTCTCAGTGCGTAAAAAGCAATGTGTAGAGGACACTCACTAATGGTAACGTGGGACAGGCCCGGCGGAAGGCTATAAGAACCAGTAGGGCTAATTAATTTCATTAGGTTCATTATTCATTATTCGACTGTTTATTAATATATGGGACGAAGTTTTTTCAAGATCAAATTTTTTTGTCGATATAAATTTACATTGCCAGACATGTTGCCACCAAAGTGTATAGGTTGGTGAACATTCATCGATCCGTTGCTCCAAGTCTGCTGCCGTTCACCTTGCCGGCAAGACCGCTGAAGTTTAAAGGACAATTTCGTTTAATGTGTCCTTCTTGTCCACAGAAGTAGCACGTTTTTCGCTGTGGCCGGTATTACATAACAACGCCCCCGTCACTCGTTCCTCGCCTCTTTCCTCCGCCCTCGTCTTGGATCCACTTGTAGCAACGGAGGACTGCACGACACTCTGAATAGTGCTTCCATTTCTCCAACCTTTCAGTCAATTCCTTAAGCGCTAATGGTACGCCTACCCCTGGCTTCTGTTGCTCCTCCAAAGCGCCTACCTTCGCATGCAGCTCCACTGGTTTGGACTCGAACTCCAGTACACATTCAATTTCTCTCTCTGCTACCCTCGATGGCATTTTCGAAATTCTCCAGTTTTTCTCGCAATAACAACTGTCTGCTAACCGGTGTTTTTAACCCATCACGAACCGCTGTAAAAGAATGCCGGATGTACTATCTTCTTCTGGATACGCCTGTTTGAAGAGCCTCTTCAATTGCATTGCGAACTCCGTGACTCCCTCTTTTTGAAGTTGCAAATTAATCATGAACAACTTCCCGGCTTCTAGCGGCTGGCGACACACAACTTCAACCTCTTCATCAACTTTTCCTTCACTATTTACAACCGTCTTCTTCGGTTAGCTTCAAGCTCTACATAGCACTCAACTAGCTTGCCCCTCAACAACGTCGGTAGAATCAGAGATAATATACAGAGATAATATATATTATCTCTGGTAGAATTAGAGCTTGTTTTTCTGGGCTCCATTCCTTGGCAGCCGCAGAGATAATATATAGATTATCTCTGGCAGCCGCGACCAACTCAAAACGACGATTCGAAGTCCTCACATGTGATATCTGGAAGCGGAAGCTTTACTTTCTCAGCCATAAGATCCCACTTCTGATACCAATTTGTTACGTGGGTTAACGACAACTTTAATAGCAAAGTTCCAACACAGCACAGAACTACTACGTAACTAAGCAACCCCCTTTTCCACATGTTCTCAATAATGGGAGTACCCGGTCCCAGTGCGCATGGGCATCCTGATGTTACACAAACAACAAGCTAAACGATCCGATCGTCAAGAGTCTTGTTAGGCGTGTTTTTAATGACATTCATAGTTGGGGTCAAATCCTGTACGAAACTTCCTCCAAAATTGTGTATACACAGTTTTATTTCTCGAAATACCGTATTTTTGATCATCGATCTAATTGCAAAAACTAATGACACGTACGTACATGTAACAGCCATGGTGGCACCATCTGTATGGAAAGGTCACGATTCTGTGGTAAAAAACCGCCCATAATTATGATTTTGAGTCGTCTGTCTTGATAAAATCCAACATTATTCCAGTTGGCACAACAAAACGCTAGTCAATGTGCTGACCCTATTGCACGTTCATTTATGGTGTACACACACAACACAGATGTACACGCAGTGTACAATACACTACATGTACACAAAAACACACACAACACACATGCCTGCTAACCTTGGCACACTGCTCCTGCATCTTCCTTATGCGCACAGTCGTGCATGCCCCATCCACTGAAGGCACATTGGTCCAGGGATGACTCAGAGCCATTACAAGCCACTTCATCCATCCAGATGATTCCTGTGCCTAGGCCAAACTCAGCCATGGTGGGAGCTCTGACTGCTCCAATGTATCCCAGCTGTTTGCACACCACCTGGGTCCAGTATGCACATGTGTTGTACTGTACCACCAAACTGGAGCATGCTATGCCTTTTATTGTAAGCTTACTGCACATCCATTTAGAAACAGTGCTTTTTAATTTTTCTGCTCGCTCTCTCATCCCTCATTTCCCTCTCACATAACCTTACCTCTTGCTGTCTCCTTCCCTCCCTCCCTCCCTCCCTCCCTTCCTCCCTCCCTCCCTCCCTCCCTCCCTCCCTCCCTCCCTCCCTCCCTCCCTCCCTCCCTCCCTCCCTCCCTCCCTCCCTCCCTCCCTCCCTCCCTCCCTCCCTCCCTCCCTCCCTCCCTCCCTCCCTCCCTCCCTCCCTCCCTCCCTCCCTCCCTCCCTCCCTCCCTCCCTCCCTCCCTCCCTCCCTCCCTCCCTCCCTCCTCCCTCCCTCCCTCCCTCCCTCCCTCCCTCCCTCCCTCCCTCCCTCCCTCCCTCCCTCCCTCCCTCCCTCCCTCCCTCCCTCCCTCCCTCCCTCCCTCCCTCCTTTACAGTGGCATCTTTGATGTCCCAGGAGTCATCGCACACTGTACCCCACACTCCATTGTGCTTCACTTCAACACGACCACTGCTAGGGGTGGAGCCTCCCACTAGACGTAGATTAGTAGCTAGCTGTCCAGAGACTGAATGAGACATAAGGAGGGGAGGAGATAGAGCAGGAAAGGATTTTCAAAACTATACATGTAAATAAAAGCAGCTCGATGTCAACTGCAAGCACTACTGTACACTGTACATACATGTACAGGTATGAATGGCTAATAAGTGGGTTTCTAAATTTCACACTCACTACTGTACTCACACTACTATATAAAGGGCAGGGTAGAGTAAAAATGAAGGGTTTTGTGCATTTGTTATACAGTTAATTTATCCTCTCATTTTTGTATTTGCTTGATAACCTTATTTGCTGTCACTCCTTTTCTGGGGGTGATAAACCATCCAGTCATCAGAAGGAGTTCAACAAGGAGACTATTTGGGATCTCTACTTTTTTGTTTCTCAACCCACCTTCACAGTGGTTTAAAACATTAGGTGATGATGACATTTTTGAACCATGGAAAAATTAATACATAATTATGTAACAATATATATACGATAAGACCTACTGTTATTTAACTGGTACCATTAATAATTACAGCAGCTAGAAAACAAACCACAACAATCAAGATTACCTAAACAGAGCACATCTTACAGTTATTTACATATGCTCTATAATGATCAGCGGATTTATGTAGCCCTAATTCGGTTTTATACATACCCACAAGAAAAGTTATTAATTATTGTAATATAAATCAAGGCACATCTATCAAGATATGGTCAAAGTTTAAATCAATCATTATAATTGTTCAGACAAGACTGGAATAGAGAGGGTTCAATTGGTAGAAGAGGTACATGTGATATCAGCATCTTGAAGATCAACTCCTTCAGAAAAAAAATACATGCTATCAGGTTATCTTCCAGTGACAGCACCCACTTGTAGCAGCTTGTCGATGTGGACTGGAGCGAACGTTATGCTGTCATTGCAAAATGAGCATTTTACAATAGATTTATAGCTTCGCAGTATGGGATCTGATTTGACCCAAAGCCTTGTTAGGACATCAGTTACGATAGCCTGCCAGCTTCTCTCGATACAAATATTTTTATTCTTTATTAGAATGCAATTGTTATGTGTGTAAATGCATGTGAAAGCTTATTTGTTCATCATATTTGCTAGCAAGCAGATCCATTCTGAAGTAACGTACTATACTAAATCAATATCATTATTAGCATGAACCTTATTAAAATTTTAAACTGTTTGACCGTTCCCAACGTTCAAGCATTCAGCATTGCCTTTTGCTATGCCCTTGCCTCCAGATATAACAATGTACCTATCAGCTGCTTTTCAATTGAACAGGTTTACATAGGCATTACGACAACATTGCAATGCATATAAGCCTATTCCAACAGGTTTTGATACTAAGCAACTGCTTGAGACGTTTTACTGTCATGATGCATAAGACCTTACAAACATTACTATGAACTCAAATATTTATAACAGATTTTATTTTTTCAAATTTAAAATGTTATTTTCTTATCATAATAAATATATAAATGCACAAACATATATATCACATATTGATGTCCATTTCACTATTACACACGAACTTGCACAAAACTACCCTAGCCTTCAAGCAAGTCCATTTTTGTAGCCAACCTAGCATTGAACGCACGTTATTTTTAATAAAAAATTGAAATTCAACACAAATTCAAATAACATTCAAAGGGGAGGGGGTTTGGAGGCAAAATTCCTGAAATTGATGCAGCATTTCCCCTCTGAATGGCAACAGAAAACGTTTGCAGAAGGTATGCAAAAGAGTTTTTGTCACCAGTAGTGTTCGCAATGCGGCAAACCCAAGTCTGTCAAGAAAGACATGGAGCAAGGGCCGCAGACTCCAACAGTTTCAAAGGCAACAAGTATAAAAGAGTAGTATGCATGGGAGGTGAGGTAACTGTACTTCTGTATCCGCCTGGTTTGCTGCTGCACATACTTCATAGGATGAGCTGGATGGATGGGAAGGGGCAAAAGTGTCTACGCAGCAAGCCAATAGACTGCCATTTGACAAAGGTTAGGGATGCAAAGTGGAGCCCCCAGACGAAGGCCAATGGCTATGCGGATGGTGTTATCATCCATGCAAAGGCTCAGGGATGTAACTGGTAGGGTATACAACCAGGCACCAGATTCCTTATTTGAGGCAGATAAAAGCCTCACTTTGGACAAAGCATCTGGAGCAGTAGCCAGGAATTCAGCTGCAGTAGAAGAAACCCTTGGTAGATCCCAAGATTTCTGTCAATGTGATACGGTGCCAAAAGGAGGGGGTTCAATATGACCTTTGGACCACTCAGTGATGGCAGAATACCAAAGAGAGAGTGGTGACTCCTGGAAATGAGGTGGTAGTAAGAGTTCTTTACAACCTGCAAATGAGGCTGAAAATGCTGACGGAGCAAGGTGAACAGCACTCCTTATCCCACAGGGAATGAAGCTTGCAACCAGGTACGATCATCAAGAAAAGTATTTGGTATTGAATATACATGTTTTGCAGTTCATAATCATAAAGTTGGAGACTGGGTGATAGGGAAACACTGAAGTCTGTAACAAATACATTAATTTTGGAATTGCAAATGCATAACGAACCAGTCAGAGGCTGTCATGAGTGCAAAGGTATTTCAGCCTCTCCCGCATGACCCACAGGAGGGTTGTCTTGTCATTGATGAACAAAGAAGTGGACTCCACAAATCAAGAGGAGAACCCAAGAGTGTGACACTCCATGGTTCAATCACAAAGGCACCAAGCATATGAGCAAGGATGGATGACCTGGAAGAAGGGTCGTTGGTAATTTTTTATGATTCATTAAAAGACCCAGATCTCTAGCCTCACACTCAATATGGGCAACATCATGCTGAACATCTTCCAATGTGCCACCAACAGTTAGATTGTCAATTTAGCCTATACATAATTCTGACTTCAGTGGTTTGGGATGATGACATGGGCTATGGGAATGATTTTTTTTTTCAGAAGCTGTTTTTTAATTCATTATACTACTTGAAATTCAAGACAAAAAAATGAAATTGATGAAATTTGAATAATGTGTACTAACTTAAAGTGAAAATTATCATTTATGTTTCCTAAATTGTATTTGCTTTCTGTTATTAAAAAATGAATAGGTGAATATATGTGAATATATGGCTTTTGTTCTCCTCTGTCTAGTAATGTTATTTTTTTAAGTATCATTATGATATTAACAATGATGTGGACCTTTTTATACGTTAAAATACCGAAAAAAATTCCATGTACCAACTTCAAGAACTTTTCTACACGATTCTAGGACCAAACAAAGGAGATCTAAAATACCAATGGATTTGATTATGTGTTTCCAAACCAAAAACTTAGCCGACTCTAACCGACTTTTCGTTTAGCGCTGCTGATAATGTTAAAACAAGAGACATGCGGTTACTAATATGTTAATAATTATTGTAGGAACTCATACGTGGAACTGTGTTGATCGGGTTCTATTATGCGTTCTGTGAAGTTAGAAACGCTGCTCTATCGTGACATCGCGGGCAGGCTGAGACAGCGCCGTCTTTTATTCAGCGCTCTTTGTGTAGTGCGCGCATGTGGATTTGTCTGCATGCCTGTATACCGGTATGGCGGTATAAGGACTAATGTATGTGATTGTAGTTGTCTCTTGTTTGATGCGAAGCTTTTTGATTGCTGTTGTTTGTAGTTTCAAGCGATTGGGAGGCTGCTGACTTATTTCTAAGTGACGAAGGCCTTCTTAATGAAAAAGCAGATGTTTTTTTTTTCTTCATAAAAATGAATCACAAGGTTTGGGAACATTGTACCGCTAGAACATTGATCCTCACTGCATTTACATTCTGCAGTAAATGTGAGGCACTCATCACATTGGCAGGAATGATAGCGAGAGGAAATATCACACTTGTGATACATTTGCATCACATTGCTAGATCCATGCTTCAATTCTATGATCATAAGATGCCCAAAATCACCAACACATAAATGTCTATGACACAAAACTGTATCACATATTACCTGATATTTCTTCATACAACCAAATTTGAAGCAATAGAAATGCAACAGGCTTCATTAAGCTATGATGGTGAACTGCAGAAAAGAGTTGAGAGTGGAGATAGAATGAAATTTTATCAACAGTCACGATATTTGTAATGGACTAACAGCAATGAAATATATTGCAAATGAGTAAATGACCACTGATAATAATAGTGTAAAATCAATTTAAAAACCATTTAATGATATCTAAATTTCATCCAATGTCACATGCAAAGCACACACACGCACGTCATTTAATAAATAAACATTGACATTCCAAATGGCATCCTAGGTGTACTGATGCACGTAGGCGGCCAAACTCAATAGAAAAGCTAAACAGACATGATTGTTGACCAATCTGCTGTAGCATTAAATAGCAGAATCAACCAATGAGCGTGATACAAATGGTGCTATACAATTGTGGTCATTTATGACATGAAAGGGTTTGGTACAGGAGAGTTTGTGAAAATTGTATAGAGATTACAAAAAGCCATCCTCCTCCAATACTGATGCAGACATATATTGGCAGCATCGCTTCTTGCCCATTTGCATGTCTTGGACGAAGAAGATAAAACATAACTCCAATTATGCAGCCTTTTTTTCTTGGCATCATTCCAGTAGGTAGGCAGATTCAAAGTTGTCTACGCATTTTTTCCTCTTTAACCTTGTTTCCATACATGCCATCTTCTATTTTAATCAAGTAAAACTATAAACATGCATGCGGTAACTTCCAAATATGTACTTGTGGTGGGGGGAAGTTGTAATGGTTGAAAAATGTTATTTTCAGATTCAGTGTGACACAGTACATATTTCAGAGGGGGCACAAAAAAGATTTATAAAAGGCAACATAAGTAAAATACCCCCCCTTCCTTATTTGGGTAGCTGACATCAGACAAATAGAGCCTTGCAGTAATTTCTGTCAGCAAGGACTAGGTAACTTTTCTGGAAGTCCATTATCTAACAGTATGGAAACAAAGGAAATAAATAAGACCTTGAGGAGCTACAAAGAGAAACATTTGACCATGTTATGGTGTTTATAGTTTCACCTCTTCATCTCATGAGCATTATTTGATGGTGGGGCTCAATGGCTTCTCAAGGGATTCCCCATGTTGTATTTTTACAATTCTGAAAGTAATCCCAAAAAACATAAGCAATGAAAAAAAAAAGCAATTCCCAAACTCAATTGATCAGTGAACAGTACAGTAATGCAATTAGTAGCACTGCCATGAAACAACACCTACCCTCACTGTTACCTTGACTTGGGCAGGCTCCCCCCCCATGATTACAATTTAAGTTTTGTACAACAATGTCAGGGCTCTGACCCGCCCCCCCCCCCCCCCCCCCCCCCCCCTCCCGTCCCCCCATACTAGTACCAGCTACAGTTAGCAGTCAGCTCGGCCCGATAGCTCAGTCGATCTAATTTCTCCAATTCTGCGTAATGTAATTCTTAACCTTGAACTGCTAAGGTAGGCTGATCGTTTTTTTTTTTTTAAACAATTAATCGTATATATAGCTGATATCACGTCATTCAGATTGCTATACATGCTGCAAAATTTCTTGTACTTGCAAGGCTATCTAATATCCGCATTACCTTTCAGTGTATTGTTATTGGCAGTACCATAGAGTGTATATTGTTGTATGAAAATTTCACACATCATAATACTAAATACGATTGTTTGGCCTAATGACTGAACCAAAGCTGCAGGTGCAAATTTCTAGTGCATTTGAATATAATAATAATAATAGAAATAGCAGCTGTAATGAATGTGAATAATCTCGCAGGTCCCTTGTTGTACTATTATGATGTGGGAAATTTTCATGCAACAATATTCAAATGCACTAGAGCTCTGCATGTTTCTGCATGGTACAGCCGACAATAATTCGTAACGGGATTGGTTATATTTGATTCGACAACAAGGCAGCCTTGAAAGTACAACAAATATTGGCACAATGGCATACGTGTCAACCACATACTATCCCACTTGGTGCGGCCACTTTAGCCTATAGCTGTTCAAAGATTAACTAAATAGCCGTTCCGGATCCGAAGCCAAACACTTCATACTATATATATGTAAATTATTGTCTTATCAAAACAGTTGGCCAAAGCTGAAGCAAATAAGGATAGATTTCTATTGTGTTAGTATTCGTGCCACTAACATAAATCGGTATGCTTTCGGCCGTGTATCAATAACGCATTGACGAAAGTCAGACTATGCTTATCATTGCACATGCTTCACTTTCGGCGTTGGATTACCAAAAGTTTAAAGCTACCCACCTTTGAACTGAGTCCTGTAGTCAGGCCCGGCGCACTCTGTCCAAAGTTGGTGTGGCCAGTTGTTAAATATTAGTATGGGCGTGGCCCCATGCAAAGCGCGCGCGCCCGTTGAAGTTTTCTTTCGAAGCACATGCCCGGCCCGTGTTGATGAAATACATGTTTATGAACTATAAGATGCAAAAACAGAATCATATGTAACCGGAAAATGCGAACATGGGTGTGGCAAAAGCAAATTAACTGATCAAGATTCAAGCTCAGGGGACTTTGGGTATCATTATCAAGGATTGCCAAATACCTTTGTCCTATGCTGCGAACTGCTAACAAATTCATCTGCGATGTTCTCTAGCTTGATGGTGTCAGTGAGAGCTTTGTGAAAGTGTAACACCATTAGGTGATTTAATCTCACCTGGCTCATTGTGCTTCGTAGATAGATTTTAATCCTACGGAGAGCGCTAAATGTACGTTCGGAAGTTGCACTGTTAAAGTGCAACTGTACTTTATGATGTCCAAAATTGTCGGCAGAATTTGAACTGTTGAATAGAAGTTTAGAAATTCCGTGCAAAAAATAGACAATTGATAGGGTAATAGCTTTGGATGGAAGTCATCTTTATAAAACTTGCAGACAAACTCAAAATCTATCTGGACTTCATCTTCCGTTCTTTAAATCCCTTCACGCAGATGTGGCAGTATGACAAGTCTTTACCTTCATCATAGTGAAGAAATGGCCATGTCTTAAACCTGACATCAGTGCAGCCTGAAACGATCGCAAGACAGGATATCTTTCTCCAAATGAACGCTTAGGGAACGTCAGGCCCATAGGGTGGTGCGGGATGTCGGGGATCTGAGGCAGATCATTTATTGAGAGCAAAGAGTTGTACAGCAGGAAATTCATACAATGGTTAAAGTACGACTATGAATTAATGTAATTATTGTAATGTGAGACTAACCCGTTCAAATAGTTATAGACGATCGATAATTGAGCAGAAGGAATTCATACAAGACTATGAATAAATGCACAATGACATCAGACACGCCCACATATTAGGCACGCCCATTTTGGGACCGAAAGTTGGTGCGGCACCGTGTGCGCCGGGCCTGCAGTGCTAGTGCATGGCGTCGGAACCGGTCCGGCAGGTCCGGCGGCCGCCGGACCAATATTTTCCTAAAATAAATATTATTATGAATGAATTAACTGAAAAGGGCTGACGCCGTTTCGCATGCATCTAATTATTTCCTGTTACGTCTGTCATTGTGCAAGCACGAATCATAGATACTCTAAAGTATCTATGCACGAATGAAGTGTTAACTTGCAATGATAATGCACATGTATAACAATGTTGGAGGTCATCTGATAATGATAATATCGTCCGTCCCTTGGTCTGCAGTAGATATTTCATCCGTCTAAGTCGTTTCCGTAACGAACACCGCCTTAGCCAGTTTGGTCATTTTATGTATATGTATGCATGTGTTTGAAGCATTTCAAATGTACCAATCGCAATTTCGAATTCAAAGCATGATTTTTGGGCGGCGAACTACAGTGAAATTCCTTATGGTTTAGGACGTTAATAATGCATAATTTCCAAAGCTTCTGAGGCGGAGCCCCAGAACCCGATAGGGGAGCTTACAGCGCTCCCCCATACCCCCTTACTGGGCGGGAGGGGGTTACACCCCCTCCCTCACCCACCCCCTTCATTATTTATTCATTTGCCGGACCAATGTTTTGTACCTTCCGACGCCCATGTTAAATAGTGTAGGCCAATAACTGCAAATGTCGGGTCGCCTCACGTGCCCGTAAATGAAGGTAAAAACTACATGTACGTCACGTGTACGGTACTACAATAATTTTACGATTGTGTAATTACGCGATACATGTAGCCATCTTTAGCCTCTGCCTTCGGTGCCAACCCCCACTTCTGCCTTATTTGTTGCACACCATTTACATTCTTATCAACGCTGCATGGGCGATGCCATCATCATGGCCAGGATATGCGAGATAATGATTCGACTCGCTCGCATGCTGTAGTTAATTAATTGGGCGATTTAATTTGATTTGATAATGGATTTGGAAGGTATGACCACGCCTATTCACGAGGAGCAAGAGAAACGTGTTGTCATTGACTATTGACTAAGTAATTAGACAGCAGCCCTAATTGTATTCATGCGAAACAGTTTGTTTCGTTACTATAGTTTCTTGTTGCTCTACCTAAATAGCTGGTACAGTCTACCTAAACAAGTGAGGCCACAATGCACCTCTAAAATAGTTGTAAACAACAAAACGTCTTCAAGTGAAAAAACACGTATATGAACGTGTATGCACGGAGCATTAAAGCTGCGCGCACATAACTGGTTCAGGGGGGAGACGTACTATTGATTAGTACAGTTTTTGTTGGAGTCCTTTGTCAGGTTGCCATGCTCACAGAGCTAACTAGCCAGCCAATTATAAACATGGCTCTGTGCTCCAATGAGGGATGAACTACTATATGAAGCCGGTTGTGGATATGCAAAAAACACCCCAAAAGAAAACGGGTGTTCAATTATTTTAGTCAGTTGCGTTACAACCAACTGACTAATTAATCACCCGTGATCGCCTATACATGTGATTCCCCCACCCCCATCCTCTAAATAGGTGAAGTGATATACTGTAGTTGAACCAGATGACTTCTTGTTGATATGGCTCATTGTTGCTCTAACAGTCTAACGGGCAGATGTTAGATAGACTACCTAAACACCTGAGACCACACTGTACCAAATAGTTGTCAACAACAAAATGTCTTCAAAGTGAACATCATGCATCAGTGGCTATATATACAGTTAAAAAGTTACATGCACGTATCACTTTCTTTAGAATGGCTTAACATCAATAAGGAACTGAACTGTGTGTGTGTGTGTGTGTGTGTGTGTATGTGTGTGCGTGTGCGTGTGCACGTGTGTGGTGTGTGTGTACGTGCGCACGTGTGGTGTGTGTGTGTACGTGCATGTGTGTGTGTGTGTACGTGCGCGCATGTGGTGTGTATGTCAGTAATTACGTAACCCTCTTCTTACCTATCTCTCCTGCCAGTTTGGTGCTCTCACTCCATTGGAGCCTAGGCTGGGGAAGAAGCTGATAGAGCCCCTCACCAGCCTCATCCCCAGCACCACAGCCATGTCCCTCCTCTACGAGTGCATTACCACTGTCATCTCTGGAATGCCCAACCATGCCCCCTCCATGCAGTTGTGTGTGTGTGTGTGTGTTTCTTTGCTGTCATGTGATTGTTGTGTGACCTTCCTATCCTGCAGTTGTGCGTGACCAAGCTGAAGTTGTTTGTTGAAGACACAGACCAGAATTGTACGTTTTGCATGTGTGCAACAGATCCATGGTAGTAGGACTGGGGGGGAGGGTTGGTAATGTGTGTGTGTGTGTTTTGTGTGTGTGTGTTGTGCACATGTATGTGTGTGTGTGTGTGTGGGGGGGGGGGGGGTTAGTAATTGTAGTTTTCTTTGGTACCAAATAAGTTGGAATAGGGTTGTAGAGGAGGACTTTACATGTATGTGTTCAAATATGAAGTTGCAGCGTGGTATGGACATTGATGTATCAGCATTTTGTTAATCTATTTGAAACGTTATGTTGCTTTGGTTGCCAAGTGATGAGCACAGTATTGTGAGACCACACCCTCCCCAATGGGTGTGAGTGGGGTCATGTGATTAGTTCTATACAATTGTTCCTCCTGATGGCAACCATAGCAGCGGTACAAGTCATCAGCAACTTGACTGTTTGCAAAATTGGGAAGGGTTTGCATAATTGGGTTTGGATGGTGTGCACTATCTGGAAGCCTTTGTATGTTACGCCAGAAGAAGCAACAGGATCAACGATGGAGG
Source organism: Ephydatia muelleri (assembly GCA_013339895.1). Classification (NCBI taxonomy): domain Eukaryota; kingdom Metazoa; phylum Porifera; class Demospongiae; order Spongillida; family Spongillidae; genus Ephydatia; species Ephydatia muelleri. Next base: position 2,637,253 of record JABACO010000017.1, read on the forward strand.
GTGTGGTCAATTTAGAAGTGGAGCGTACATGGTTGAGGTGTAATGGCTTCTTCAAAGGCCCCCCTCCCCCTTCATGTCATTACCCTTCCTACCTTTGGGTTTTGCTGTATTCATGGCGTGGCTGGGATTTGTGCAAGTCTGGCTGTGTGTGGACCTGCATTCATGAATATAGGCATCTCTCTTCTTATTTGGGTGTGATTTTTAGACACTGAATATGTGTGCTGTGAATGGACCTAAAGAGGTCTTGTAAGGAAATTGTGTTAAGGGGCGTTGGTCATCAGGTTGTGTCATGCATAAATGTACCCTTCGTGGAGAGTGCTAAAGAGATAGTACCGTGCAGAGGGAGGTTTTGTGGTGTGTGTGTGTGTGTGTTTTTGTGTGTGTGTGTGTGTGTGTGTCTGTTTTTTTTTATGTTTATTGCTGGTGCAGGTAACAGTGTATTTCTAATAAAAACCTTCATTGTTTACCCGAAATTCTGAGCTGATCAAACTTCGGGCTTTGTGCGAGTGTGTGGGGAGGGGGAAGTGTAGAGTGAGTGTGAAGTGAGGAGAGGTTGGTGAGGTTGATAAGGTAAGGGAGGAGGTGTTGTAAGCATGCTGTGTGTGGTTAGTTATCTTGATGCCCACTCTTGAAGCTTTGAGGACCACTCTGAACTCTTTTTTCTCCTTTTCTAGTGAAGTATCTTGGTCTCCAGGCTATGTCCAAGATACTGGTCCATCAACCCAAAGCTGTGCTGCAACACAAGTGAGTACTGTGTGTGTGTGTGTGTGTGTGTGTGTGTGTGTGTGTGTGTGTGGGTGTGGTGAATGTGTCTGTGTGCGTGGGTGTGGTGAATATGTCTGTATGTGTGGGTGTGCGGTGAATGTGTGTCTGTGTGTGTGAATGTGTGGGTGCATATCTGTGTGAATATGAATGTGTGTGAATGTGTGTATTCAGAATGGGTGTTGCTGTATATGCTCATCTATTTATTATTTTAATTTATAATTCATTAAAATGTCATCACAGAGGTACATGTAGATGAAGATAGGGGCGGGGCTCCGTGGGAGGGTCTCTGATCTCATCCTGCATCTGTGCCATTGATAGTATGCATTGGAATCTGGCTGGTGGTTGTTTAGAATACTAACATATTGTGCTGTAGAAGGATGGTATTGCCTTTTGTGTTGGAGGGTGTGGTTATTGTGTCCTCGTTATGCCTCTTCTGTGGCACATTAATCACTCCCACACCTCCATCCCACCACACACTGTATGTATACATTTGTATACATTTATAACATGTATATGCACAGCTGATCCCATATTCGTCTATGCACACACACACACACACACACACGCCATTCTCACAGGACCTGATTGTGGAGTGTCTGGATGACAGAGATGAGTCCATTCGCAGGAGAGCTCTGGACCTGATATCTGGAATGGTCACCAAGAAGACCCTCCCAGAGATTGTGAAGAAACTGATGAGCCACGTGAATGAAACTGAAAGTGCCTGTGAGTAGAAATCACCACATAGTTAAAGTCCCTAGGAGTAAAATCCTGTAATTACCATGATTGTGAAAGTGTCTGTGTGTAGAACCCTGTAATTGCCGTGATTGTGAAAGTCCTAAGAGTAAAACCCTGTAACTACCATGATTAGATTTCCTATTCACATGTCTGTTGGCATTTGTTAGAAGAGGAGACGTTGCATTGATTGTTGTAAATAGATGTGTGGGTGTTTGGTGTGCTGTAATTAAGGTATTTCTCCCTACTCTTTCCCTGTCGCAGCATATCGCGATGAAATACTCTCCAAAGTCATATCCATTTGCAGCCAGGGCAGCTATCAGCATGTCACCAGCTTTGAGTGGTAAGGAAGCCATGTTTATATCCTTATTGCGTCACAACATATTCAGATATAAAAACAGCTACTGCTACTATGTATGTTAGTTTTTATATTTAATGCAGACTTTAAGCTATTTGGTTTCCTAATAAAAGTCCTCCCATTTCCATGTGCATGATTGCTGCTGTACCAAAGTTGCTACTGTCTCCTCCCCCCTCCCCCCCCCCCCCCCCTCCCTCCTGGATTAGGTACCTGACAGTGTTGGTGGAGATGATCAAGTTTGAAGGGACCAAGAAGGGGCAGGAGATAGCAGCACAGATGCTGGACGTCACCATCAGGGTCAGAGATGTTCGTCCATTTGCTGTGAAACAGATGGTAAGCATATCGGTCTACCTGAGGGGGAAACTGTATTGCGACAGTTGATGTTGGTAGTTTAAGCATTTATTATGGTGTGTGTTTGTCTATGTGTCTGTGTGTCTCTGGTTATGGGTTGCATCTCATAAATACACTTCGTGAAGTATGCAGCATGCGATTGGTTGGACTTCCATGCACTTATCCATCACTACTTACGTGTACACACATACCGTGCTGCATCCACTACTAAGCTACATTGCACATACACCAGTGGATCCACTACTAAGCTATATTGCACATACACCAGTGGATCCACTACTAAGCTACATTGCACATACACCAGTGGATCCACTACTAAGCTACATTGCACATACACCAGTGGATCCACTACTAAGCTACATTGCACATACACCAGTGTATCCACTACTAAGCTACATTGCACATACACCAGTGTACTGCATTGCCGTCCTTGTGAAGGCTGGTCCATTCGTTGAAGCTTGTCTCTCTTGTTTGTTGGCTAGCTTGCAATCCTGAGCAACACGCACCTCTTCACTGGGGGCAGCCAGAAGGACGGGGTCTGTGAGGTGCTGTACGCGGCAGCCTGGATCGTGGGGGAGTTCTGCGAGCACGTGGCGGACCCCCGCATCCCCCTGGACATCCTCCTTAACCCCAAGGTGACTGCCCTCCCCGGCCACATCCAGGCGGTCTTTATTCAGAATATCATCAAGCTGTATGCCAGTATACTGGTCAAAGCCGAGGCTGAGGTATGTGTTGGTGTGTGTGGATGAAGGTAGAAGGGTTAAGTGGTTAAGTTGATTTAGATGTGTGTACGTAGGGGGGGTCCATGAAAGGATTGAAGGGGTTAAGTTTGCATGTAAATTAATGAGTTATGTCTGAATAGGAGGATTGATGGGGTTAAGGTAGTTCTTTGGTTTATGTCACTTAATCCCTAAGGTTCAGATTTATAGATGGATGGATTGTAGGTGTTAAACAACTCTACAGTACATGTTGACATATTGGGTCCTTTTTGTACAGAAAGACTGGTGTGTGTTTTAGTCTTGTCATCGTTACGTAAAAATAAGGTTAAACACCATTAGAAAATAGACCGTTGTGTTACCATTGGTTTTGTTTCCAGGGCAATGTGAAGGACGTGGAGGATGTGGGTGGGATGTTGGTGGAGAAGCTTCCTGTGTTCCTTCAGAGCAGTGACCTGGAAGTGCAGGAGAGGGTGAGTGCTGTGGGTGTGGCATTGGGCGTGGTCCAAAAACCCTTTAATTTTAAATGTGTTTTTTATTACTGATACGTGGTGGAAGGGGGAGGAGGGATGGGAGAAAGTGTTTTAATGGATGAAAGTTGTGCGTTGCTGGCGTCTTTCTACTCCTGATCTTATTGTAAAAGGAGTAATTGTATTCTTTCTATGGCACGCGAAAGGGGTACACAGTAAACCGTTTTATATCATTCATCCATTCGTGGCCTTTTGTCAGTATTTATTTTCATATGCAGTTGATGTGTACGGTGTATTCTATCTACGGCACGTGCTTTTCTGGTTACTAAAAAACAAGACTTGCATGCATTTACTCACATGTACAAGTAATTATTTTAATCCGGTAGTGGCCATGGGCCTACTCTCATTATGGACATGGGGCTACTCTCATTATGGCCATGGGGTTACTCTCATTATGGACATGAGTTACTCTCATTATGGCCATGGGGTTGCTCTCATTATGGACATGGGGCTACTCTCATTATGGACATGAGTTACTCTCATTATGGCCATGGGGTTACTCTCATTATGGACATGGGGTTGCTTATAACAGCAAATAGGCGCAGTTGTTGCTACTTGCGTTGCTATGGGCACGGACAGCTGCTATTTCCTGTGCGCTCTGTGTATCTCCAGGCATGCTGCATCATTCAGCTGATGAAGTACATAGTGAAGCTTCAGGAGAAGGGAGCGTCTGTGGCCACTGAACTGAAGAGTTTGTTTGCCGGAGAACTTAACCCTGTGGCTCCCAAGGCACAGAAGAAAGTACCCGTGCCTGAAGGGTATGTGTGTGGGTGTGGGTGTGTTGTGTATCCATGCTGTGGTGTACAGTCGATGAATGGTTGCCAAGATGATGACAAGTCATTGGACACTGAGACCCTACCCCCCTTGTAGGGGGAGGAGTCATGTGATTCTGTTGTTCAATTGTTCCTGCTGATGGCTATCATCTTGCATGTTGTAAGGCATGAGGGGCTTTCCCTCATTGTCATCCATCATTAACTGTTTGCATTGTTAAAAATTATTCACCCTTCCTGTTATACATCTGTCAATGGACTCTATACTCTGATGTCATCCATCATTAACTGTTTGCATTGTTAAAAATTATTCACCCTTCCTGTTATACTACACTGCCATCTGTCAATGGACTCTATAGTCTGATAATATGATGTCTATGCAAATGGAGTATATTATAGTATACTAGTAGTATACTATTCTGTACAATTAGCCATCATGTCACATTCCAAATATGACATTTGCCAGAGGTCAGTATGATTACGTGGAGGTGTGGCATGATGCTGTTAGCCCCTCCCATCGTGAGTGTGAGGGTGTGGTTACATTTAGCCCCTCCCATCTCAAGTGGGTGTGTGGTTAGTTAGCCCCTCCCACCTTGAGTATGAGGGTGTGGTTACAGTTAGCCCCTCCTATATCGTGTGGAGGTGTGGCTACAGTTAGCCCCTTCCATCTTGAGCCTTCCCTCTCCTTTCCTATTGACCTTGCCTCTTCCCCAGACTGGACCTGGACAAGTGGATCAACGAGCCCCCCTCAGAGGAGGTGAAGCTTAAGTTGGAGAGTCTGGACAGCTTTCTGGACTCTGCCCCTTCAAAGTTTGAGAACGATAAGCCGCACCATCGCGGCCTGGACTTCACACCTGCTACTGCCTCTTCCAGTGATAGCCCTAAGCTGAAGAAGAAGGGAAAGAAGGAGGAAGAGGAGGAGGGGGATGAGGAAACCAAGAAAGTGAGTGGTTTGTGTGTGTGTGGGTGCATGTAGTTAGCATTTTGATTGGTACATGTACTGGGCTATGGAAATGGCTAACTATATTATATCTCTATTTGTTACAATGTGTAGTTGGTCTAATTATATGCCTTCAGACGAAAAGGTGAATACAAATCAATAGTTACACCTTGGGGGTTGGCAGATGCTTGCGACACCATTGGGCGTGGCTTCTACTGCTTGTTGCTACATTGTAAAACTAAATATTGCATGTAACTACTCACTTTGATGTCATAACTACTGGCTTGGTTCTGCAGCGTCGCGAGCAAAGGCTTCAGGACCAGCAGAGCAACCCGAACTACCTCAAGGAGACCCCCAAGTCTCTGGCGTCCAAGAAGGGACCGCTGGTGGAGCCTCCCCCTCACTCTGATGCTGACCTGGTGGCCATTCCAGTGAAGTCTCTGGACCTTGGCATCCCATTGGTCATTGGTACGTTACCTTGGAAACCCATTGGCGACCAATGGATGCCCTTTAAGCATGTGGTGTTGGGATCTTGGGTGTCCTGTTTTCATCCAGATGGTCAGATTTCTTTTGGAAAGAAAAACACAAACAGTTGGGGGGGGGGGGGGAAGTGTGTGTATGTGCCTGGGAGGTGGAGGGAGAAGGGGTGTGGTAGTTTCATTGCCTTCCAGTACAGTTGTGCCTTGTATAGCTTCTGAATGTCCTTTCCTAGCACCAATCATGTAGACCTGTACTGTTTCTGTACTGTTTCGGTATTGTTGCAATCGTGTAGACCTGTATTGTTGTTTGATTTGTGTCCTCTTCTCCCCTCCAGAGGACATAAACACCGTCCAGCCCAAGAAGAAGGGCAAGAAGGGGAAGAAAGGAAAGAAGGGGAGGAAGGGGGAGGAGAGCGAGGAGGAAGTGGTTGTCTCCAGACCCAAGGTGGACGTACGTGCTGGAGAGATGCCTGAGGGAGCCAGGTCCTCTGGGGAGGAGGAGGAAGGAGAGGGAGGCAAGGATGTCTTCAAGCAGCTGGACATGGACCTGGATGCGTAAGTCGTGCGTGTGCGTGCGTGTGTGTGTGTGTGGGTGTTAGTGTGCGTGTGTGTGCATGTCTGCACTTGCTAATGGTACAATTCAAGCAAATGGTTGCCAAGTGATGACTACTGTATAGTGAAGCCACGCCCACCTTGTGTGGGTGTGCTTACATGATATTCTGTACAATTGTTCCTCCTGATGGCAACAGTATTTGATTAGTGTAGCCAGATGTAGTGGCGAGAGGGAGGGTGTTTGTTATGAGACAAGTACATGCAAGTATAAGTGTTATGAGATAAGTGTGCTTCATTGTTGACCAGATGTAGGATGTTTGTAAGTCTCCTTTGCTCTGTTCCCCAGACCTCTGCGAGATGACGAGGCACTTCCTGTCAGGAAACACCGCGAGGTTACAGGAACTGGGGAGGAGGGAGAGGTGAGGGTGTGGGCAAGTGCCATTGAGTGTGGGTGGTGAGTGCGAGTATGTTGCTTTGGTTGCCAAGTGATGAGCACAGTATTGTGAGACCACACCCTCCCCAATGGGTGTGGGTGTGGTCATGTGATTAGTTCTATACAATTGTTCCTCCTGATGGCAACCATAGCAACAGTATAGTCCGTGGAGCGTCAGCAACTTGGATGTAGATTAAAGCTTAGTGCGTATTGGTTTTAATGGATGGAATGTGCAATCTACGGTGTGTTTGCATGCGTCTCTGTGTGGATAGATCTCTGCATTGAGGTTCTTTGTACCTTTGCAGACCAAGAAGAAGAAAAAAGATTCTAAGAAGAAAAAGGTGAGCATTAATTAGAATATGATGCTGGGTGTGGCCACCTAAGCACCATGCATGCCCATTATATATGGAGGGAGACACAAAGTTGTTCCAAGTCAAAAGAGAAAGCTCGCACATGTTACATGATGTAATGGTGTACCTCATCCCCAGGGCAAGCACCACAAGGATGGGGAGGAGGAGAAGGAGGAGGAGGGAGGGGACAAGGCTCCCAAGGAGGCTTCAGAAGAGAAGACCAGCTCTCCTCAAGTGAAGGCGAAGAAGGAACACAAGAAGTCCAGCAAGAAGGCTAAAGGTACACATCCACAGAAGATTTGGGAGGTAGGGAAGGGTAAAAGGTTCTTTCTGCTTGCTGTGGATGTGTCGCTTTTAATTTTTGAACTTTGTCGGAAGCTCGTGGCCTTGCTTCAGTGCCTCTCGTGTGATGCTCATTGCTGTGCATTGATGCTCACGTGTCTGTTGGCTCTTGGGATGCACACATCATCATATGATGCTCACGTGGTAATGTGATGCTCATGTGACTGCTGCTCTTGACCTATCAGGTGGTGGTGACTCCTCGGCCCTTATTGATGTTGGGGTAGTCGACGTTGGGGTAGCCTCTACTACTCCAGTAGTTGCTCCTGTTGAGGACCTACCCCCGGTCAAGGGGGAGGTGCCCAAGGACCAGATGGATGACCTTGAGTTCTGGCTGACCGATTCAAAGGCTGCCGCTCCCAAGGAGGAGCCCAAGCCTTCTCCTCCCCAGGCCCTCAAGGTGGAGAAGAAGGCGGAGGAAGGTGCCAAGAAGGCGGAGCTTAGTGCCAAGACGGAGAGTCCCGAGTCCAAACCTAAGGAGAAGGTGAGTGTGTGGGAGAGGAGGGAGACAAGTGGGGAAGTGGGTGGAGTATTAGCTAGCTGTGTGTGGTGTGTGTGTGTGTGTGTGTGTGTGTGTATGTGTGTGTGTGTGTGTGTGTGTTGGTAGCTAATTGTGCATCCTAAGGACTCCTGGTTGCTAAGTGATGAGTACCGTATAGTGAAGTCGTGCCCACCTTGTGTGGGTGTGGTCTTGTGATAACTTAATACAATTGTTCCTCCTGATGGCAACCATGGCAACAATATTTGTTTTGTGGAGGGGGGAGGGTGTTTGTTAAGAGATATAGGTGCATTAGTTTAAGATGGAGGGGTGGGAGTGGTGAGGGTATGAAGAGGAAGTAAGGAACCTCACAATGCAGGGAGGTCATTATTCTGTCGTGTTGCTATCTTCAGCATAGCAAGAAGGGGAAAGAGAAGGGGAAGAAGTCCAAGAGCAAAACAAATGGAGACGTCAAGGAGGGGGCGGAGCCTTCTCAGCCCGCCATCAGTACACTGCTGGACTTTGACCTTGGCCTGGCCGCTCCTGTACCAGTGGCCACGAGGTTCAAGCCACTGGCCGAAGATGGCAACCTTAAGATGGTGTGTGTGTGTGTGTGTGTGTGCGTGTGCGTGTGTGTGTGTGTGTGTGTGTGCGTGTGTGTGCTGGGCAGTATACTAGCTGGTGTGGTTTTTTGTTTCTCTCCCTCCACCAGACGTGTGAAGTTCGTACCAATCCTCTGTACAATGGTCAGGTGATTGTTGCTGTGGTGTTCAGGTACGCTATGCTGTCCATCCGTGTGCTGAGCTTATGGTGATGTGTGAAGGGTATGAGGGAGATGGTTACAGGGGTATGAGGGAGATGATTACAGGGGTATGAGGGAGATGTTTACAGGGGTACGAGGGAGATGGTTACAGGGGTATGAGGGAGATGGTTACAGGGGTATGAGGGAGATGGTTACAGGGGTATGAGGGAGATGGTTACAGGGGAGTGTAGTTTTGCCGTAATGTGTTGCTGGAGATGGTCTTGAAGCTCTGTTCTGAAATATTTAGGTTATGATTATAACCATTGAATTTGAGAAGGCTAAACATTTTATCAGCATACTGCTTCATATCAACATTTGATTATGTAACATTTCACCCCACCCAACCCTACATCCAACTGTTTCTCCAGTGCAGAACAGGTTTAGTGTGCTTTTTGCAATATTTTAACACCCTTTTCCCTCCTTTCCCTCCACCCTCTCCTCTCCTTCCTCTCCCCCTCCTTCCCTCATACATTCTTTTGCAGCAACAAGACGTCTGACCAGCTGGTGTCTTTGGACTTCAATGTGCTCGACTCGCTGTCCACCAAGCTGGATAGGCCCGTACGTTGTTTAGTACTGCTGTGCACCCTGCCAAGGTCATCACATCCCTCTTTCCCCCTCTCCCCCCCCCCCCACACACACATACACATGCACCCACACATATACACCACGGCATCACCCTTATAACGCATGCCATTTCACAGTTGGGGGTGTCGCCTCACGATGGCATTCCAGTGCCATTCGTGCTCCTACCTGGTGAGTTGGTTTCAAGGTTTGGACGATCCATTTAAGACTCTTCCTCCCCATCCATACAGGAATGGCAAATGAGTGTCACTTCACCTTCCAGGTCCAGAACGTGACTGTTCCCCAGAAGCTACGGGGAACCACCACCTACATGAGAAAGGTGGGTGCGGGGAGGAGGAGTGTGTGGATTATTTGCTGATGTGTTGCTACATGTATGTGGGTGCCTATTTTGCTGCGTGAACTTCTTTCTTGCCACTGGGTGTTCAGCTCCAGGATGGCACACACAGTGACAAGGTGGACTTCAGGGTTGAGTTCCCCTGCTCATCATTCATCTGTCCAGTCCCTGTTGCCCAATGAGTGTGTGTGTGTGTGGGGGGGACTATCAATGTAAAAATTCGATCTTAAAAATTGATGGATATGTCAATTGATTATATACTGGCAGGTGTGTATTGGCTTACGATCCTTCACCTGTTTAAATAGTCATGTCTCCTTAGTTAATTATTATTATGTCTCCCGTAGCGACGAGTTTGCAAAGCTGCTGTCGGGTGGTTCGCTGTGTGAGACCAAATCCCTTAAGGTAAGAGGGAGTGTGGCCATGTGAGGGGTATATAAGGTGTTCAGTGAGGGTGAACTTACGGTGTATGTAGTTGACTTGCGATGAAACAAAATCAGTATTGTGATGAATATTCCATATTAAAGAGGGGTATCTTATGCGATTATAACAAGACTATCAAATATAGCAACCATTTAACCCATAGACTAGTTGCCCAGTGGGGAATTCCCATTAATTCTCCTAACACCACACTCAGGCTGCATTGAGCAAGACAGCCGACTACGATTCAGCCCTGGCAGCCATTGCCAGCGGCTTCACCTGGTGGTGTTGGAGAAGATTGAGAACAGTGCCTCACTCCATGGCACATCTGTTGCCAACCACCACGTGTGTCTCCTGGTCAAATCGACTGTGAGTTATGCTTCCTTCCAATTGATAAATGATTTATTACTGTGGCTATTTCAGGGAGATGGGTCGCTGTCTATTAATGCCAAGGGCGGTGATGCAACTCTTGTATCGAACTTGCTGGATGAAGTGAAAGCTTTTCTATGAACATTCTATTAACTGTTTGTGTGTCAAATTTCTGTAGCATTGTTAGGAGATTTAGGATAGAAAGGTATATTGGCTTCAGCTTTGAATTGTAATGGATTGTAGGGAAGGGCTTTTGGGCATTTTACTGAGTGTTTGTGAATATAGCTACAATACAGGTTATTTGAAAGCTCACTATGGACGTTGTCTTGATATGGTGGGCATCACGTAATACAGGGTGACCCACAATGAATACAAGTAGATGTGTGGGGGTATTGGTCATTAATAACCAGTTAAATAGGAACAATTATATCTAGTGAATTCTAATTGTAAGAAGAAGCTGTCAAATTGAAGACTTTCAGTTGTTTGAAAGAGGTTCTGCTGACAAGGTCAGACTGTGATCAGCCCCCCAACCCCTACATCCTCCTCTGGTCAGTGCTTGCACCTTTATCATAAAGAGGTAGGTACCAAACAGCCATCTATGTTGGCTTGGTATATCAGCAGAATCCCAATGTTGCTATGGTGCCCTATTTTTGGGGCACCATGCAACAGCGTGTCATCAGACAAACAATATCAGCAATGTACTGGATACTCAATTCGTAGACATTAAGTGTTCAATGTGAAGCTGGAAGTGGCCGGGTTGAGTCATGACCACTGACATTAGCAAGACCAGCTGATATATTGTTACTGCAGCAAATAATTGGTTTCAACTCTAACATTATTCCCGAATCAGGACTCGCAGAGAGATCTGCAGAGGTCACAAAACACTGAAAATCACCCAATATCTGTGCACCTCTAGCTGTTGAAGCCTGGGGCATTGACCTACATGTAAAGTTACAATTATTCTGCAAAAACACATACAAACTCTCCCCCCACACACCACTGGATGCCAGAATACAGCAAAATCAGCAGCCAAAGAAAAACAGCACACTAAATGCATAGTACTAGTTTTTTTATTCTGTTCATACAAGAATCCATAGAAGATTCTCTTATCTTGGTTGCAGGCAGCTACAATCGAAATACCAATGATGCATCAACCTTTCCACTGTACAACTGTCCCATGATGGCCACCTCTGCAGCCACACTGAACTGGTACACACCATTAGGATTGAGGTTGTTGATGTCTCCAGAGGTGGTACATGGTGAGAAGCTCTGACTGTGGTATCCCTCTGACTGATTATTCGGAAGAGAACGATAATACACTGTGTACCCTGTAAGATAGCCATCTGAAGGGAGTTTGACAGCCAGCCAGGACACTCGGACACATGTTGTGTTCATGGCTGACACCACTAATCCAGTCACATCAGCTAATAGGTAAGTTAACAGAATACATAAGTCATTAAGTGCACTGTACAAGTATATATGCATGTACTCACGTATAGCTGCAGTACTGCTTTGCACTTGTTGTGGTGTCCCTATTCCTGTCGTGATGTAAGCAGTGACTGAGAAGGTGTAGGTGGTGTTAGGTAGCAGCCCCATAATTGTCACTGTGGGGCTGGTAGGGTTGTAGGTGTTCACTACTTCATCGGTGGAGTAGGTGACCTGATACATGATGATAACCCTATTGGGGTCAGGAGGAGGTTGCCATGTGAGTGTGATGGTTGTGAAAGTATTCTTGGTGGCTTGGAGCCCAGTCACTGGCCCAAGTACTACATGTAGGATAGATTAAAATGAATTATTCTTTAATTCTCAATATAATCTATAATAATGAAACTGACTGAAAATGGATATTGTAGCTTTCTGAGATGGCAGATAAGCACCCACAGCTATGACAAAGATGTTGTACTGAACCCCAACTTGAAGGTTGGTTAGGACATAAAAAGTAGAAGTGGTTGAACCTCTCCTAGTACTTGGGCCTCCATTAGCCACATAGTAGATATCATATCTGATCACTGGACCACCTGAGGTTGGTACAATCCAAAATACACTGACAGATGTGGGACCAGACTGCACAGCAGTGACACCAGTGGGTGGGCCAGGAGGAGCTGTATAGAGGTACATGTCTATAGGTACAAGACAGCCTTCATAGGCACTACTTACCGTGTACAGTGAGGGATGAGGTAGTGGACTTTGGATTGAGAGTAAACCATCCACACACTGGTGAGCAGGTAGTGGTGACAGTGCATGTGTACATCCCATATGCTCTCCCAGTCACAGTCAGGATGTTGTTGTAAGTAGATGTTGGTCGGTCTGTCACTATCTGAGAGGAAGTACTACTCACTGGACTTCCATTAATGGTCCACAGCACATCTGTAGGAGGAGAACCAGTGCTGGTGCAGGTCAACTGGAACACTGGTGGATCAACATTTGTAGGTGTTAAAAGCTGAAACTGGACACCTCCTGTGATGTTAGGACCATCTGTGGGAGAGTCAACACTTCCATAACACATGTCACATACTTTCCTCTGTACTTACAAGTGGCTGCTACTGAGAGTGCATAGTTGTAAACATTTGACGTTGGCAGATTGACTGATGCTGCAGCTGCTAGTGTGGGATCACTGTACATACCAACACAGAGTGTCATGGTGGTAATAGTATAACATTGAACACCATGTGGGAAGACAGAAGGAGTTCCACGATACAGCTCTACTCCTCCTGACACATTTCGTTGACCATAACCTCCAGGAGTAGATACAGGGTCTGGTGTTGCTAGGGGAAACAGAACTCCATTTGGTTGATACCACTGTCCACCTGTTATTCCCTGGCACACCAGAGGATACTGTGTTCCATTTGGTGCACTCACTCTCTGCAGAACTACTGAGAGGGACACCAGACTGTTGTTTCTTACAATTTGTCCATTCCAGGTGATGATGGGAGAGTCCTCTGAGGGTGGTTATGACCTGTCACCATTTATCGCTTTTAATTACACCACATGAGCATTGCATATACAATACACACTGCTGTGTGTTAATTGGCCATGCTGATTAATGTGTTAATCTTTGACCTCCCTCCCAATACCCAGAGATAGAGGGAGATAAAAGCCTCCCCGCCCCCCCCCCCTCCCCCCACGGAAGATCCTCATAAAAATTAGTTTTTGAACCAAGCGTATCTCCATAACCATACACTCTTAGCACCATGTTTTTCGAACTACAACGGGGAAACCATTTCTCTACAGAGTTTGTTCACTCTAGCCATGATCAGATGATCAGATAACTAGTGTAATTTAGAATGGTCGTATTTATCCAACGGCACATCGCAAAATGAGCAGCGCTCTGGGATAGGTAGTACAATTCATCCTGCAACATGTATGAGATGCCTTTGTGCCATTTACCTTTTGCATTGCTGTTGTACACCTTGATAACTCTATACACAGACTTTCATTACACTATTTTGTTTTGGTGCTTGAGCGTTTGGCCCTGTCTTGACATGTCAGTTCAGACAACATGATCAATGCAACAATGGAATTGTATACAGAATTGACGGGAAAACATAAGTTACAACAAATCAGAACAGGACCAAATACTCAACGATTGAAAAAAAAAATGGCAGTCCAAATGTTTCTGTATGGAGTTATCAAAGTGTGACAAAGGTAAATGGCACAAAGGCATCTCATACGTTTTGCAGGATGATTGCACTACATATCCCAGAATGCTGCTCATTTGTGAAGTGCCGTTAAGAGATATGGCAGTTCCAAATCACACTATTTATCATATCATGACAAGGGGAACAAACTTTGGAATGAAGTAACCAATATAAATTAGTTTTTGAACCAAGCGTATCTCCATAACCATACACTCTTAGCACCATGTTTTAGCATATCCACTATGTGGCTAATGGAGGCATACATTTTAGTGTTGAACTTGGCGTATATTGATTCAGCACCCTGCTTGCCCATTTGTCTGCATCCTGCCTGGTGCAGTGATAGCGATTCTACACTATGATATTCAAGAATGTGAATTATTACTGTTCTGCCAATTCCTTGGAATTCTTGATCAAAAGCGGCAGAACATGCACACATGCACACATGCATGCATGCATCCTCGCTTACACACAATTGTATACACATACTACTGCACACATACATATCATACATACACACAAATGTATTGAAAGTTTCACTAGAAACCCATATAGGATTTGACCCCTATGAAGTCATTAAAAACACGACTTGCTTCTAATGAGACTTGGGACGATTGGATCATTTCTTGCTGTTTAAATTGAACAAGATTACAAAAATGAGGAGTTTCATTGTTGTTTTATGTGGCAAAACACGTGGTTGTAGATAACATTCCCTGGCACACCAGAGGATATAGTGAAGTCATTAAAACACATATCATGACAGTCTAGTATTTGATTGGCAGTGTGAAAAAATCATTGTGAGCTAATATAGCATACTGAAACTATCTTTATATGTACATTTGTATATTTCTATCTTTATATGTACTGCAAACAGTGTTCTCTATTTATATATACGAACTAGGTCTATAGTACATGGTGTCGGAGTGGTGCATGCAGTAATGAGCCCATCTAAAGACCGATCACGTGCATATTGTGTAAGGTCCTCCGTGTATCTGGCCATGGCAAAGTACAGTGGAAGCTCAAACTGCTGAGGAAGCCAAAAGTTTATCCAAAGCTGAGTCATGTGACTGGAAGCCCGTAATAGATCTGCAGATGCCAGCCAGTGGGAATCTTGCAGTTAACAGAAATATCAACCAGTTTCAACGTTTGATGTGTGGCCATGTTGCTGCAAAAATGAGACACACTTACACGCTAGTCTGCACTGGCGTAGCACAGCCACGTTTATTTTCGGAGGGTATGCTACGCCAGATTACTTACAAGTACACATATTTATACATGTACAGTTCAGTGTCCACTGGTACTAGTAGAAGCGAGCCAGCCAGGATTGAACATGTGTTGGCTGTTCAAAGACAGGCTGAGACACGGCTATAAAGTTCAGTTGCCACCTCCGACTTAGAAGCATTTCCGCAAATGGTTATGTGTTAAGGACTGATCTGAGATCTGGTGCACAAGAGTGCATGCTTACATTAGTCAACTAGTTCATGATGTAAAGCATGACTTAGTGGGTTACATAATGACCACGACCGCAAGTACTAATTACTTT
This sequence comes from Ephydatia muelleri, assembly GCA_013339895.1. Taxonomy (NCBI): domain Eukaryota; kingdom Metazoa; phylum Porifera; class Demospongiae; order Spongillida; family Spongillidae; genus Ephydatia; species Ephydatia muelleri. Next base: position 2,652,728 of record JABACO010000017.1, read on the forward strand.
TTCTTTGACAATGTTTAGCACTTTTCCTTTCAGTGCAAATGCCATAAAACATATATCATATAATTGTCTGATTTTTTTCTATCCAGTGATTTAATTGGAAAATATTTTCGACTTAAATTCCCCTCTCGATGTATTGGAATTTCTGAATATGTTTATTTGTTTAGTGTTTTAAGTATGCTAGCAACAACAATCAAATAAAGGTTTTATGTTCCTTCAATGTTTTCTGCATAATATACCTCCAAAGTTGGTGATTTTGTAATGAGCTTTGTGTACACCATTTTTCTGCAACAGCTACACATATGTAACAACCATGGTGGCACCGTCTGTATGGAAAGGTCACAATGCTGCGGTAAAAAATCCTCCATGATTATAATTTTGATAAAATCTAACAGCATTTCAGTTGGCAAAAAAAATGCTAGTCAATGTGCTGACCCTCTGCACACATATACATGTAGACCTACATTTACAATGTACACACACAACACAGATGCACACAGTGTACAATGCAATACATGTACACAAAACACACACAACACGCACTCTAACTAACCTTGGCACAACTACTCCTGCATCTTCACCATGCCCACAGTTGTGTGTACCCCATCCATTGAAGGAACATTGGTCCAGGGATGACTCTGAGCCAGTACATGACACATCATCCATCCAGATGGTTCCTGTGCCTTGGCCAAACTCTGCATAGGAGGAAGCTCTGACTGCTCTAAAGTATCCAAGCTGTCTGCACACCACCTGGGTCCATATGCACATGTGTTACTGTACCTCCAAACTGGAGCTATGTTATGCCTTTTATTGTACTGTACATCCATTTGAAACTCTTATTTTTTATTCTTTCGACTAACTCCCTCATCCCTCATTTCCCCTCTCACACAACCCTTACCTCTTGCTCTCTCCAACCCTCCCTCTCTCACTCATCCCTCCTCCCTCCCTCCCTCCCTCCCTCCCTCCTCCCTCCCTCCCTCCCTCCCTCCCTCCCTCCCTCCCTCCCTCCCTCCCTCCTCCCTCCCTCCCTCCCTCCCTCCCTCCTCCCTCCCTCCCTCCCTCCCTCCCTCCCTCCCCTCCCTCCCTCCCTCCCTTACAGCGGCATCAAAGATGTCCCAGGAGTCATCACACACTGTACCCCACTCTCCATTGTGCTGCACTTCAACACGACCACTGCTAGGGGTGGAGCCTCCCACTAGACGTAGATTAGTAGCTAGCTGTGCAGAGACTGAATGAGGCATAAGGAGGGTAGGAGAAAGAGCAGGAAAGGATTTTCAACACTATACATGTAAATAAAAGCAGCTCAATGTTTAACGGCTATCAATACATGCACTAGTGTACATGTACATAACATACATGTACAGGTAAGACTGGCTAATAAGTGGGTGTCTAAAATCTCACACTCACTACTGTACACACTACTGTATAGAGGGCAGAGTAGAGCACAAATGAAGGATTCTTTATACTGTTTATCTATCCTCATTTTTGTATTTGCTTGATAACCCAATGCTGTCACTCCTTTTCTGGGGTGATAAAACCATCTGGTCTTCAGAAGGAGTTCAGCAAGGGGCTTTTGGGATCTCTACTTTTTTGTTTCTGAATCCACCATGTTGTCTGTCACCTGAAGTCACAATTATGCATAAGCTACATTGACAATCTAACTGTTGGTGGCACATTGGAAGATGTTCAGCACAATGTTGTCATATTTAGTGTGAGGCTAGAGATCTGGGTCTTTTACAGAATAAAAAAAAATCAGAAATTATTACCAATGATCCTTCTTTCAGGTCCTCCATCCTTGCTCATATGCCGTGGTGCTCTTGCGATTAAACAATGGAGTGCCACACTCCTGGGTTCTCCTCTTGGAGATGTGGAGTCTACTTCTTTGCTCATTAATGACAAGGCAGCCCTTCTGCAGTCATGGGGGATAGATTGAAATACCTTTGCACTCATGACAGGCTCTTACTGCTTCATAATGCATTTGCATTTCAAAATTAATATATTTGTTATGGACTTCAGCTTGTTTCTTATCACCCAGTATCTAACTTTAGGACAATCAACTGCAGACGTTATGTTCAATAACACTTTCTTGATGATTGTGCATGGTTACAAGCTTCACTCTCTGTAAAGTCTGGAGGTCTTGGAATAAGGAGTGCTGTTCACCTTGCTCCATCAGCATATTTAGCCTCATTTGCGGGTTGTAGAGAACTCACCTTTACCTTACTACCACCTCATTTCCAGGAGTCACCACTCTCTCTTTGGGATTCTGCCATCACTAAAGCTCATAATAAACTCCCTCCCCTCCATTTGACACCATGTCACATCAACAAAAATCTTGGGATCTACCAAGGGTTTCTTCTATTGAAGTTGAACTCCTGGCTACCGCTCCTGATGCTTTGTACAAGGCGAGGCTTTTATCTGCCTCTACGTGTCCAATAAAATTTCTCAAGCAGTTGATTAATATCAAAATCTGTTGAAATAGACTATATGCATCACAATGTAATTAAAGGTCACCAGTGCTTTGGCTGTGAAATTGTGCATGTCATAATGCCTAATTGGAAGGTATGTTCAATGGAAAAGCAGCTGATAGGTACATTGATCATATCTTGAGGCAAGGGAATCGCAAAAGGCAAAACTGAACTCTTGAATGTCGGGAACAGTCAACCAGTTTAAATTTTAATAAGGTTTATGCTCGTAATGATATTGATTTAGTATAGGCTTTTACTTCAGAACAGCTCTGCTTGCTAGCAAATATGATGAACAAATAATAAGCTTTCACATGCATTTACAAACCACAACAATTACATGTAAATACATTCTGACTCAATATTCTACAGTAAATGTGATTTAAACATCACATTGACAGGAATGTTAGCGAGAGGAAATATCACACTTATGACATATTTGCATCACATTGCTAAATTGATATTTCAATTCTATGACCATAGATGCCAAACATAACAGACATGTAAATGCCAAACATAACAGACATGTAAATGCTGCAACACAAAAAATAGTAACAATAATACCTGATATTACTTCATACAACCAAATTAGAAGCAATAGAAATGCAACAGGCTTCATGATGCTATGATGTTGAACTGCAGAAAAGAGTTGAGAGTGAAGATAGAATTAAATGCAAAGATTATTATCAACAGTCACCATATTTGTATTGTAATAAATGAACAGCAATCAAAAACACATCACACGACCACTGATAATAAAGTGTTAAATCAATTAATCTATTTTATGATTATCTAAATATGAAATGTCATCCAATGGCACATGCAAAGCATGCACACGCCACACATACACACACACACACACACGTCATGTAATGCTACAGCAGATAGACGGTACTCAGTGATGATTGAGTATTTATCATTTTTAACAAAAGATAATGAACAGGTTGCTACCTTTCACAGTATGCATATAAAGATTAGCACTAGCACTGCTGCATGCTCGTGTGGTCAACAATCGTGTCTGTTTAGCTTTTCTATTGAGTTGGGCCGCCTACGTGCATCAGTACACCTAGGATGCCATTTGGAGTGTCAATTTTTACTCTCACATTATTGTTTTCAGATTCAGTGTGACACAGTGCGTATTTCAGAGCGGTACAAAAAAGAATTTATAAGAAGCAACGTAAGTAAAATGACAATAACTCCCCCCCCCCCCCCCCCCCCCCCCCCCCCCCCTGGATCCGGAACGGCTATATTTAGTGAAGTATTTCACTACGCAGAATTGTAACTACAGAGACCACGATTTAGCTATTAGACCGAGAGTCACTGGCTGGCTGCTAACTGTAGCTGGTACTAGAATGGGGGGGGGGGGGGGGGGGGGCGGGGGCGGGCCAGAGCACTGACTTTGCTGTACAAAACTACAAACATAAATTGTATTCATGGGGGGGGGGGGGGGGGGGGACCTGCCCTAGTCAAGGTAAACAGTGAGGGTAGGTGTTGTTTCATGGCAGTGCTACTAATTGCAATACTGTACTGCTCCCTTCCTCCCACCCATGATTAAAATTGAAGTTATGTACATCAATGTCGGTGCTCCCCCCCCCCCCCAATACTAGTACTAGCAGTCAGCCGGTGACTCTCGGCCCGATAGCGTTATCGATCTCTGTAGTTACAATTTCTCCAATCCAGCGTAGTGAAATGCTTAACTAAATAGCCGTTCCGGATCCGAAGCTATCAATTTAATCCAATGAGTGTACACAATTAAGAATGTTGAGCGCCCTTGGCTGTAGCATCACAAGAGCACTACTACAAAGGCCCGAGTGATTTCAAATGATGTGTATCACGATGTGTGCAGTGATTTAGACTGTATAACAAACAATAAACGTACACCTGTAGGCGGGTGTAGGCTTAAGTGCAAACAGCAGGTACGCAACTGTAGATATCGCGGCAACATGGTCTATAGTAAGCCAGATTCCTAAATTCTTTGTCTTCTATGGCTATAACATTCTTTCCGCATGCACGGACTTATTCAACTAGACATACTATATGTAAATTATTGTCTTATCAAAACAGTTGGCCAAAGCTGAAGCAAATAAGGACAGATTTCTATACCCGGTAGTGTCAGCATTCGTGCTACTAACATAAATCGGTATGCTTTTGGCCGTGTACCAACAACTCATTGACGAGAGTCTTTTTGTTCAGACTATCGGCGTTGGATTACCAAAGGTTTAAAGCTACGCACCTTTGAACAGTTTGAGTCTTGTAGGCCAATGTCGGGTCGCCTCACGTGGCCGTAAAATCTACGTCACGTGTACGGTACTACAATAATTTTACTATAGCGCCTTTAGCCGGTGACAACCCCCACTTCTGCCTTTTAACTGTATTTGTTGCACAACATTTATTAACGTTGCATGGGTGACGGCCAGGATATGATTTGACAATATTTGACTCGCTCGATGCTGTAGTAATTGGTTGGGCGATTTGACATGATAAGGGATTTGGATGGTATGACCACGCCTATTCACGAAAATGTGGAGCAAGAGAGAAGTGTGGTCATTGACGAAGTATTTAGACAGTAGCCCTAATTGTATTCATGCGAAATTGTTTGCCTCGTTATTGTTGCTCTAACTAAATAGCTGGTAGATATTAGATAGTCTACCTAAACAAGTGAGGCCACAATGCACCTCTAAAATAGTTGTAAACAACAAAATGTCTTCAAGTGAAAACACGTATATGAACGTGTATGCACGGAGCATTTAAAGCTGCGCGCACATGACTGGTTCAGGAGGTGATTGCATATTATTAATTAGTACAGTTTTTGTTGGAGTCCTTTGTCAGGTTGCCATGCTCACAGAGCTGGCTAGCCAGCCAATTATAAACATAGCTCTGTGCTCCAATGAGGGGTGAACTGGTTGTGGATATGCAAAATCACAGCAAAAGGAAACGGGTGTTTAATTAGTCAGTTGCGTTACAAAACCGGTAGAAGCACAATGAAAGGTTCAGTCTTGTTATAATGAATAGTCAGATACTGTTCTCTAGCATATGCACTGTGTAACTGAGGTGTTTGGGGGAGGGGGGGAGGAGGTGAATAATGCCGCCCTCCGCGGATCAACTGATCTCACCGGTAACGATGTACTGATCTAAAATATATGCATTTTTCTGACTCCCTTCACTAACAACTCTGGATGCCAGCAAGTACAAAATAAAAAACCAACTCAGCAGTCAAAGAAGCACAGCACAGCACATTAAATGCATAAAACGATTAACTTTGTTACAATTAACCGCGCGTTCATACGAGAATCAACTTCCTGCTATTGGTCGAGTGTTGAAATGCCGGCAATGATGCATCAACTGTTCCACTGTAGAAATGTCTCATGATGGTCACCTCTACAACCACACTGAACTGATACACGTCATCAGGATTGAGGTTGTTGATGACTCTAGAGGTGGTACACGGTGAGAAGCCTGACCCTCTGACTACCATTGGGAAGAGAACGATAGTACACTATATTGGAGAAATGAGCGGTCACCAAAGTTGTAAAGATACATTGTTCTTGGTTTTTGAGATTCTATCGCATGATTTCTATTGAGCATATTTAGATAGACAAATATGATTTTTTTTGTTTTGTGAATTATCCGTGATATCCAATATTAAACAAGAGAACATACTTAATAAATAAATAAATACACAAATATAATAAAGAAAAAATGATAAAGACAAAAACAATAAAGACTGATTTAAGCATGGCATTCAGGCAAAGATACTGGGCAACCCTGCACCATCATCCAATCCAATGGCACTCCATCTAGTGCGAGAGACCCTCAGACAGAGGTTTGTTGCTCTGAGGATTGCAAATGAAAGTCGTGCTCTCATCCATCCTAGTACTTCACTGTTGAATTTTTCCCACTTGTGGGCAAGTTTCTCAGCAAGGTGTTTCACAATAAAATTTGCTTCTCGACCCAGGACTCCGTCCACTGACACGACAAGAGGTGTGAAGGAGGCTCGGTGAAGAGCGCTGCTTCAGAGTACTTTTTTTTCATTTCCTCCTCAGCTGAAGTGAGAATGGCAGTAACAACTCCTTTAGAGTGTGACGGGGTGTCAGTACGTACATCAAACAACGCCACGGTCTGGGGCTGCCATACACCTCTGATACTCAGATCAGCGATTAGGGAGGGTACACCTTCAGCATCGTTTGCTTGCCTCTTGCACGACTGGTTCTTTTACGACTTCCTTGTAAACAACTGATGCAGGTCGCTAATAACATCTCTAACTTCATTGTGACGTTGAGTACCAGACCTCCCTTCTTGCAGTCAAGGGCATGCTCCAAACTAGTTGCAGCTAGTTGCTTACCTACATCCATCACTATTGGCTGGCATGGTCGATTGTATCGCAGCGCTAGGAATTCTGTGGCAGATAGGTCAAAGTGATGGTGAGCAATAGACAGAGCTGTTAACCATGATGTCTTGCCCTCCACTGCCCGTTGTATTGCCCGTCTTGTTTTTGCATTTAGTTCTGCATTAGCTAATGTTGAGTGAAGTATGGCTTCGTCTTGTTGCTGGAGGGTGGTGGGCATGGTTGCCATTGCACCAGACATTAGAACATTGTGATCAGGTAGAGAGAACTCTACCTTTCCTTTGATGGCATCCACAATATTTCTTGTGCCTGCTCTGGATGTGATATAGGCAATTTTGGCACTTTCGGTTGGATTGCGAACTCCCATGCCACCTAATCGGGCAGGAGTTGAGAATAGTTGCTTTTCGTGATCATAGATGGTACCTTCAAAAATGGCAGGCCAGAAATATTAGTTCAAAGTGTTCCAGATGGGAATAAATGCTTCCTCACAACTAGGAAGGATTCTTTGTAGGTAGGATCACTCAAACTGCATGGATTTGATAGTGCAGCAAAAGCCGCTTGGGGATGTGACTCAGCAGCTTTGGATAATTTGAGAAGATTGTTCATCCACCCTGTGATCTTCTTGTGCAGAAATTGTTTTGTGGTTTCATGATCTCCAATGAACCCTGCTAAGAAGCGGTAGCCGTTCACAACCTTAATACCCAGATGTTGAAACATTGACTTGGCTTTGGCTTCATGAACAATAAGGATACACTTCTCTGGCTCTGGATGATATCCATAGTTGGACCAAGGTCACAAAGCTTGTCAAACCATCCATGGAGATCAGTGAGCTTGGCTGTGCAGGAGGAGTCATCTGCATACCAGTTTTGAATCCATGTGGTAGGATTTGAGAGTGACTGAATGAGTGGCATCAGTGCAGAAGCGTACATCAGCATAGACAAAGGGTCACCTTGTCCAACACCTTCTTTGCTGTAGATAGCTTCAGACTTGGTTGATCCTTTTAAGATAAGTGATGGATAACCTCGATAGGTGTTAAACAAGAATCTGGAACAGCGAGGCCATTGAATACGAGAGTTCCAAAGGGCAGCAGCAGCTCTGTTTAATGAATTAAAAGTATTCCTGGCATCACAAGTAGTAACCTCCACCCGGCTGAGTGGTTTTCTTCATACAGCTCTCTCATAGCATGGATGGAACCTTCAATACCACTGTTTAAGCCTGAACATAACTGGTCTGCACCATACAGGTCTGTAATATCATCACATGTTGCCATGGCAATGAGTTTGTAGTCTGGGAATCTCTCCAATAGCAATGGGTCAAATTCCAAGACACTCATCCAGTGCAACCAAACGACTGGACATCAGTGCCATTTACAATGAGTTAAGCTTCCTTCCATTTGACAAATGATTTATGTTTGCATACTGTGGCTATTTCAGGGAGATGGGTCGTTGTCTATTAATGCCAAGGGCGGTGATGCAACTCTCGTATCGAACTTGCTGGATGAAGTGAAAGCTTTCTATGAACATTCTATTAACTGTTTGTGTGTTGAATTTCTGTAGCATTGTTAGGAGATTTAGGATAGAAAGACATATTGGCTTCAGCTTTGAATTGTAATGGATTGTAGTGAATGGTTTTTGGGCAGTGTTCATTTGTGAATATAGCTACAGTACAGGTTATTTGAAAGCTCTCTATGGACGTTGTCTTGAAATCGTGAGCGTCACGCAATACAGGATGACCCACAATGAATGAAAATTCACAAGTAGTTAAACCAAAATATGTGGGTATTGATAATCAATAACCAGTTAAATAGGAATAATTATATCTAGTGAATTCCAATTGTAAGAAGAAGCTGTCAAATTGAAGACTTCAGTTGTTTGAAAGAGGTTCTGCTGACAAAGTCGGACTGTGATCAGCCCTCCCCCCCACCCCCCACATCCTCCTCTGGTCAGTGCTTCCCCCTTTATCATAAAGAGGTAGGTGCCAAACAGCCATCAATGTTCGCTGGTTTATCAGCAGAACCCCAATTTCGCTATGGTGCCCTAACCATCTTTTGGGGCACCATGCAACAGCGAGAGAAGATGTCATCAGACAAACAATATCAGCAATGTACTGAATACTCGAGTCGTAGACATTAAGTGTTCAATGTAAAGCTGGAAGTGGCCGGGTTGAGTCATGACCACTAACATTAGCAAGAACAGCTGATAGATTGTTACTGCAGCACATAATTGGTTTCTACTCTAACATCATTCCCAAATCAAGACTCGCAGAGAGATTAGCAGCTGCATCTGCAGAGGTCACAAAACACTCTGAAAATCGCCTGATAAATGCAAAGATCTGTGCACCTCTAGCTGTTGAAGCCTGGGGCATTGAAACACAGCATACATTTGCAATTGGATCCATCAAACTAAATAAACCAAGCCCAGGGGTGGTTGCCAATCTCTATGGCATGACACTAGGCTAAACTCAAGAGCTATATTGAACAGAAGTGAATTGTTCTGGCATCATAGATAGCATGCAGCTGTATTTGTCGGTGTTGCATAATATAAATTAATATTAAAACCAAAACTGAACACCCATCTTTTACACTTCATTGCCAGGACACATTTCTAGGCCTGGCTGGTCCACAGAGATTGTTAATGAGTGATTTATTTTTGTGTGTGTATGTATGTGTGTATGAATGTATGTGTGTATCTATGTGTGTATCTATGTGTGGGTGTGTATGTATGTGTGCGTATATATTGTATGTATGTGTGTGTATGTGTGTGTGTATATATATGTGTATGTATGTGTGTGTATGTATGTATGTGTGTGTATGTGTGTGTGTATGTGTAGCGTAGCGCAGACCAGCAGCGCAAACCCTACGGCCACGTAAGGTAACTGTAATGAAGAATCATTTACAAACAATTCCATGCTACCTAAAGACTACAGAACATAAGTTGCAGTTAGGGTACTACATGGTGCAGTGTGCAATAGACATTGTACATTACACTGCTCCTCTCTCCATTGGACTGTGTCCTCACAGTTATCAATACCGGCCAGCGGGTCGCCATACCCGTGTTGAACGCCTTAGCAGAGGTACATCAGGTTGATGGTCCCTGGGAATGGGTGGCTCCTGTGGGTGAGTAGACATCTCTGCACCTGCCCCTGGAAGCTGTTCAGAATTTGCAGGTGTATCTGGTTCACTAACAATGAATATATCTTCAAATTCATCTTCCTCGTTGGGAGTATCTTCTTTTCTTTCTTCTGAAATTGTTTGTCCTTCAGTTGAATCACCAATTACCAGTTGGAGGTATGGCTTAAATCTGTTAAAATGAACTGTTAGTTGCTTAGCTCGTGAGTCCTATTTTCTTATTCGATACAACACATCACTCATCTGCTTTTCCAATTGATACAGCCCCTCCCAAGGTTGATGGAACTTGGAAGAGTGACCTCTTGGGACAGCAGGACAGTACAGCCAGACACAGACACCCTCCTGGTAGCACTGGCGCTGATTCTGCCTTTCATCAAATACTTTTTTCTGGTGCTGCATTGTTTTCCATGCCCTGTCTCGTATGCTCTTGTAAGCATTCTGTCTACATGGGGTCTTCTTCAGGTGTTCAACATATTCCCATCCCCTCTGTGGAATGGGAGCATCACCTACTGGTACATCAAACATAAGATCTTCTGGCAGCCGTGCCTCCCTTCCGAGCATCATACTAAATGATGTTTCACCTGTGGTCTCATGAACGGATGTTCTGTAAGCAAACAATAAAACAGGCAGTTTCACACCCCAATCACGCTCATTCTCACTGACAGCTTTCTTAGTAAGTTCAGTAAGGTCAGATTAAATCTTTCAATCATTCCGTCTGACTGGGGGTGATAGGGTGTGGTTCAGGTAATCCTTACCTCCAGCAGCTCACATATGCCCTTTATCACACCAGATTCAAAGTTTCTTTCTCGATCAGAGTGTAGCTGCTCAGGTATACCAAAATGACATATAACTCCGAGCCACTGTCATGGCTTCCATATTAGGCAATGGGTATGCCTCCTTCCACTTCGTAAAATAGTCTCCAAGTACAAGAATATACTTGTTTCCTTCTTCTGTCTCAGGCAAAGGTCCCAGTATATTCATCGCTATTCTCTGGAGTGGTCTTTCCACTTGATCAAGTTGCATTGGTGCACAGGGTGCTGGGATGGGTGCTTTCCTTGAGCAGACAACTAACACACCACTTGATAATATCTTTCCTCTGCCCCACCCAATAGAAACAACAATGCACTTTGTCAAGAGTTTTCTTAATGCCATGTGCCCTCCTACCATGGTAGAAGGGCACAAGGGGTTAAGAGAACTCTTGACAAAGTCTTCACTGCTATTCTCAATTCCTCCATGATTAGGTGGCATGTTTTCATGGTCTTCACTGTCTTCCTCAGATGGCACCCTACACCGAGAGGATGGCATGCGTGCGAGACAGTGAATCTGCATTTGTCTCCTTTCCCAGACGATGCACAACATCAAAGTCATATTCTGATAAAGTTTCTAACCACCTGGCTACTTGTCCTTCAGGGTCATGAAAACTTCACAACCATTGTAGGGAACTGGGATTGGTACGTACTGTGAATCCTCCTGCCATACAGGTATAGCCTGAAGTGTTGAATAACCTACACAAGTGCCAACATTTCACGTCTGGTGGTGGCACAGTATTTTCGTTCTGCTTTATTTAACGTCCTGCTTGCGTAAGAAACTACATGGTCACGACCTCAATACTTTGGGAGAGCACAGCACCCAGCCCTTCACCACTGTCATCCGTATCCACAACAAATCCAATACTAAATACTGGATATGCAAGGATTGGTGATGTTACCAAGTGCTCCTTCAGCTTGAAGAATGCTGCATTGCACTGTGAGGTCCATTCCCAAGTTTGGTGGCTTTCAGTCAGGTGGAAGCGTGGTGCTGCAATGATAGTAAAGTTCTTGACAAATCATCTATAGTACCCCGCCAGACCAAGAAACTGTCTCATTTCATGGGCATTAGCCAGTCAGCAACACATCTAGTCTTCTCTGGATCTGTCTTAATTCCATGTTCTGAGACCACATGACCAAGATATTTTAAACTCTTCCTCATCAAATAACACTTACTGGTTTAATTTTCAAACGATTCAGAACATCGCGCAATCTCTCCAAATGCTCCTCTACAGTAGCACTGAAGATCAGGATGTCATCGATATAGACTAGACATGTAGTCCAATGCAATCCAGACAACATCTGTTCCATTAGTCACTGAAATGTAGTACGAGCATTTGTGAGACCAAAAGGCATCACACGAAACTGGAACAGTCCATAAGGGGTCATGAACGCAGTTTTCTCACAATCCTCAGGGCTAACTTCCACCTGCCTAGTATCCACTAGCTAGGTCCAGGGTGGAGAAACACTGTGCAGAGCCCAGAACATTTAGGGTGTCATCAATCCGTGGTAGTGGTTGTGCATCCTTACGGGTAACTGCATTAAATCGACACAGAATCGAGTGGAACCATCTTCTTTTTAACAAGCATTATTGGCGAAGACCAAGGGCTCTGGCTACACTCTACTACCTCCTTCATCAACACAGCATCAATGAGATTCTTCACTTCATTTCTTTGGTTGAAAGGCAATTGTCGAGGTGCCTGTTTAATAGGCTTAGCATCACCTGTATCAATATGATGGAACACCTGACTAGTGTGTCCTATATCCCAATCATGTAGAGATATGATACTCTTGTACTACTTAGCAGCCTTCTCAACTTTCGTCCATTAGTTAGCCCTCAGTGTTTGTAACCATCAGCTCAATGATATCTTCTGCTTTGTGCTTATGAACCTACAACGTGCTTACTCCTTTGGTTGAACACACCTTCTCATCCAGGGGATATAGAGAACCGATTCTTCCATTTTTGTTGATAGTAGCAGAAACTGGTGAAGGGCTAAGCAATTGCACCAACATTCTACCTGTATGAGCATATGAAATCGACCTTGCCACCAGCAGACCATGTCTTTCGATGAAACTTGCACTTGGCACGAACATTGCTGCACCTGTCATGGCATGGTCCTTACTTATGCCTACTGTGACCTGCATCTGAGAGTAGCCTGGGACTTCTACTGATTCACTAAAATGTGCATGACAGACAGCAGCTGATGTTTGGCCCTTTTCTGTTTCGAATTTCACCACAGTTTCCCAGCCACCAACATCTTCATCCCCATATCAATGTGGCACCTAAAATGTGAGAGAAAATCTGCCCCAATTAGACATTCCTGTGTTAGTTGGCATCCCATCAATACACGAAATGGTTCTACTAAGCCACCAATATGGATTGGTAGGACTACCTGACCAAGTGTATCCAATCTGTCACCATTAGCAACGACAATAGGGCGATGAACTTCTCCTAAGTTGGTTGCGTTATCAATAGCTGATTATTTCCTCCATCATAAAATGGTTTTTAAATTGATTTAACACTATTATTATCAGTGGTCATTTACTCATTTGGAATATATTTACATTGCTGTTCCTTTATTACATTACAAATATGGTGACTGTTGATAATAATCTTTGTATTTAATTCTATCTCCACTCTCAACTCTTTTCTGCAGTTCACCATCATAGCTTAATGAAGCCTTTTGCATTTCTATTACTTCTAATTTGGTTGTATGAAGAAATATCAGGTAATATATATTTTGTGTTGTAGACATTTACATGTTGGTTATTTTTGGCATCTATGGACAAAGAATTGAAACATGGATTTAGCATTGTGATGCAAATGTATCCTCTTGTTAACATTCCTGCCAATGTGATGTTTATCTCACATTTACTACAGGATATGAATGCAGTGAGGATCATATCAGAATGTATTTACATGTAATTATTATGTGTCTAAATGCTTATTTGTTCATCATATTTGCTAGCAAGATCCATTCTGAAGTAACAGCCTATATTAAATCAATATCATTACCAGCATGAACCTTATTAAATGGTTGACCGTTCCCAACGTTCAAGGGTTCAGTTTTGCCTTTTGCGATGCCCTTGCCTCCAGATATGACAATGTACCTATCAGCTGCTTTTCAATTGAACATGTCCAAAGGTGGTTTTTGTCAAATTAAGCATTTCGACATATGCGATTTCACAGCCAAAGCACTGGTGACCTTTAGTTAGGGTCTTTTGAGGACGTTGCGATGAATATAGTCTATTCCAACAGGTTTTGATATTAAACAACTGCTTGAGCCGTTGTACCGTCATGATGCATAAGACCATATGACAATTACTAAGAACTCCATTATTTATAACAGTTTTGTATTTCAAATTTAGAATGTTATTTTAATAAAAATGTGAAATTCAGCACAATTTCAAATAACATTCAAAGGAGAGGGGGTTGGAGGCAAAGTTCCTGAAATTGATGCAGCATTTCCTCTCTGAATGATAACAGAAAACCTTTGCAGAAGGTATGCCAAAGAGCTTTTATCACCAGTAATGTTCACAATGTGGCGACCATAGGGATGCAATGTGGGGCCCCCAGACGAAGGCCAATGACTATGCGGATGGTGTTATTGTCCATGCAAAGGCTCAGGGATGTAATTGGTAGGGTATGCAATCAGGCACCAGATTCCTTTTTAGAGGCAGATAAAAGCCTAGCCTTAGACAAAGCATCTGGAGCAGTAGCCAGGAATTCAGCTGCAATAGAAACCCTTGGTAGATCCCAAGATTTCTGTCGATGTGACACAGTGCCAAAGAGAAGGGTTCGTTACTTTGGACAACTCAGTGATGGCAGAATCCCAAAGAGAGAGTATTGACTCCTGGAGACGAGGTTATGATAAAGGTGAGCTCTTTACAACCTGCAAATGAGGCTAAAAATGCTAATGGAGCAAGGTGAACAGCACTTCTTATCCCAAGGCCTTCAGACTTTACTGGGAATGAAGCTTGCAACCATGCACGATCATCAAGAAAAGTGTTTTTTATTGAACATAACATGTTCCACAGTTCATTGTCATGAAGTTGGAGACTGGGTGATAGGAAAGAAGTAACAAATACATTAATTTTGGAATTGCACGAACCAGTCAGAGACTGTCATGAGTGCAAAGGTATTTCAGCCTCTCCCGCATGACCGGTTGTTTTGTCATTGATGAACAAAGAAGTAGACTCCACATATCAAGAGAAGACCCAAGAGTATGGCACTCCATGGTTCAATCACAAGGGCACCAGGCATATGATATTTGCTTGATAACCCATTTTGCTGTCACTCCTTTTCTGGGGTGATAAACCATCCATTTTCCAGATGGAGTTCATCAAAGAGACCCTTTCGGATCTCTACTTTTTGTTTCTCAACCCACCTTGTCTAATGTAGCAACACGATAATAATGTAGGTACTGTGGTGTCCCGTAGGACTGGTTTTAACCCCCTGAGACAAGTGCGATTGTTGTTATGCAAGAGGCTTTAGCTTTGTTTTCCTTAGATTGTTCTGGGGCTGAAATAATGATATTAAACCTTTAACTTCCACCTTATGCCTGTGTAAACCTACCAGATGGAGGGAGGAAGGGGTGAGGGTGGGGAGGGGGGGGAGGGGTACCATGGTAGGGAAATATCATTGCCAGAGGCCAATGCATGAGCACCCTTCCAAAATATAAATAAACCTGCCGGGTACATCCTTTTTCATCAAGCCGAGGCTGCAAGACAGTGGTGCATGTCACACTGGCTGTATTCAGGGAATTAAATGAGTGTAAAAATACTCCTACAGAAGGGTATTGCAATAAGATTATGTGAACAACAATATGTGCTTTGTACTTATTGTGAGAGGGCTGGGGACAGCAATCTGATTAGTACATGTTCACTCGTTTAATACCCTGCATTCAACTAATGCAACATGTGGCATGCAAAATTATTGCAATTTGCAGTAGGTCAGGGCCTGTGGTAAATGTACACAGACATACTAATGTAGTCTGGTGGTGTTCAGCACTGCTTTCTCTTCTTTGCATTTGTGGTAGTTATTGTAAATTAGTGCATTTAGCCAGAACCACTGCTCCTAGCCTCTCATGTGAGTCCCTGAAGTTCTTTGATGAGGAGGTAAGACGTTGTTTCTCTACCTGCATAGCAGCTGACATCCCAGATGATCACTGGAAGCAAGCACAACTTAGCCTCAGCTTTGGCTTTCGTTCTTTATCTTACCACTCATGTGCTGCCTTCATCTCATCGTTGTCTTCTTCAGGTTTTGGTAGTACCAGTAATCGCCATTTGTTGAGCGCTATTTTGAAGTTCAATGCTCTTGTGTCCCCTACAGAGGCCATCTCAGCATGCCTTGTGCAAGAAGTTGGATGATAATCTTTTTCAGTCTATCTTGATGACTTCCTCTCCTGCCAATAAGCCGCGACTTCTCTCTGCCTCTGCTCCTCATGCTAGTTCGTGGCTTTCGGTTGTCCCCTCGTTAAGGTTGGGCTTGCATCTTGATCCGGCCGAGTTTCAAATCGCAGTGATGTGGTGGCTAGGTATGAACTCTTCTATACAATCAGTGTACCCATTCTGCCCCAATATCACCTTGGATCCTCTTGGACATCATGCAGTGTCATGCAAACATGGTGGGGATGTTGTCATAAGACACAATCGCCTATGAAACATCTTTGCTGAGTTTTGTCGCCGTGCTCACTTATCTGTAAGAGTGGAGGTTGGTCAAGGCCTTTCGAGAGTCAGAGTAATTCCCGTCCAGCGGATGTGCTAGTCGATGCTTGGGATAGGGCAAAACCAGCAGCCTTCGATGTTACTGTTACCTCCCCACTCACTCCTGCTACTTTGCATGACGCCGCAGGTGTTGCAGCTCACAAAGCAGAGTGCCGAAAGCACTCTTCCAATGACCCAAGTGTCAGGAGCTGGGGTGGGTATGTGTTCCTTTGGCAGTGGAATCTTATGGAAACTGGGGCAAAGAGGCCCAGAACACCTTCGCTAGACTAGCTTCCATCCTCTCGATCTCCCTGCACTGCCCTAAGGCAAAGCTCGTGACAGAGATTTATGGGCGGTTGAATATCTCATTAGTGAGGTCAGTAGCTAGGGCAATCCTGTCCAGAAGATGCAGTGTTCCAGGTTAACTTATGCAAGTTTAGAGTTGAACTGTAGGCCTACATGCAGTACATACATGTACATGAAGCTCCTAGGTATTTCGTCTAATGTTATGTAACACTGCTGCTGTGTTTTCCATGTATGCTTGTAATATCAATTGTTTTTTTTGTTTTTTTTTATGACTATTGTATAATCTTTAATGGTTAATTGAACATGAAAACGTACAAGCATAAATACATGGCACAGACACATGATACGCACAAAAACAAGTTGCTAGCCTACTGAAGCTCAGGAGGAGGTACGGACCTGGACAGGATAGCGGTGGCATTGGCCCTGACAAGATTCATGCTCATCCTCCCATAATAAATAATTTTTATTTAAAAATACATATACAACACATAAATGTCAAACATGTACATTAGACACAGAAAACGCACAGAAAAGATTAGCCTGCCATGCAAGATCTGGAGAGTAGGGCCCGGGAGACAGCTCTGACTAGGTTATATAATTTGATTTTTTATATATTAAAAGGTCAAACAAATAATAACACAGTTATAACAACTGAAATACCCAAAAATTAAACACACAGAAAAACAACAACAATATGACACAATAAAATTAGATTTTGGTAATTCAGTCGGTAGCCCAGCACCATCATCTCTTCCAACTCCACTTCCCCACTTGGTGCGAGAACCATGCAAGCAAAGATTCGTTGCTCGAAGTGAATTTCATGTGATATCGTTCTACCAGGAGTATAACATATAAATAAAAACAGGCTCGAACCGTTTTAGCTAGGTGAAGCCTATGTGGCTACTGGAAAGAGCTAGTTTTGAAGGCTATACATACTTATGCCTGCAAGTCTGAACCCACAATAGTTTTGTGGTTTTGTTTTTAATTTTATTTTTTGTATGTTAGTAATGGTGCAAAAATTAAGTATTAAAATAAAGATGAAAACTATGATAGGTTTCATTCCTTTTCTACCATCCTGTTGAGATGATACCAGTGAAGGAAATGAAGAAAATGATTTGGATATTGGATGAGCCATTGGGCGGTGTGAAAAGAAAAGAATCATCCAGGCATGCCATAATAGCCTACTCCCATTTCTAAGAGTACATCCAATTCTCACATGCAGCATTATTGCTGCTCATCGTGAGGGGGGGGGGGGGGGGGGTCTGTGTGCCATCCCCAATGGGTACATTTGTCGTTTTTGGTGCCGTTTTTCCAATCTTTCATTTCATTGCACGCATATTTGCCCGATAATTGCGTCAAATTTCGACAGAAGCATTCACATGTATATTTTCACAATTGGATCCCCTGTTTCTTGATTCATTCTGTTACGGTCACTTTTCAATATTTCGCCGATCCAGCTACTAATTTGAGACAATTTTTTCTTTGGCAAGAAATTGGAAAATATAGATGTGGGAGGTCCATTGATTTAGCCTCGCTACCTGAATGGTCCGGAAGATTTTGGGAAGTTCTGTCCATTGTGTAAAATTCCGAGCAATTTAATTTTGACCA
The DNA here is from genome assembly GCA_013339895.1 of Ephydatia muelleri. Lineage (NCBI taxonomy): Eukaryota > Metazoa > Porifera > Demospongiae > Spongillida > Spongillidae > Ephydatia > Ephydatia muelleri. The sequence goes on from JABACO010000017.1 coordinate 2,671,085, forward strand.
CCCCCGGCCCTCCACTCCCCTCGCTATGCCACTGGATCCCAACCAGTTCAAAGAACACAGCAAAATCAGCAGCCAAAAATAGCTCATTAAATGCATAGAACAACTAACTTTACTTGGCGCTATAGCCGTTCATACAAGAATGAACAGAATGTTCCCTTAACCTCGCTGCAGGCAGCTGCTATTTGTTGAATATTCAACTGCCAATGATGCAATAACCTTTCCACGGTACAACTGTTCCATGCCCCTGATAGCCACCTCTGCAACCACGCTGAACTTGTACACATAGTTAGGATTGAGATCGTTGATGTCACCAGAGGTGGCATATCGTGAGAAGGCCAGAGTGGTATATTGCTTTGACTGACTGACGGGAAGAGAACGATAGTACACTGTGTAGCCAGTAAGGTAGCCATCTGGAGGGAGTTGGACAGCCAACCAGGACACACGGACACATGTTGTGTTGATGGCTGACACCACCAATCCAGTCACATCAGCTAATAGGTAGGTCAACAGAATACACAATGTAAAGAAATCCTAATGTGCACATTAGGCGCATATACTCACGCATAGCTGCAGTACTGCTTTGCACCTGTTGTGGTGTCCCTATTCCTGTCATGATGTAAGCAGTGACTGAGAAGGTATAGGTGGTGTTTGGTAGCAGCCCCGTAATTGTCACTGTGGGGCTGGTAGGGTTGTAGGTGTTCACTACTTCATCGGTGGAGTAGGTCACCTGATACATGATGATCATCCCATTGGGGTCAAGAGGAGGTTGCCATGTGAGTGTGATGGTTGTGAAGGTATTCTTGGTGGCTTGGAGCCCAGTCACTGGCCCAAGTACTACATATAGGATAGATTAAAATGCATTATGTTTTAGTTTTAATGTTATTTATAATAATGAAACTGACTGAGAATAGATATTGTAGCTTTCTGAGATGGAAAATAAGTACCCACAGCTATGACAGAAATATTGTACTGAACCCCAACTTGCAGATAGGTTAGGACATAAAAGGTAGAAGTGGTTGAACCTCTCCTAGTACTTGGGCTCCCATTAGCCACCCAGTAAATATCATATCTGGCCACTGGACCACCAGAGTTTGGTGCAGTCCAAAATATGCTGACAGACGTGGGACCAGATTGTGAAGCACTGACACCATTGGGTTGGAGGACAGGAGGAGCTGTATGGAGGTACATTTTGATAAGTACAAGACACCCTTCATAAGCAGTACTTACCTTGTACATCAAGGGATGAGGTAGTGGACCTTGGATTGAGAGTGAACCCTCCACACACTGGTGAGCAGGAAGTGGTGACCCTGCATGTGTACATCCCGTATGCTCTCCCAGTCACAGTCAGGATGTTGTTGTAAGTAGATGTTGCTCGATTTGTCACCATTTTAGGCTGAGTAGTGCTACTTATTATCACTACACTACTATTAATGGTCCACTGCACATCTGTAGAAGGAGAACCAGTGCTGGTGCAGGTCAACTGGAACACTGGTGGATCAACATTTGTAGGTGTTAACAGCTTAAACTGGACACCTTTAGTGATGTTAGGACCATCTGTGGGAGAGTCAACACTTCCATAACACATGCAGATGTCATGCACTTTCCTCTGTACTTACAAGTGGCTGCTACTGAGAGAGCATAGTTGTAACCATTTGATGTTGGCAGATTGACTGATGCTGCTTGTGTGAGATCACTGTACATACCAACACAGAGTGTCACTGTGGTATTAGTACAACATTGAACACCATGTGGGAAGACAGAAGGAGTTCCACGATACAGCTCTACTCTTCCTGACACATTTCGTTGACCATAACCTCCAAGAGTAGATACAGGGTCTGGTGTTGCTAGGGGAAACAGGACTCCATTTGGTTGATACCACTGTCCACCTGTTATTCCCTGGCACACCAGAGGATACTGTGTTCCATTTGGTGCACTCACACTCTGCAGAACTACTGAGAGGGACACCAGACTGTTGTTGTTTACAATTTGTCCATTCCAGGTGATGATGGGAGCATCCCCTGAGGGTGGTTATGACCTGTCACCATTTATCAATTGTAATCACACCATACATACAGACTGCTTTCTGTTCAAGAAAACTAAATGGTCATAATAATCCATGCACTCACATAGCAACCTGAATTATGGGGTGTGAACCTTTGAACTCCCTCCCAACACCCTAATTTATCATGGACTTTGAACGTTGTCATAGAATGTTCCTCTACATTGGTGTCAGCCTATGTACATGCAGGGTTACAATGCTTCATGCACACCTGCTGGACAAAAAATAGATGTGTTTTATGTTTGCACAATATGTAAATTGATACACGTATTATGGCAGTGTGTCTGATTACATTTATCCTCACATTTACGTAACTTTCCCTAGTGGCATAGATACAATGACTTGCATAATATTTGTAGAGACATTGGCACAACAATAATGGTGTTTGAGAAATATTTTCTCCGCATAGTACGTATGTGTGATTAGATATTGTTACAGGTATTGAAAATGAATCATGTGCGCCATACATTGTATGGCAGTGTTTGCAAACCATTGGACCTTGTGTGAATAGCACATGGTGTCTGGAAACTAATGGCCCTATCTGCCTGTTGTTTTTACTGACTTTTGGTGATTAGAAACTGTTCTGCTTATACATAAAATAGCTTATGCTCTACTTTAATGATTCTCTCTATGCATCCTACACCCACGCGCGCGCACCCTTCACACATACACATTGTATGTACATACTCACTTTACACACACTGTAGTACATGTACCTTTACAGTGTACTCACAACACGTATGCACACTTCTTGTACAATTGCAATACACACACACACGAATAGCGTACCTCTGCACACCACTCCTGCATCTGTACCATAATAACAATAGTTGTAATAGCTCCATCCACTGAAGGCACATTGGTCCAGGGATGACTCTGAGCCAGTACAGGCCACATTACTCATCCAGATGGTTCCTGTGCCTTGGCCAAACTCTGCATAGGTAGAAACTCTGTCTGCTTCAATGTATCCCAGCTGTCTGCACACCACCTGGGTCCATGCGCAGAAGAGCACATTTGTTGTACTGTAGCACCCAACTGAAGCTATGCTATTCGTTTTATTGTACCGTACATCCCTTTAGATATTTCAATTGACTTTTTATTATTTCGAACCAACCTCCATTTCTCATTCCCCCTCACTCTTAACCCTTACCTCTCCTCCCTCCCTCCCTCCCTCCCTCCCTCCCTCCCTCCCTCCCTCCCTCCCTCCCTCCCTCCCTTCCTCCTCCCTCCCTCCCTCCCTCCCTCCCTCCCTCCCTCCCTCCCTCCCTCCCTCCCTCCCTCTCCCTCCCTCCATCCTTACAGTGGCATCCTTGATGTCCCAGTAGTAGTTACTACACACTCTACCCCACACTCCATAGTACTGCACTTCCACTCGACCACTGTTAGGGGTGGAGCCTCCCACCAGACGTACAGGATAAAGTAGGTCTGCAGAGACTGAATGAGAGAGAAGGAAAGAGGAGGGAGGAATGGCAGGGAGAGTATTTGAATGTACAGTATACATGTGCTTAATGGCTATTAATACTGCACTGTACACTGTACATGCATGTACATGTAAGACACCTCTTCTGTTAAGACTTGCTCAGAGTTAGTGACTACAGTGGATATGACAAGCTCACTCTCACTGTATACACACACACACACACACCCATTGCACACACATACACACTCACGATGCAGTGTTACAGCAAATGAGTGTATATGTGTACATTTAGTGTGTACTGTGTGGTTGAACACTCATTGTAAGTACCCAAAACATGCTCACTGAACCTATAACCATGCAAGAGGATCAGGGTTTCTTTTGAGAGTCAATTGAGATTGATCTATAGTGCTATATACAAAATTGCACCAGAACATGAACAAAATATTTGCTTTCAATATTAGTATGCATGATGAATAAATAAGGTTTCACATGCATTTACATACATACCAATTATGTGTAAATACATTCTGATGTGATACTACATTTTCATTCAACCATAATTGTGAGGTAAACATCACATTTGTGACACATTATCACATAGTGGTAATCCACCTACTTTAGAAGTAATATGCAAGCTACCATGCTGCTGTGCAAATAGTATCATACAATATCAATGCACATGCATGTGTGTACCTGGTACTTCTTCATACAACCAAATAAGAAGCAATAGAAATGCAACAGGCTTCATTGAGCTGATGATGCTGAACTGCATAAAAGACGTGGAGATATAATTAAATACAAAGACAAAAGTATTATCGTTTGTCATGACATAATGCAATGATAATATAGTGTTGCAGATGAGTAGACAATTAGCTTTTTTTCTCAAAAGATAGATTCAATAGAGGTTATGTTCTACTGTGTGCTTGTGTGGTCTAAAATCATGCCATCTGTTTAGCCTCTCTATTGAGTTGGGCAGTACGGGGTGCTTATGTGCAACGATAACACGCAGAGCCCCTCAATGAGCAGGGGAAAAAAAGGTACTCTACAGACATTAATCACAGTTTGAGTGACTTAAAATTGTGACCTAAACAAAACTAAAATAAATTACTTCAGATCCGAATTCGAATGATGTGGTTTAGTTCACCTATGTATATAACAATAATTACAAATGTAGTGAATACAATTTGAATGATTGTTAATAAAATGACGGTTGCACGCATCACGCGTAAATGCCGCCTCATCTGGCAAAGGAATGCTTGATTCAGCCTCATCACATCATTCTACTATACTACTGCTGCCTCAAACTTCGTTCGAGTGATAGCGGCCTTCGTAGTTATACTTCATCACATACTGCTTTTATGATACATCAACACCCTGTATGGAGATCCTTTTGAAACAATCTTTTGTATACCTTTGCATGCATCGCTGGGTATTTGCTATAAATTGCCATCTCAGTAGTTTGGAAAAGGGGCGTCATTTCAATAAGTATTCGCACTGTCGCGGTTACACAATGGTCAATCTCTACGTTATCCACGCCACTTAGAAAAACAAGCAGTTTTGTTAGCAACAACCACTAACCCATAAGCCTTACTGTTAGTACTTGTAGTAGATAATCGTGTGATTGGTCAGATCGGTAAAAAAAGGTGTAGTCCAATAATTCTGTCCACATGATGGATAATCGACTCAGCGTAAGAACTCAATTTCATGCCATCCTTCCTCGATTGTATCAAGGAAGCAGGAACTTCAGCTAAAATAGAGCCTTACAGGGACTCGAATAGTACAAGCACTAGGTCTACCCTTATCAAAAACAGTTGCCAAAGCTGAAGCTAAATGTATTACCTGTAACCCAGTAAGGACATATTTCTACGGTTACATACATCGGTATGCTTTCGGCCGTGCAGCAATAACTCAGTGAAGGAACGTTTTACTGTCTTTGTGCAGACCGGCTATGAGTATCATTGCACAGCTTCACTTTCAGTGTTGAATTAGCAAACGCCTGTACGTAGTGTACAACCACTAACCTTTGAATTGACACCTATAGGTCAAGAACTGCAAATGGTTGATTTTTGCCTCGCGTGTACTGGAAGGTACTATATAGGTAAAAACTATGTCACGTGATCAGCTTGTGTTGTAGTAAGCCGTGTAACCCATGGCCACAATAATTTTACCCAGCCTGCCAAGTGATTGCGTGATTATAACCTCTTCCCCCCCCCCCCCCCCCCCCCCCCCCCAAAAAAAACACACACACACACACAGACTTTTATTTTTCAACTGCACAACCTTTATGCACTGTACACTAGTTGAAGTTGAAATTTGTACTGTACCAGATAATATGGTATTGTACATGCACACTAGACTAGCCGCTAGGATGTACATGTAATCTCTCAGCCCTAATAATATTCATACAAAATGCTTGACTGATTGTTGCTCTAACAGTCTAACAGGCAGATGTTAGATAGACTACCTAAACACGTGAGGCCACAATCTACTAAAATAGTTGTCAACAACAAAATGTCTTCAGGTGAAATCCTATATAGTACATTGGCTGCTGCGTATATTGGTCTGGGGACGAGACTAGTACACATGCATGTTATGGCACATGAAAAGGCCCTCTCATGGTTTCATACTAGGACCAAACAAAGGAAATCTAAAATACCAATGGATTTGACTATGTGTTTCCAAACCAAAGACTTAGCCGACTCTAACCAACGTTTCGTTTAGCGCTGCTGATAATGTTTAATTAAACAAGAGACATGCGGTGACAAATATTATTTTAACACGCGGTCCATGAAAGAATGATACAACAAAGTGTGAACTGCACTATACAAAAAGTTGTCGCTGGTGTTTTTTAAACCCAATTATCGATTCTTGTCGTACCTTAATCACAGGTAGGGGCTTTGCAAGAATCGTGAGTCAAGAATCGTGAGTCAAACGCTCTATAGGTGCTAGAAGACCTAATCGACTCCTACGATTTTCGCGGTTTCGTGGTCATATGTTCACTTTTTTATGGCGAATCTTATAGCCTTGACAGTGTGTTTATAAGCTTTTCATCTCATACATATCATTCTATGTGCAATCGTGTGTCAAGGAAATCGGTTTTCTACACTGTCCTTCGACCTGACAGCCCGAAAACACGATCGTTATGCGTGTAGGTACAGACATCTACATTGTATGATGACGGGCGTAGTGATGACTGATTTGAACATGCCTCTAGCTGTAATGCTACATGCTTGCACTTTAGTATGTATTAGATATCACATAGAAGCCGTTCTTATTAGCACACATATACATTTTTGCACATCCTCCTCCCCCCCCCCCCCCCTCCGAGCGCGTATTGAGCGTGTACATGTATACATATGCATGCATCGATAATGGCCGACGCTCAAATTTTGCAACGCTGCAAACATAAGAAAGGAGCGTGTAAATTGTGCGATTCCGGGATATGCAGTTGTGTGAAGCCTAAGGGTCGTCACAGGAACATCCTGCGTGACATTGAACCTATCAGGGTCAACGTGACTCGAAACGCCCGGCCTAGTTTAGAGTTCTTAAGCTTGGAAGACGAAATCCCGGATTATGAGTTTGTGGAGTCAGTTATTGGTGAGGTCGAACAGCTCGTTACTGTACCGTCAGACGCTGGATCGATATCACCAAGAGCGGGAACAGTAGGCAATACTATCAGAAAGCACCGACGACATGGGCAATGAAATGTCATCGCAGGCAAATATTGTTCGTATGCTCAAGTTGCTGGGTATATCAGAAAAAAGTGTGTTCAGTGATGTGAAGAGATTTCCCAGTGTATAGATGACAGGAGAAAAGCTAAATTCAGGACTGACCTTAATGCAACTGCATTTCACCCGATCCAAAGAGTGTTCAGAGCAATGACAGCAGGAATTCTGAAGATGCTACTTCCAGCTTGGCATGTGCCTGAACTGAAGAAATGGATTAAAATCCCAGATGGTGCTGACAGGGAGGATTCTGATGACTCAGATGGAGATGGGGAAAATGCCTTACCTGCTTTTGAATGCATCTGAACTACTACTGGTACCACTACATCTGTCAAAGCTCGGATGTTGATGGCTCAGATGAGTGACCTGACTTCTAATTATGTTGAAAAGATGTTGTCTGATTCTGGGAGAAAGCTTTCACAGGCAACACATAGATGTGCAATGTTTCAGGCAAAAGTGGATGCTGAATACCTTCACCGAGCTCTTCAGCTCACTCCCTTTTTAGTGACTCATCAACGAATAGCTAAAGAAGTTATCTAACAGGCAGTTGACACTGTATACTCATCAAAACATGTATCTCGTCTGGTGGAGGAAAGAAACAATGTGCTCGATCTTGTGTCGACTACATAAAAGTGAACTTTCATACAGACAATTTTGAACTTGTAGACAAAGTTATTGATGTGGTAGCCCCTTGCACAAGTACGTGCAGTATACCAAAACATTGGTTAAAACAAGAATTAGATACCTAAGAAATGCGGTAGGTTAGAGGTGAGTGATAATGGTGGAATGAATAAACGCCAGAAGATTGCAAGATCCTTTTCAGACATACACTGGCACACAGAGGACCTGACCCATTTGAAGGTGCCTTTGCTAAAAATGTACATTAAAGAGCACAAGCTCAAGACCTCTGGCAACAAAGCAGACTTAATAGAACGCATACATGAGCATATGAATAGTATTGTATAGAATTGACTGAAGTAAACAGCTGCAAACATTTGAAAGCTGACTTTTGAAATGCAAAATGTTCATGACAATGTACCCTTAACTTCAAGTCTCCTACATATAGGGTGTTTATGTAGATGCTGAGAATAAAATGAACCCATGTACTTGCCTGGGTATTCCCATCAGTTTTAATTTCAGCACACACACACACACACACACACACACACACACACACACACACACACTCACACACACACACTACACTAAATTAAATAAAGCTAGCACGCTCGCACGCAGAAACACATGCACGCACCACGAGTGTGTGACATACACACACACACACACACGCACACACATACACGCACGCACACACATACACGCACGCACACACATACACACACGCACACACATACACACCAATACGGTTCGCTAGCACACGTATACGTACGTACATATACGTAAGGCAATTTACAAAATGAAATATTCGTCAAGGATTGAGCGTCTGGGAACTACAACCACAGCTTCACCTAGGGGTTTCATGAGTTCCAGAGTCATTTATAGCGCGAATGCAACAGATTTTTGTTTTAGATATGGGAAACTACAATAGAGTAGTATTGGTAGAACGCAGAAGAAAAAAGTGTACACTTTTGAGCAAACCGCAACACAGGCTAATGTAACTGATGTCCTAACAAGGCTTTGGATCAAATCAGATCCAATAGTGTGAAGCTATAAATCTATTGTAAAATGCTCATTTTGCAATGGACAGCATAACATTCGCTCCTGTCCACATCGACAAGCTGCTACAAGTGGGTGCTGTCACTGGAAGATAACCTGATAGCATGTATGTTTTTCTGAAGGAGTTGATCTTCAAGGTGCTGATATCACATGTACCTCTTCTACCAGTTTAACCCCCTCTATTCCAGTCTTGTCTGAACCATTATAATGATTTATCGATTGATTTAAACTCTTACCATATCTTGATAGATGTGCCTTGATTATAATAGTTAATACCTTTCTTGTGGGTATGTATAAAACCGAATTAGGGCTACATAAATCCACTGATCATTATAGAGCATATGTCAATAACTGTGAGATGTGCTCTGTTTAGGTAATCGTGATTGTTGTGGTTTGTTTTTCTAGCTGTTGTAATTATTAATGGTACCAGTTAAATAACAGTAGGTCTTATCATATATATATTGTTACATGGAACGTTCTATACGAAAATGGGTCTTGTGGATTTCATTTTATAACATAAAATTTAAATCGATATATCTTCCGTAATATTAACGCTATCGGGTTCCTATTTTTAACACAACATACCACACCATTACTATATGTGAAAATCCATTTTGGTGTCTTACACATGCGGGGTACCGACGTTACAAGGTCCGATACCCCCGTAGGGTTCAAAACCGCCACATCTTTAGGTAGGAGTGTCCAAATCGGTTCAAAATAGGTACCTATGTAGAAGGGTCCTATCGCTATTGATTTGTTCTGTTCGTTAATTTTTGCTTTATCCGTTATGGAGATACAAGTGTACAAAGAAATTGCATATTTCCCGGGCATTACGCGCCATTAACGTATTACGAGGACGTCCTCAAAGCCAGTCGTAATACGTTAATGGCGCGTAACGCCCGGGAAATATGCAATTTCTTTGCACACTTGTATCTCCATAACGGATAAAGAAAAAATTAACGAACAGAACAAATCAATAGCGATAGGACCCTTCTACATAGGTACCTATTTTGAACCGATTTGGACACTCCTACCTGAAGATGTGGCCATTTTGAACCCTACGGGGTATCGGACCTTGTAACGTCGGTACCCCGCATGTGTAAGACACCAAAATGGATTGTCACATATAGTAATGGTGTGGTATGTTGTGTTAAAAATAGGAACCCGATAGCGTTAATATTACGGAAGATATAACGATTTTAATTTTATGTTATAAAATGAAATCCACAAGTATAGAACGTTCCACATAATTATGTATTTGTTTTTTCATGGTTCAAAAATGTCATTATCACCTATTGTTTTAAACCACTGTGTGTCGGGTGACTGAAGATCAAATTCCTTAAGGGAAGGATGAGTTGTGGCCATGGGAGGTGTGGTTGGTGTAGGATAAGGCTATGTGAGGAGTGTAGGATTTCCAGTGATGATTTCCAACAGACACCATACAATGTACTTATGACTTGGATGAGAGAATCATTACCAGGCTGCATTGAGCAAGACAGCCAACTACGATGATTCAGCACTGGTAGCCATTGTCACCTGGTGGTGTTGGAGAAGATTAAGAACAGTGCCTCACTCCACGGCATGTCGATTGCCAACCACAAAATGTGTCTCCTGATCAAATTGGCCAAATAGTTGTGCAGTGGGATTATTGATGTTGTTATTTATATTTTTCTTCTTACATTATTATTATTGTTGTCATGTATGTCACTACACTCACATAAACAAGTTGACAACAAACACACAAACGCACACAGGCACACAAAACCACTACGCAAACAGTTCATTTTCATTTTATTGTTGTGGTGTTTGGGGATAGAAGCAGACCAGGATTGATCGAGCATTAGCTCTAACCAATAACAAGCTGAGGCAGCTATATAGCACAGCTACTACCTTGGACTTTGGGGTATTACCACGAATGGCTAACCGAGTAGCCACCTGTGAGAAGGTCCTCAATGCCTCTGGTCCCCAGGTCCCATAGCTCTCCACTGTCAATGGTATACATCGCCAGCCCAACTCAACACACTTAGGATCATTTTCTGTATGTCTCTGCTGCCTTTTCTGAAACACCCTGGTACAGTGCCCGCTTCCAACATATTTAGTGAATTAAGCGAGGATGCAACAGTAATGTCAAAGGCAGCTGAGGTCTCACAATCCCAATTGGTAACAAGGATGTCTGCTGGTCATGTCCTGGAATTGTCTTGTCCCCATCCTCAGCCATCTTCTAGATGTGCAGACAGACCAGCTTGCTGGAAGGTGCTGTAAACCACATTGTGAAGAGTGTTGTGCCTGGTTGTTATATCACCTCCTCTCTTTTATGTGACACAGTGGTACCCAGAGGGTCAAGTGCACAGTTGAGACATAGAGGACAAACCATTCGATTTCCATCCAAATTCAATGAGGATTGACACCCAACCACCATTTAACTGCTGTTTGAAATTCATTTGGGTCAAGGTGCAGTCCCAAGCTGAGGGAAGGGACAATGGAAATCCATGCTGATGCATGGGGTGATGATACAGAGAGCAGTCTGGCCTTATCAGCAAGAGAACAACTATTAAGGAGATAGTTGAACTGCATCTCTTCTATTGCATCAGATAGTTTCTTTTGTGTGGGAGTGCAGCTGCTAATTGACAGGGAATCTGAAAGCGGAACACAGGTGGTGCAGTGAGTAATGGCATTTTCCAAATGTGGTGTGGAGATCACATCATCAGAACCACACAAGGATGCGATATAGGCGGCTGATGGATGAAGAGCCAATGAGTGCAGACCAAATCCCCCTCTTGTTAAACTCAACTGGGCCTGCCTCCAAGCTGAGTCAGGGACATCAATACCAGTATAATCAGCAAAAGAATGATGAACATCTGCATCAAACTTCTCCATAGAGCTGAAAATGAGGTGTGGAGGCGTTGCCCTGGCAATGTGGGCAAGTTTGCAGAAGCTGGAAAAAAGACGCAGCAGGACAAGTGCAACTTGGGGATCTACGCTACTAAGATCGTTAATGGTTGACAATAGAGTTAAGGCTGCCTGATGTTTACTAGAGAAGAATTTTTTGCAAAAATTCAGCATCACCAATAGGTGCTCCCAGGATTTCTATGTTAGGTTGGTTTGATGTCTGTATAGACAGAGGGAAAGATGAGAGAGGTCACTAACACCAAACAATTCACATCTCTTGAGATTAACATGGAATCCCAAGGAGGTACCTTGAGCCAGAATTATGGTTAGGCTCTCAACACTGATGAAGATTCACCCGCTATGGAACCATCATCCAAATACCAAGCATTTTGCAGTAATCCAGCACACGCCTTATCAGTGTGAATGGTGCTCACCATCCTTTGGAGAACTAGAGCAAACATAAAGGGGCGTAGTGGATCACCTTGCTGTACACCGGTTTGAGATGTAAGTGACCCTAGTGAATGCCACAAAATGGGATACTGACTATAGCACCATGATTTCCAAGCAAGAAACTCTGGGAAATGCTGGGCACATTCCTCCAGCACAGCTTGCCTTGAAACAAGATTGAACGCATTAGTCATGTCAACTTTGTGCATCATGAAGTTGTTGTCTGCCCAATGGTCTTCAATTCAGCATCTTAATCAATGTACTATTTTTTCAGCACCTCGTGGGCAGGCCTGTCACTGGAATTTGGGTCCTGAAATATTTGGTCCCGGACCAAAATTTTCGTTGAAAATTTTGGTCCGCCCGGACCGATAATTTCGAAAAATACGGTCCGCCCTGAAATTTTTGGTCCGGACATTGTTTTCTAAGTCTATGATAAAGTTCACCACCATTTTGCACAGTAATCGCTGTAGTACATACATGCAGGTAACTAAATTTAGTTATGTTTGTAGCTCTTGAGTTCATCGGCGGGATTGAGTGGTAAGTGAATTTATAACCACAGATGCTCTCCTCTCGATCTGTTATAATTTCACCTATTAAATGCAATATAGCGTACTGCAAGTGATGCTTTGGGACTCCTTACTCGTAGAACCAAAACCGTTTGGAGTTAGTATATCAAGGCCACAGTGTGTCCAGCAAGGTTATCTGCAATTGGCCCTGATGTCTGCTTAGTTGCAGTAGTTTATTTGTGCAACTCATTGTATATAAATACTCAGTAAAGGTAAAGTTCATTAACACACCAAGATTTATGTACAGAGTGAACAATTCCATTCTTCTGCACTAGATGGAAGAGAGTGGAGGCCAACACACTTGATGTGAAACCGCTGTTCACACAGACCACACTGCACCATATCCCCATAGGTGGCAGGCATCCTACAGCTGCAAAACACATCTACATTCATGATGCGGGTGTGACATGCTCTTTTGACTTTCCTGGTGGGAAAGGAGTGTAGTTTCTTGTAGTAAAGCACTTAAGGAGGTGGTTTCGCATAGTAGCCTGGTCAAACTCAATTTCTTCTAGGCAGTGACCCAGGGCAGAGTGCAGTGCAAATGCTATCGCAAAACCCCCACAATCATCACTGCCACACTGCTTTTGGACAGTAGCAACATTCACAGCTATGAATGAATTCCCCCCACTCTCACATATTGATGTTCTGTACACCTGGCATAACTGATGGGTTAGGGTCGAAGACAAATGACTTCCAGCCTTACGACAGTCAAATAGAGTGACTGTACCACCAAGTCATGCTGACCTTACCCAGTGGGAGTCCCACACTATATGAATCTGAATAGCATCCATCTTGGCTGGAAGAAATCCATTGTTTTGTGCTAGAAGAGTGCTCTGCCATCCATCAATCATGGGGAACTGCATTCTGAGAAGCTCTTGTGCATAGAACATATGCTCATCAGTAAGCCAATCACCGCCCACTATTTGTTTTTTCATTCACCTGTGAAAGGGCACTTCCTCTGTTGGAAAAAAAAAAGTAAATCATCAGTTTACACACACAATGCACAGAGCATGGGGTTGTTTGTCATGTAATGTGATAGACAGCAAGGCTCTGAATAGACCCTTAAACCCTTTGTGGAGGATGAATACTAATTCAACTGAATTCCTGTCATAGTACTGCACCTGTGGGATAGGGGGTCAAGGAATGTTTAAGAAAACTAGTATATGTGGAAATAAAGAAATTGTCAGTTGCATTGAATCGTATTACATTATACGAGTTGTTTGCATTAATATTGTATCATACAAAAATAAAATCCTTATGGCAGTGATATTGTTTTTTGAAATTAATAAATGAGTGCCATCCAAATAAAAATGATCAGAAGCTTTGACCGGGTGTGTAATTGTTTGTACTATAGGTAGTAACTTCCTCTGCTATACACAGAAATTAATTTACCTTACAAATGGTATCTCTTTTTTCAGAAACTGAACAATCCTCCAGTACAGTGCAATCACTATCAACGCCACCAACTTCAACACAGTCATTTTGATGGGTGCGATTACAGGATGATGAACGGTCTATTGAAAATGTACCAAGTCTATTTTAAGAAAGTGAAAAAGGATATACGAGACAAACCTTTTGATTGGCCTCCTGTATGACTATCTGAATCACCTTCAAACACATTGCCATTCTCAACAGAAGGATGAGGGCTTGCCAGAATAACAGAAGGAGCAACCTTTAAACAATGCCCATGGTTGCTAAGAGTTGCATACATCCACATGCATGTATTTTTAACTTACATGCACGACATCACTTATTACATCCTAGGGAGAACTCGCATGGTCACCAGTGGGAAATGCATCAGCTGCAGACTAACAATGTCTCTTAATTGTATGATCTTCACACACTAAAATAAAACTTTTACTTACACAATCTCCTTGTGAAGAACTTTGATCTTCATCTCCAATACAACATGCATCACTCGACTTGTACATTTTTAAGTGGCTGCCAGTAGCACGAGCAGTCTTCCCTTCCTCATTGCGTATCTCATATACACCATGTGGCAGCACATTAATGATTGTGTACGGCCCAAGAAATCTTTCTGTCAGTTTTCCACCCTTGACTTTTTACGGGAGAAGTTTCTCAGCAAAACCAACTGCTCACACTGAAATTGGCCTGGTTTGCAGTGCTTTTTGTCGTACACTTCTTTCTGCTTCAATTAAGCAGCGATAATGTTGCCTTAGGCCTCTTCCAATATGCGTGCATGCTCTGAAAATGCAGCAGGATAGGGGTGTTCTTCAAGTTCCCAATATGTCTTGCACAGATCTTCAGGACATTGCCGTTCAAACTCAACATCAATCGGAAGAGTTGCTCGGCGACCAAACATCAACATGAATGGTGTGTATTTAGTAGAGTCATGTTGGGAAGTGTTGTATGCGAAGGCACAAGTGTCTAGGTAGTGACTCCACATATCCTTCTTTGAAGACACATATTTGACCAGCATGTTTTGAAGCGTCTGATTGAAGCGCTCATCAAGACCATTGGCCTACAAGTCGAGTTGAGAGAGATTGGATGACGTCAGTTTGTGTGTACACATTTCGATATGTATACTTACACAACAGCATTCATGGAACAAACCTGAGGGTGGTATGGTGTAGTTAGCCTCCTCTTAATTCCCAGCATCTCTGATAGTTGGTCATTCAGTGCATTACAGAACTCGCTGCCATTGTCTGAAAGCAACACACGTGGTAGTCCCATTCGCATAAAGACCTGTAGTTAAAGTAAGGACACGACCATAAATATTGCTTGCAAGAGCTAGAACTCACCAGAACATATGATCAGTTGTATGGTTAAAGCATGCTTTACACCAAAAACTAGTCAAACCACAGCTACATGTACAAATAACTACATGTACAAATAACTACATGTACAAATAACTACATGTACAAATAAATACTTGTCAGTACATATGCTAACCTTAAACAGTGCTTGCCACTGTAGATGCCATTTTGTTGACCGTAGGTACAACCTCAACCCACTTTGTGAAATAATCACTGATAGTGAGGATGTAGCGACTTCCGTCCTTTGCAACTGGGCTCAGAGGGCCAATGAAATCAATGCCAACCATATACTAGGGAGCTTTAACTGGAATGGGATGAAGCTCAGGCACTCCAGTAGTTAGCTTTCTGTTCATGCGTTGACACACATCACATTTTGATAGCTGCAGAAATATTGAATTTGAAATATAAACATAAAGGAGTACCAGTTGAATAAGGAGCTCACCAAGCTAACAACGTCTTTAACCATGCCATGCCACATGAATCATTCCTTGATCCTGTACAGTGTCCTGGTCTTACCCATGTGACCAGAAGTGGAATCAATGTGACATGCCAGTTTATCTGGCGCTATTCCTAACTCTGGATGTAACGCAACAGCACTTCCTTCTGCGTAAAAGATGGCTACTTTATTGGACACATACATACATACATACATACATACATACATACATACATACATACATGCATACATGTCATTAATTTAACGCTACTAACCTTTCCCTTTCCCTGCTTGTGCTTATACAATAGCTCTCCTTCAACAGATATTGTCAACTTCGCAGCCTTTCTTCGTATCACCCTCTTTTTGGTCTCACTGACACATTCAGGATACTTCTTCGACACTAAATAGGCATAGGCCTCCTCGACAAGATCATCACAATCAGAACCATCGTCAACTATTTCTTTAAACTCCGCCATCACTCGCAAACTGAGTATCAACCACGTGGACGTTAGAAATAAATCTCCGGACCTTTTTTTCTGGACACGGACCCTTTTTTCCAGATAAAATTGGTCCAACCGGACCAAAGTTTTCAGAAAATTTTGGTCCGGGACCAAAATTTTCAGCGGACCGAAATTTCCGTGACAGGCCTCCCCAAATTGGAAAGGTGAAAAAATTCTGTGGCCTTATCTTTGATTTGATGATACATGCATTTACTAGTAAGTCTTCCAAGCACTTCACCTACTGCGATTGGTCTGACATCAGGAGGACAATTGGGTTTATTCTTTGAAAGAGCTGTTAAGGTTGCTCCAGAAAGATAAATGGACAACTCTTTTGGTGCCTTTGAACAGCAAGAAGATTTACAACATGCCGCAAGGATGAAGATAAGGAAGTGGCCGCATCTAAAAGATGTTGAACCCTCATGCCAGAAGGACCCGCAGCCGTCAATTTTGGAAAGGACCTTAGGATTGCCATGATATCAATGTCATGGGATATGTTGACTGGGACAGCAGATGACACTGGTTGTATTGGTATTGGCCCTTGGGGGTGCATTGATTTCCAAGTTTCTAGTGTGTTTGGTGCAATACCTGAAGATGTAAGTACTTGGCATGCATTGGAATAAAGGTCATCTTGAGCTAGTGAAATCGCATACTCAAGCCTCGGTCTGAGTGACATGTTGCAACTCCTTGTTGCAGATCCAACCTTCGAGTGACATAAGGCCAAGTGCTATAAAACACCAAACTGGCCCTTCTTATTCTTTAAATATTGTTATTTGGAACGTTCTATACGAAAATGGGTCTTGTGGATTTTATTTTATAATATAAAATTTAAATCGATATATCTTCCGAAGTATTAACGCTATCGGGTTCCTATTTTTAAAACAACATACCACACCATTACTATATGTGAAAATCCATTTTGGTGTCTTACACGTGCGGGGTACCGACGTTACAAGGTCCGATACCCTGTAGGGTTCAAAATGGCCACATCTTCAGGTAGGAGTGTCCAAATCGGATCAAAATAGGTACCTATGTAGAAGGGTCCTACCGCTATTGATTTGTTCTGTTCGTTAATTTTTGCTGTATCCGTTATGGAGATACAAGTGTGCAAAGAAATTGCATATTTCCCGGGCGTTACGCGCCATTAACGTATTACGCGTATACGACTGGCTTCGAGGACGTCCTCGTAATACGTTAATGGCGCGTAACGCCCGGGAAATATTGGATTTCTTTGCACACTTGTATCTCCATAACGGATAAAGCAAAAATTAACGAACAGAACAAATCAATAGCGGTAGGACCCTTCTACATAGGTACCTATTTTGAACCGATTTGGACACTCCTACCTGAAGATGTGGCCGTTTTGAACCCTACGGGGTATCGGACCTTGTAACGTCGGTACCCCGCATGTGTAAGACACCAAAATGGATTTTCACATATAGTAATGGTGTAGTATGTTGTGTTAAAAATAGGAACCCAATAGCGTTAATATTTCGGAAGATATATCGATTTAAATGTTATGTTATAAAATAAAATCCACAAGACCCATTTTCGTATAGAACGTTCCATTTATCAAATATATAAATACGCTTACACAATATTACATGAACACACACGGCAAAGTTACTCTAGACAGAATGGCCGGTGTCACAGGAGTACGCGTCCCCCCGGATTACGCGTCCGGCCGGACTCGTGGTCCTAGGATACTAGGTCCGCCGTTAGGATTACCCGTCCGGCCGGACGCGTGGTCCTAGGATACGAGGTCCCCCATTGCCCCTTGTTGACTTCGTTACCGGTAGCAGGAGGTATAGGTAAGCCAAATAAATTAAGCTTTGCCCATAAGCAGCAGATATATACATGTATGTAGCTTTGGAAATCAGTATTTATGTACAATATAATTCAACATCCGATGCCCTACAATCTCAGTGACGCTGTCAGGATTACCACCACGTTCGCTAGGTCGTTCCACGCCAAAAGTAATCATAATCAATGCACCAATACACTTAAATACCAATGCGCAACCATGTGTCAGCATACACACACCTGAGATCCTTCTAGAAGCGCAGTCCCGTCTCCATTTCAGGTCTCAATTGTCACCTCATTCAGTGGCCAGGCATGCAGGATCCGTCTGGCCCTGACACACACAATATTAATAATACTAAACATGCGCACGTGTTTAAAAGTTTAAGAAATGAGTGAGAAAACGAGCGAAACGAGTGAAAAGAAAAGGAGTGAAAAGGAAACGCGTGGAAGGAGGAAAAACGAAACGAGCGGAAGGAGCGAAAAGGAAACGAGCGGAAGGAATGAAAAGGAAATGAGCTGAAGAAGTGAACAGAAAACGAGCGAAAGGTGTGAAAAGGAATTGAGCGGAAGGAGCGAAAAGGAAATGAGCGAAGGGAGTGAAAAGGAAATGAGTAGGAGTGAGAAGAAAGACCGAGAAAAGCTGCTGTATCAAGACGTAATGAAATATATTATGGAAAGGGCGTACAGAGTGGATGCTGAAAAGAACTGGAAGAGGACGATACGCAGGAAAGCAGGAGAGTTTGTACTCGAGGATGGTCAGTTGTATATGATAGAAGACGTTGGGTGTTTGACGAAGAAGACCAGAAAAGAGTGACCGAAGCTTGCCACGACGATAAACTAGGTAATAACTCCTTGTGTATCATGTAAACATCATGACATTGTATTCCATTTTCATGCATGACCAGGTGGAGGCCATTTTGGCAGGGATAAAACATTGCAGAAGGCATGCTCTCGTTTCTACTGGCATGATATGACCAACGACATTAAAGAACATATTAGAACATGTGATACATGTCAGCGAACCAATAAGAAGCTAAGCAAGGCCTCTGCAGAGCTACATCCCATTCCAGTGAGGTCTGAAGTGTGGCATCAAGTTGAAATTGATCTCGTTGGACCGTTGACACTGACACGTAATAATAACAGGTAAAGTTCTCATGCTGGGCTTCATGTAATCGATTGTACATAGTGTATAAAAACAAGTAATTATGCAACAAAATGAGAGAAGTTGTACAAAAAATTATATGATTTTGTTCGAACAAAGTTATCTTTTGCGTTCATAATCTATATATCCTAGCCTGTTTTTGCACTGATGGCTCCAGAGTGAAATGGTAATGTGGTTTGGGGATTGATGTAATTTAAGCAACTCCTTGCATATTTGCAACAGTGTGAAAAAATATTGTGTTTATTTGTACTAGGTACTTATTTTATTCTCTTTGTACATTGCTCCTTCCTTATTTATTATGGAACAAATGTCGTACAGTTCCGGGTATAATTATAATACCTTCCTCTCCATCCCCATGTATGCATAGAAAAAATTACTTTTTTTCTTAACCGATCGTATCTCAGTAAAAAAATAAGCGCTACAGTAGTTACTTATAATAAAATTAATATTCAACAAACTTTTATTTCTCAAACAACATAATTGGTTAGTCCTAGCGCTTAATATGGTGATGGAGATATGCTCGTGTGAAAAAACATTCCATTTTCTCCATGGAGGGCGAAGGGGGTGTTGTATCCGGGACTCTACGGTATGTTTTTGTGCAGTGTGTACGTTGATAATTAAACAGCACTGATATTTGACATTATTTTATCCTCACATTGCCATTTTGGGATCTTCTGTCAGGTTTCTAGTAACATGCACAGACTATTTTTCAAAATGGCCCGAAGCTCAAGCTCTTCCATCCAAATGTGCTGAAGGGATAGCCAATTTCATTTATTCCCTAATTGCTAGGTTTGGCTGTTTTAAAGTATGCATTTCAGATCAGGGTCGTGAGTTTGTAAATGCACTAAATGAGAAGCTTTTTTTACTGATGGGAACTGAGCATCGTATTGCAAGCGCATACCACCGCAAACCAACGGACTTGACGAAAGACTGAATCAAACAGTTACAAAGTCGCTTGTTAAATATATTAATGCTGATCAAGATGACTGGGACGAACACTTAGAATCAGTTCTTTTCTCATATCGTACAAGTGTTCATGCTACAACTAAATACACACCCTTTTTTCTTATGTACGGTAGAGAAGCAGTATTACCCATCCAGCTACACACCAGTAATGTGGATAATGGTCATGCAATCCCAGAAATTGAAAGTGAAGCTCAGAGGCATGCTGCAAGGCTGGATATGATACGCACTGAGACTTTTATGAAAGTTGCATCTAACATTGAAAATGCTCAAGCTAAACAAAAGCTTTACTATGACCGCAAGCATGCAAAGGCAGAATTCAAACTAGGAAGCCCAGTTCTTTTAAGAAATATGAGAAAGCTTTCTCGAAAAGGAGGGAAAATGGACAATGAGTGGACAGGCCCTTTTACAATAGCTGAAGTGTGTGATAAGGCGTTGTATTTATTAAAGATTGAAAACGGCAAGGTTTTAAAAAATTTATATAATTCAATCCAGTTGAAAACATATGAAGAAAGGCAAATTCATGAAGCTGCTAGTGATCTAGGGCAGGTTCATGCTGGTGCTAGTGACGAGGAGATAGCAAGCAAAATTGAACAGGATTTTACTGCATCTCACAATGAAGAAAGTGCAAGCAAAGAGAGACTGGCCATAGGTGTGACTGATTCTCACAATGAAAAAATCTATGGCAGTGAAATTTCTACTCGTGAACTGCTTCATGAGCAATTGTTTTCACCACAATTGTTTCGATTATGGCGAACAGGTGCCAATGAACTTGCATTTAATCCAGCAGAAGATGATGATGACTTTGATGTAAGTTATTCAGTCTTTAACATGTTATTTTATGTACGTTATGTAAATTTATATACTCGTAAATGTATTTCCTAAGTACACCGGTATAAAAATATTACCTTACTTCGTTTTACTTTTTTTTAGACAAGTGGATTAAATTCTGAAGCTGGTGAATATGCCCTGAACAAGGATCTTATTGTAGAGCACTGGCTGACTCATCGTGCATATAATAAAGAAGCACCTTTAAGAGATTTCTGCGGAGGGCAGTTTGTAATAATGAATGAAAAACTTTCCAAAGAGTTTGATCATTTCAGAATGCATGACATTAATGGAAGTTTCTATCCAGTGGAGTCTCTTCAACTTCTGGAGTGTTGGTTCAAATCCAGTGGCATTAGTATTAAGACCATTATTAGATATGGCAAAAGATATTTCCTATTGTCTGCAGCGAATATTGATGCATTCTGTCAGTGGGTTATGGAGACAAGAAAGATGTACAATAAAGATGGTGTGGTTCTTGACAGCCTAAACTTAGCCAGTAAGCCAGATTTGAATGTTTGCGCCTCTGGATTCATTAAATTACGACCTGATAATTGTACAACGAATGAAGCAAAAGTTAGCGTGAATGATTGTGATGAGGAGAAACAACAAAGTAAGAAAACCAGTGATGAAGAGAAGCCGATAAAGAAAGCCAGAAAGGTTAGATGTCGTAAACAATGGATGGAAGTGGAAGATGTTAAGCTCTATGAAGAACACAGATGCATCCTGGAGAGTAACAAGTGGGTAGATGATGTGCTTGATTAATGCTTTACAGTTCCTTCTCCATAGCCAATATGGCCGACCGGGATTTCAAGCTACAACCTTGGCTTATAATTTAAGATTCAATGTAATGAGAGAATTCATTCAAATTCTACACAATGGAGAAGATCATTGGGTGACTATTTCGACCATTGGATTGGCATCTGGCCACGTGAACGTTTTCGATAGTCTTTATGACACCTGCAATAGTTTTATCATTGAACAAATATGTGCAATTCTATGTACACCTAACGATGCGGTACATCTCATTTCATGGATACTGTGAAGCAAACCAATCATTCTGACTGCAACCTATATGCCATTGCCTTTGCCGTAGATCTATGCTCTGGTCAAAACGTGTGTAAAAGGAATTATAGTGCAGTACTGATGCGTACACATCTCTTAAATTGTTTACAAAACTCCATTTCCTGCTTCAGCTCATCCAATCAGTAGTCGTGCTATAGCACAAAAAAAGAGCGTACACGTGAGGTGCTATTGTAGGATGCCAGATGCTGGATTAATGATTCAGTGCGATTCTTGTAAAGAATGGTTCCACAAAGAATGTGACATATCCATTCCAAAAGAAGCGTGGAACAATAAAAAATACAAATGGAATTGTAAAAAATGTCAGCCCAACTGAACATTATTTTTTATGTATACTTGTTTCATGTATTTATCACTGACATGTTGTATGATCAGATATATCATTTAATAATCTATTAAAAACCACGATAAGCTATAGGTACATGTATAATCTATATTGAAAACCTTGATAAGCTTTATAATTATTATTTATATACAACACTATAACAAAAACAAAGAACTATAACTACATGAAACACCACTACTAAAGAACTATTATACTACCCTGACTATGATGGCTATATAGCATACCATGCATGTGCATGTAGCTAGCTCAGTTTAGAATTATACTTTTGGGTACAATGACTATATATAGGAAAATGCTACAATAATACCATTAACTAGTATACATATTAGACTAGACTTGGTGATAAGTGAAAAGAAAATAATGCTATATTGGGGACATGCTATCCTAGTATACGCTGCCCGGGGGGACAACTACTCCTAAGGGGGGACATACTATCCTAGAATACGTTGTCCGGGGGGACAGTGGCTCCTAGGACTGGTTGTCCGGCGGACCTAGTATCCTAGGACCCCGAGTCCGGCCGGACGCGTACGTCGGGGGACGCGTACTCCTGTGACACCGGCCCCACAGTTGGCTCTGATCAGGGTCAAATTCAATTTACTATCGATCTGTAAATGGCCAGTCTTCCAGTAAGCCTAGAGAGACTACGTTGAGCTTCTGGTCCCCAACATCCAAAGATCCTACCACCAGAGGGATGCAAACTTGGGTTCTCAAGGCCCTCCAGTGAATGCTTTGCAGTTGCCGTAGTTCATTGTTATTATTTTAAAACCAAGATAAATATACATACACTAAAACACAAGCAAAAGCAGTTCTTCCCTTAAATAAAATAATATAGCGAAGCGCAATTTTCGTGGAAACTGTCCCATTTTAATATATATCCGTGGGGCAATTTTCGCGGAAACTGTCTCAAATTTCTTTTATTTATCTATTTCTATTTATTTATTTTAATTAAATAAACAGGCCTTATGTCAGACATTTCAATGGCGCATAACCCACATGGGGCCACCACACCACCTGAATTGAGAGTAGTTTCTTGGATTCAGCACAACTTGTCAATGATAAATCGGAACAGTGTAAGTTACTCAAGTTACACTGTTCCGGATTTAATGCTGACAAGTATGCTGAATCCAAGAAACTACTCTCAAGTCTGGTGGATGTTGTGGGAGTTGACCTCCAGGTGGCATTCACATTACTGTGCATGCATGGAGGATTTTGAAGGATGGTTCACCTCGCCAGGGTCATGTTTGGTTTTGATGCTCTCGAGTCCTTTGATGAGGAAGTGAGCCAGTGTTTTGTGCTCTGCTCAGCCTTTGAAGTCTCAGATGATGCCTGCATTCAGGCTCAGGTTGGTTTGAGTGATGGCTAGGCCTTCGTTCTTTCTATAGCACACAGCTGCCACCTTCATTGCCTCACCTTTTCCTCATCAGGCTTGGGCTAATCGGACAATGACCATCTTCAGCAGGCAGTCATAGTCTATAAGTCTAAGGTCTCCTTACATCATTCAATCATGGCTGAGTCTTCCCTGGCTACTCCACTCCTCAGAGAGCTGCCCTGCACAATTGATGAGAATGTTATCAATTCTTTGTTTGGGGCATCCTCCCTAGCCAACAAAGCTCGACACCTGTCTGTATCAGCCCCTTATGCAGCTTCCTGGCAGTCACTTGTCCCTTCCATGGGCTTAGGTTTACACCTGGAATCCAATGAGTTCCAGACTGCAGTGAAGTGGTGGAAAGGTGTGGATGCTTCTGTTAAGACTGTTTGCCCCTCTTGCCTAGAGTGTTGCTTTTGATTCCCTTGGTTACCACGCTGTGACCTGCAGGCATGGAAAGGAGATGTGGCGGTAGGGCATAGTCACTTGAGTGATGTGTTTATGGACTTCTGTCAGCATGCTCATCTGACTGTGAGCGTGGCCATGGTCAGTGTGAGGGCCATGGTCTTACCCAAGATCTCAACCACTCCAGACCTGCAGATGGGCTCATTGCTTGGGGGCGATGTCACATTAACATCACCACTCTACTCATCAGCCATCTTGGGGGAATCATGAGTTGGGCTGGTCCTGAATTCCATTGGCAGTGAAGACCTATGGCAATAGGGGCAAAGGTCGAGGCCCATAATACCATCTCCAGGTTGGCATCCCTCCTGGCCGTTCACCTGCCCTTCCCCAAGTCAACAGTTGTGGCCAAGATTTATGGCCGGTTGAATATGGCTCTGATCCGCACCATTGCTAGAGCCATCCTGACCAGGGAGCTCCCACCCTAATGCGTCTAAACAATAATAACCTTAACTGCGGCTTGTTGAAGACCAGTATGAGCCGTGTCATAGTTCAGTTAGTTACTTATTGAATAGTAGAGTAAATTTGGATAGAGTGATAAATGACATCAAAGTGAGGTAAAGCCATTTTAGTAACAACATGACAGCACCACAACGTGCATGCGTCAAATGGAACAAGCAAAAAATACTGTTCAAAAGGAGGTATTTTTGATAAAACAATTTTCTGTGATACAGGTACTTCAATAATATTCGTTGTCGTAAAGACTGTTAGTTAACTGTTATGAATAATTCATTGTTTTTATCACTTGATAAATCTTAACGAAATGAGGCAAAAATAAGAATCTTTTTATTCAATTTCTAGCTGGAGTTGTATGTCAATGTCCTAAATTTCTGGCAATGACTACTATGTAATTGTGAGAAGGCCAGGAACAGTAATCTGATGAGTACATTGTACACTTGTTTAATATCACATGGCCTGGACATGCAATATCACTTGTCTTGCATGACCTACCTATGGGGATGGAATTATTGTACCTATCCCATCAGCAGATTGTGGTAGGTCAGGCCCTGGCAAGTTTACATAGACATTCCAAGTAACAATTTCATTACTCTGTTGCCAGACTAAAAATAAATAAATAGGCTCTAAAAATGGCACACACTTTTACAGGTAAGACGAGTAGTCGTAGAGTGCTACACATAAGGGATAAGTACTTTTACAGAGGAATACTACATGCAATAATCACAGAAGGAAATCCCAGACAGTACAAAAGCCCAGTCTCAATAAGGATAGGGTACAAAAGCTTTTCTATGAACATTTTATTAGCTGTGAATTTCTGTAGCATTTTTAGGAGATTTAGAATAATATTGACTTCAAATTTGAATTGTAATGGGCTATAGCCAAGGGCTTTTGGGTGCTTCAATGTTTGAAAATATAGCTACAGTACATGTATGTTTCAAGAATTATGGTATTTGTGTGCAACACTACCTTGCTCAATGACCTACTTCCATCATCCTCTCCCATCCCACACTCCATCCACTCTCCTCACCAGCTCAACAATAGCTTTTTTAAAAGTACTAAATTTATACACTATACCCTTTTCCTCGGTGGCACACTGTGTGTGCCCAATTGATTTAATTTTTTTAGAACTGGAAATCTAAATTCAGTTTTCTACTGTTCATTTGTTCATGGGCAAGTATAGAAAATGCAAACTGGTAGGTATGGTGCTACACAAACACTGTGTTTCATGATAAGGTCACTATTCAGCGTGTATAGAGAGGTGCATATACTGGTACTATAAGTACCCTGATTGTGG
This sequence comes from Ephydatia muelleri, assembly GCA_013339895.1. Classification (NCBI taxonomy): domain Eukaryota; kingdom Metazoa; phylum Porifera; class Demospongiae; order Spongillida; family Spongillidae; genus Ephydatia; species Ephydatia muelleri. Next base: position 2,697,341 of record JABACO010000017.1, read on the forward strand.
AACAGGCAACGAATATGGTGGGTGAGGTTGCTGCCTGAATTTCATGCAAGGTTATTTGTTGCCTTTGCATGTATGAGCAAACTACCACACACAAGACAGCTGTTAAACGATCCTCTGTGCACAGGTTGGAGCGTTGGAGGTTTTCGGCATGTTTTGAGGGCATCATTCTATTCAATATCGCAACATTTTGCACAACATTCTAACATTGTCATAGTAAATGTTGTACAATCTGTGTGATAGTCTACAATTAACAAATCACATGTATAAATATTATTCGAACTTTACACTTTTCAGAGTAAGCATTATAAATGGAAAACCCGCCTAGGAAAAAATGCGGGAAACAATTCAGGGCTTTGCTCCCAAACCCCAATAGGGGCTGTTTATTAGGCCTTTAACCTCTGGACGCAAGAATTTCCACCTGTTGGGCTCTTCATTCAACCCACCTTTACCTACAGGTCTGTCTGCCAGGCCTCCGTACCATAATAATAATTGGATTAAATAGCGACATGTCCCCACTACGTAGCGACATTACCATTTACGTAGCGACACTACCCTCTACGTACACGCCGGCGATTTGAACGCTCCTACTTGAAGATGTAGGGCGTTGAACCCTATGGGATATCGAACCTCTTAACGTGCAAGACACTAAAACACAATTTGAGATGTGGTGCATTGAAAATAGGAAGTCAATAGTGTTAACCGTTACCCGCTATATGCACAATTATGATTGCATAATTAAGCGCAAAAGTATATAAGTTTTTGTTTTGACTTTTGTATAAAACTGCTTGTTCGTAATGCAGTGAAAATTACCGTTCACATTCCGACTGTATTTTAAAGGTCATTTGAAATTAATTGAAAATAAAACACAAAATGGCCGCGATGCGGGATCTCTTGATAGGGGAGTGAGTACAAGGTCATATCCAAGCAGGATGCTGGAGGATGGTATTATGCAACCTTAAAGGTGGTCCTTAATGGTTATAGTGGGGGGGAAATGTGTACACGTTTGAATTCTAGTGTGTCTGCATCCATCATGCCCCACATAGATGTTTTGTTCGACCAGTTGGGCAAACCCTGCCACATTTCAGTAAGTGATCTAATAAGACTACACATGTGACAACGTTCGGATCACACCACTTCAGTGTATTGCTGACTAGTCTCCAGTTGTGCTGTTTCTTTTCAAAGATTAATGCATCAGGTGTGTGTGGGTGCAACCTGTGTTCAATAATGAGGGCGTGTGTGTGCAACCTGAGTTCAAGAATGAGGGTGTGTGTGCAACCTGTGTTCAAGTGTGTGTGGGTGCAACCGGTGTTCAATTATGACGGTGTGTATGCAACCTGAGTTCAAGAATGAAGGTGGGTGTGTTCAAGAATGAGCGGCGGGGGGTGGGAGGGTGTGTGCAGCCTGTGTTTAAGAATGAGGGGTGGGGATTGCAGCCTGTGTTCAACAACGAGGGTGTCAACTGAGTTCAAGAATGAGGAGTGGGGTGTGCAGCCTGTGTTCAAGAATGAAGGTAGGTGTGTTCAAGAATGAGGGGTGGTGGTGGTGGGGGTTGTGCAGCCTGTATGCGTGTGTGTGCAACCAGAGTTCAAGAATGAAGGTGTTTGTGTGCAAGAATGATGGTGTGTGCAGCCTGTGTTTAACAATGAGACGGGTGTGCGTAACCTCAGTCCAGAAATAAGAATGTATGCATGCAACCCGAGTTCAAGAATGAGGGGTGGGGTGGGGTGTGTGCAGCCTGTGTTCAGGTGTGTGTGGGTGCAGCCTTGTTCAACAATGAGGGTGTGTGTGTGTGTGTGTGCGTGCAGACTGTGTTCAAGAGTAAGGTGTGCAAGAATGAGGAGTGTGTACACCTGTGTGTAATAACGAGGGTGGGTGTGTTAACAAAGTGAGGGTGTGTGTAACCTGTGTTCAGGATGAGGGTGTATGTACACAACCTGAGTTCAAGAATGAAGGTGTGTGTGTTGAGGAATGAGGGTGTTTGTGTGTGTCTGTAGATTAAGGTTGTGTGCGTGCAATCTGTGTTCAAGAGTGAGGGTGTGCAACCAATGAGGGTGTTTGTGTGCAACACTACCTTTCCAATACAACACTCACTAACCTGCTTCTCGTTTATTCTCTCCATCCCACACTCCACCCACCCTCCTCCCCAGCCCAGCAATTTTAATTACATATCCCCAACAAGTCAGCACACACAAAAGACGGTGCTATCGTAAGCTATCATCAATCCTTAGCCGTGACCAGAGCAGACCGGATCCACACAGCATCAAACTGAGATGTGGCATGGTACCACCTTTTTAGAGTGCAGGGTTGGCAAATGGTTTGGATGTATCCATTGACTCCGACAGTCATTCAATACACGTGTGCATATGTTGAAAGAAAACATGTATGAGGACATGGAAGACTGACAAGAATATCTCCATGTTATTAGTGTCAATTTATATATTTTAACACAAGAATATGAATTCTGGAGTATGTCTCCCACGTTTGAATCTTGTTTTGATTTGTCTCGTATCGTTCACAAACCTAAGAGCATTACGGACTGTTGAAGCGATTCCGACTGTGCAGGCGACCAGACATTGCTCTGGCCAGTGCAGGTGGTGCTGGGCAACTGCTCGGGAAGCAACAGCGAGATAGCCAGTGCCGCCTACATCAAGATTAACCAAAAGGTTCATGATGTAGTCTCTGCCCCACCAGATAGTCACGAGACGTATACTGGTTGTTTGTAGCTCTTTGGGCCCACAAGTGCCACAGACAAAGTGCGACACGGCTATGCTGAAGGCAGCGCTCACAAGTTGCAATCTCAGCGGTCCCCTGACTGCCAAATACACATGTGTGACCCTACATATACCAACGGTATCTCGAGACAAGGTCCCACCGGCACCACACGAAGCAGTAACCGATGTTGTAATGCTCAAAAAAGAGTTGAATTTAACAACTAGTCGATGGGATATACTCCATGGCACATATTGTCGTGTACAAATGCAGCCACGAAGATGCGCACACCATAAAGGTTCAGACCTTACCTAAAGAAGGCGGTAGTGTTTCCATGTAGCGTTGGGTTTCTAATGTGCTCAGTAGTACGTTGTTTTCTGCTGAGTTAGTCTCCGTACAACCTCGTAGGCCTAGTTCTGTCGTGAACGAAAATTTAACTTACCGATGAGGCTTTGTTTCTTTTGTTTTTCCCAAACCTCAGACGCCTGAGCTGTCTGCATGCGACCTTTCTCCTGAGAAATTTGTACTACGACTCTAATATCACGTGGCGCGAAATTTAAACCTGAAACAAATGAAACGCGCGATAAAAAGAATTAGTGCCAAGATATTAGAATTATTCTCTTGAGTCCCTGGCGCTATGACCTATGTACCTGCGATATTGCCAACAATAACTTCTTTTAATACTAAATTTATACACTGCATTGTGCTTCAGCTACACACTGTGTGCGCCCCGGATTGATTTTATTTTAATGAAGGTGTCGAACTGGAATACTTCAAGCTAGAAATCCGTTTGCTAGGCCAGAACCTCAAAAGCGGATTGAAAATAATACCATGACAACACAAACGGGATCGATGGTTAAATACATATTTTATAGGAAGATTGGATTCTGTGTAGTTTAGATAATTGCGGTGAAGTGCTATAATTGTTCATGTATATTGGTTTTAATGCTATCGCCGCGAATGATCATAAGGCTCAAGCTTTCAACTTAATTCGATTCAGATCGTTGTGCTTGCTAGCGCGAAGTCTACCGTATATTCAATACTCTATTCATTTAGTCCACGTGTATCTGACTCAATCACGCGCAATTAAACTAGGTTCAGATCTGAGTTGAATGGGTGATTAAAATACGATTGATACATTTTTGAGCATCTAAAATCGCGTATGAATTACATTAGTCAATTGACACGCTGTTGAAACTCGACACAAAATGTGTAATTAAATTTTACACAACATCAAATGTTTTCCGCGGGAGGGGTGCAATCAAAGTTTCTACTGACTGAAGAGACCGTGCTGTGGCGATGGAGAAAGCTTCGACGAACGTTTAAACGCACTCGACCCAGGCAAAGGAGGCGTCTTCTGAAAAGGTGTCTGGCCTCCCTGAAGGGGCGTCCGCGCGGGAGACTGTGGCGGGAAATTGGGTGGCGGGGAAGCCTGCAGCATGGGCGGGGGCAATTGCGACTGGAACCCAGCTGTGAGTTGTGGCGACTTCTCCTTCAACACGACGTAGCCAATCAGCGCCGCAAGCACTACCACAACGATACAGATGATCGTGACATAAATCCTACTGTCCTCGACAAGCTGCTCGGATAGCTTCGAAGGAGTACTTATCGGGACGACTGGCTTGTCGCCATCCTGCTTATCGGGACACACCCCGGGCAGTTCGCACGTCCCCGCTCCCGCGTAAGAGACGAGGAGAACGGACTCCTGCTGCGTAAGACCGGAAGAGAACGTCACCCTCTCGTTGGAGAAGGTCGCGTGAGGCTGGCGGCGGTGGTCCGCTACGGAGATCCTGTACACCACTGCGTTGTCACTCACAGACACGCGTTGCACTGATACGGGATCTGAAGATACCACCTGCAAGGAAAGAAATGTTGTTCTATAAAATAAGCAACAACCAATCACATTCTTCCATAAGAAACAAAAGTAACTGCATCCGGTTAATAACAAATAAAAATACCAACCTGAAGAGTGTACAGCTGCTTTAAAGATCCAGTTACTTGGATATCGGCTGCATTTTCAGACGGACTAAGAGTCAGTTTGTATCGACTTAGCGCAAATGCGGGAACAAACGGAACACCCAGCGAGCGAGAGACTTCACTATACGTCTTCGCAAAGTCGAATGCCCTAACCCTCAGGAACAGGGAAAGCCCCTGCATGGTTGCCAAGGTCTCCACGGACCGCACATCTTCAACAGCCATCAAATGACAGTAACTCTTGCCCGTCGCTGCATCAAAATGTGACTGTGCTACTATGAACCGCTCGGTGGAAAGCGTGGACCCTCCATTCTTCAGCTCCAGAAGGCACTCAAATTGAACTTGCTGGATGTAGACAGCTCCATTGGAGGCATTCACTTCTTCTGAACAGGCCCGATTCGGACTGATGAGCAACGGAGTGAATTCCCCGCCGGAGGGCGTGTGGGAAAACTGCACGGGGACCAGGTACGGTCCTAGCTCGGACCGTTGGTGAAATGCGGCAACTCCCTTGTGAGATTAAAGGTGATGTCATGTATCCTGGCAACTGTCAACTGCAAGAACAGAACAGAATAATAATCCACTTGTCAAAGACGAAACCAACCAATAGCTTTTAATTACCATTGTATTCACTACTTTATGAGGTCCCCCCACAAGGTGTTGATTTGATACCATATAGAGTAGGTGAAATGTATTCCCTTGTATCAAAAATAAATAAACAAAATACCTCTGTATGTGTGTCAATGATGTCTTTGATCTTGTGGTAAACCACAGCCCGACCTGTAGAAAGCGCCATAGCGACGCCAGTCTCTGGCTGGATGTGCAGCAGGCCTTGGTCCCCTGTGGTCCACCATCCTGGCTGGTCTGGAGAATAGTAAGGGACATAAAACTAATCTTTAACCATGAGATGTCTCTTTGCTCTTCACACACTCACACATACACACACAACACACACACACACACACACACACACACACACACACACACACACACACACACACACACACACACACACACACGACCCAAACCTTCTGCGAGATGAGTTGTGAAGCATATCTTTGTTCCTAGGTGGATGTTCGCTAGAGATGGTATGATGGCGTAACCTACCCTCACCCTGATGAAGTCACTTATGTGGGGCTGAGCTGAGACCCAAATCTGCAAACGGTGTTTGAAAAGCAACAATACATCAACATATGTAGAAGCAAATATGTCCCACAACACACACACACACACACACACACACACACACACACACACACACACACACACACACACACACACACACACACACACACACACACACACACACACACACACACACACACACACACTGCAGACAATGCAAAGTGGGGATACTTTAAAAAGCACTGACACACATCTCCTTTCACCTTCAAAATGGCGTCCCCTTGCTTTGCTGCCTTGACAATATAGCTTCCATTGGCTGCCCCAGGTGACACTTGAACAATGTCGTACCTGTTCAGCCTCTGCCCAAGCGGGACGTCAGCAAAGTCAAACTGCCTCCCAATGTTGTCATGAAGGTGTGCAGCAAACTCAGCCGTGTAGCCAAGAGGGAAGGCATGGTACTTTGAGTTGGGCGCGGCTTGGGCAACTGAGACAGGCAGAAGAGAGATACTGGCAACGGGACGGACCTGCGAAGAGCAACGACACTAAAGATTATAAGATCAACCAGCATGAACAGTTAACGCTGTTATCTACTGTTAGATACGCAACAAATCATTCTCTCGGATCGAAATTTTACACGTTACATAGTAACTCTAGTTCCCGTATATAAAATTGTGAATTGCAATTTACTGTAATACAACACAATTGTGGGCTCCAAGAAATAATAATAATAAATTTATATTGGCATTTATGTAATCATTTCTTTCCTCAAATGTTGCCTGCCTGCCTGCATGTTCACACGCCCACTTTTTTTTTTGCACCAATCAAATTCTCACGGGTCCACAAACCTCAACGTGCACAACGACAGTCTGGTTCAGACCGAGTTCTTCTTCGAGTGCAGTCACCATGACAACAGCATGCCCATTCACGACAGACGAAAGGACTTCCCCCTGGGACCTGAGTGTTACGACACTCTGGCCTTCCACATCGTTCAGCAGCTTGTAGCTCATGTGAGAGGTACCATCCCTGCACAATGAGAGTGTAAATATTGATCCCTCGCTCTTATGAGTCAAATACATGACTACTAAACGAAATATTTAAATTAACATGAACTGCATATTCTCACAGAAATTTAAAATAATCAATCTCAAACTATGCCCGATCTGACAGGTAGAGCTGATTTAAACACTGCTCCCAAACCTGCATAGAGTGAGACAACTCTGGCCAGACACAAATATAAAACCAAGCAACAAACAAAATTACACACATTTGGCAATTCAAACATGAATGTTTGAGCCAGCATTCCATAGCCATAATTTCAAGGCAGTTCACTTGCTTGGACATGGGGATATAGTTGCCTTAGCTGCCAGAACACACCCCCCTACACTGATCTAGACAACGCACAGTGATTTCGCTTGAGAGGACAAAGCCACACATTTATCTCCCCCCACATCCCCCCCACCCGCAAAGAATATACACCCACCATTCTCCATAGCAACAGGGGACAAACCTATTAGTGATGATTCTGGCCACCCCGTTATGAGGGAGCAGGAAGAACCCATCAGGAGGGTTCAGCAGCTGGAGTGCTGGCAACACCTGCACCTGAACCTGATCGGTGAACACAGCCTCGTCAGGGGTGCAGAAGCCAGGGGGACACTTGGCCGTCAGTCGTATCACCCCCTGCCCGGGGTTCCGTGTGTGCATGATGGCGGCAAAATCCTGCTCCTCTTGGATGGATATGCCGGCCTGTAACGAGATTGGTACGACCGTGAATCAACAGACAGGTCATTACGCATTTCCAAATGCGCAACAACATTTTAAACGGCACTCTAGATGTTCTCCAACCACTGATTCCCAATCTCAAGTGAGAACTTTCCATATCAGCGTGAAATCCAATTATACGTACACTAGACGTTTAATTTGGACGTAACTGTGTGTAAAGATTCTTCGAGGCGACTTTGTGCATGATCTAGGCATATACATTGAGAGAGGCACCGAATTTCAGTTAAGTAAAACGAGAATGTGGTGCCAATTTTGGCTTGCTTCACATATCGCGCATCACACATATCTATATTAAGATATTTTGTACAGATGAGGCTACCACATCAGGTACTTGCATGTTGTACAGTTCACATCATCGATCTCTATCGTATGGAAAGGAAACATTTATTTGTGCACAAATGAATGTTTCCTTTCCCTTGATGTGCAATGTGTGAGTTTGTAATTTTATGCGTTGCAAAGCTTCAGCCAAGTCGCGGTGCGGTGTTCACTGTCTGCACGTGCCACGGAAATACAACAAAAACAACAACAACAAAAAAAACCAGGCTATGCTCCCACCCATGCAAAACAGAGAGGCATTAGAAGAGTTACGCAACAGAATGTAACTTGGGGCTGACATCGTTTTTAGCAGTTAGATCCAAGCACTTTGAAATCTGCTGCATCGTTAGTGCGTTGATGTTAACAATTCAATTATGGTACCCTACAAATGTAATGAATTGCTGTGATTTTCCGACTGTTCCGAGCTGTTAATTTCCACTGTTCCAAGCCTGGAGTGTAATGGCTCTCTCCCCATATATGGCAATGGCTCTGTTCCCATACACAGTAATGGCTCCTCCCGTACATGGTAATGGCTCCTTCCATACATGGTAATGACTCCTCCCATACATGGTAATGGCTCTATTCCCATACATGGTAATGGCTCTCCTCCCAGAACACATCACATCACCAAAGACACCTTAGTACACTCAATCACTCTTGACAACCAACACACCTTTTCGTAGACAGACACAGGGACAGTACGTCTATGTTGCTTGCAGACCATAGGAAGGATATTCCCAGAGGAGAGGCACTGGCAAACGAGAAGGGCTCCTCGTCAATCCCATGTGCATAAAGGGCCACCTGTTGAGGGTGAAGTCAATACTCATGAAAGATCTCCACAACTACTAGCCCTCAACCCAAACACAAGATCTCACACCACAATTACTACACACCATACTACATGCTACACCTGAACACACACCACCACCAGTTGAGTGAGGCTCAATTGCATGTACGTTGGCAGTTGAAGTATGGTGGTGTTGTGCAAGTTGCATGCCCCATAAAAGACTGGTACGCAATGCCAATTTAGTAACACACACAACCTCATATAGTAACACCACAGATCAAACACACATGCAACAGTAACACCACACCAACAGCAAGGATACCTCATACACAACCCCTATTGACATACCTCCATGCCAGCCCCCTATGGACATACCTCCATGCCAGCCCCCTCCCTATTGACATACCTCCACGCCTGCCCACTATCAACATACCTCCATGCCCGCAAGGAGCCTAGTGAAAGGCATGAATATCTTGATCCCTCTCAGCTTCAGCACTTGTACATACACCACATCCTGCAGACGCACATGTACAGACACACATAAATCATACCAAACACAAATATCATACCTAGCTACAAAAAAAACAGCATGCCTTAAAATAATGCCTGTCTACCTATATGTAAATACAGCTGTGCCACACACACACACACACACACACACACACACACACACACACACACATACACACACACACACACACACACACACACACACACACACACACACAGTCAAGTTGATTTCCCAGAGCGTATATCCAATAAGGCTACATGCTTCACAAGGACAGCACACCTCAGAAAATGTGGTCACGTGACCAGTGACAGGATCCAATGCCTGAGCCTTCCCTATGACAGTGGTGTTGCCAGGCACCAAGGCTTCTATGAGACCACCTCCATCCACTGACGCCACTGTCGCATTGCCAATGGAATAGGCAATGCTGGCCTGGGGAAGAGGACCTCCAGTGCTCAATATCTAAACATGAAAATTGAAAGAAGAAAAAAAGAAAGTAAAATCGAATAGATGAACTGGAATGGTGGTTAAATTCAACAGTACCTGAAATGTTGTTGTGGGAAGGAGGGTGATATACTTCGGGATCATCTTCAATGGTGCAAATACCTGTTGCATTGGATTCCACCCAATTAGCAGGATGACCCCACCAACATACATCACACACACGCACACACACACACACACACACACACACACACACACACACACACACACACACACACACACACACACACACACACACACACACACACACACACACACACACCACCACCACCACCATACCTGGATTTCGGCGGGCCAGCTTGAGATGACCTTTTTACTGGCCAAGGTGGCGTTGAAGGTGAGATGAGCACTGCCCACATCCACACCCTCCACAACAAACACAGCGCTATCAACCAGCTGCTCCGCTGGTACAGTGGAGAGAACCTGTGCAGTGGCTGGTCTGTGGAGAGAGGGAAGTGATGAGAGGGGAGGGACGGAAAGATGCGTGCAGAGGTATCAATGACAAGGGCACAAGTACAACTGACAACTACAAGTCCAAATAACTCAGCAGTAACTCAAAATGCAGCAAGTAACAAGTATGCTATCCAGTAAATGTACTTCTAACATCAATTTGTATATTCGAATATATGAACAGAAGATATTCCAACTGTGCATAAGCACAGTTCAAAGGTTAGCAACAAAATCAACAATAAACGAATGGGGCTATGCAATTTTAATACACACACACAACTACTCCCCCCACCAGAGCACAAACGACATGGTTTTTTCTCCCTGTATCCTCACCTGACGTCAATGTAGGAAGACTTAGTGTATGGGAGCAGGTTCATGTACTTGTGTTGGCTTGGGGGAAAGACCACACCCCTTCCATCCACAACCTTCACAAATGCCAGAATGCGACTCCCGACTTGCACCTGTGGCGGTAGGTGTGGAACAAAGGTATAAGGAAAATACAGGTTTTGTGTTGGTTGACAGAAGTTAAATAGACAAGAAAACCGCACACTCTCTGGATAATTAGAGCAGCCACATGTGGCATGAGTGGAAGATAGACACTCTCCTGCCTTCACCTGCACAAATAGTCCAGGGAAAACAAACCACTAAGTCCCAGTTACAGGAGGACAGTGCACCTTCAGTGAACAAGCTGACATATTCATTCCAGGTGGGAGCCCCTTGTTGCGCACTCTACAGACGTGACAAAGACCCAAGATAAGTCCCAGCCATTGTCACTAAGGTTTTTGGTCCCCCGTTCTATAAATGTGAGAGGATGTCACGGAGATGCCATATTGAACAACTGTGACCTAGATACGGTGCCCAGGAAGATGTAAATCCAGGCAAAACACTAAAAGTATCTTAACACTCACCACTATCTTCTTCCCCTGTTTCCCTGGAGGAACCAACACAAGCGGTGCTACAAGAGCAACCATTTGCAGAAACCCAACCCAAGAAAACACATTGCAACCCTTGCTGCCCTATTGGTGATGAGTATGGTCCTAGTAAACCCAGGAGATCGCAACGACTTAAGGGAAAAAACACCTAGAAAGATCGCCCTGGGAAGGGAGGTGTTATGGCATGTTATGTAATTTGTGGACATTGGTAATTAACGACAGATCTAGAACATTGGATATTAAATCATGTAAGCACATGTTCAATTCATTCAGAGAGTGCCGTTTATCCTTGGGACTTCCATTAGTTGCGATACCTCATGTGCACGCTAACGAAAACATGACATCCCCCTACCAATTGAGGAACGCAACTAGAACAACAATAAAAATAATAAATGGTGATACTTATGAAAAGAAATGTATTGGTCAGTATTATAAATAGTTTTGACATTAATAATCAATCAACAAGGCTTCACTGAATATTAATTTAATAAATGCCCATACGTTAATGAGCATATGACCAGTTATTTATAATAAGTTTGCTAACTTGCAGGCACACGCTTTCTAGAAACTCTCAAAATGTGCATGAAGTTTGGCGATTTTTAATATCCGTACGGTAGCTGTAAGTTGCCGAATGTGACTACGAATTTCAGTTGGCAGCAATATATAGCAAAATTCCAACAAAGACATGCAGCATGTGGCTTTTAGCACAAGACACTAGACTCACCAGAATAGACATCTACCTGCAATTATTATGTATGGACCCAGTACGACTAAATGAACAAAATTTTGTGAAGGGATGAAGGTGGATATTTGTTACATGAATCATTGCAAATATAGCGTTGCTCAAACATGGTCATAAACATTTCTCCCTAGGTACAATGAGCGGGACTCCCTGATACTGCAGGAAAATCATTGTCTCTGTTCAGTCATGAACTCAAGACGTTGTTAGAACACGCGATACCTGAGATGGACCACAAAGAACTGGTTGCGGGTCTACCACTGCACATCAGCAAACAGCTGAGAAACTACAGAGCTGAGAAACTACAGAACTGAACTCAACAGTCCAGCTTGCTAAGCTGTTGATGCCACTGGAAGAACAGCAGCCATGAACACAGTAAAGAAAATGGACTACTCCTTGATTGTACTATCTACTCCAGTTACTGTAGCTCAAAACAAAACAGGTCAGACGGACACAAGCCAGCAGAACAGCCACCACAGGAGTCAGCAGACCAACTGAAAGAATTGTGGAAAGCAGTGCAGGTTTTCGAAGGTAAGAAGTGTAGTATTGAGGTGGAAGATGTGGACGACCTTCGCACCAATTGTGCTATCCCACTTTTTGGGAAACCAGGAAAGTTTGAGATACCACAACACATCAGACTTGATTTTGCAGCAGTTTAACTACCAAGGATGCATATCACTTCCACTGATTGAGGAAGTCCAAGATAAGTTGTTAGTGGAAGCTTCAATATTCACCAAGCAGGATCTAAAGTGGGTACCGGTGGATACCAAAGACTGAAAGAAGACGAACTTTTCTCCTACACCAGGAATGGGGTCATAAGAATTCCCTAGGATGCTGTCTGGACGGGGGGTGGGAAATATACTTCCTTCCAGAGGTTAATGGATAAAGGGCTAACTTTGTGACCACCTAGTGTACCAATTCATGAAGAACAACATGTCTTACACCTACCCTCTGTCTTTTCATGGTTAAAACAGCAGGACACACATTGCGAGGTAGCAATTGCCAAATAGGAATGTTCTAGGTGACAGTACCTTGGCCATGTCTCATCAGCAATAGGCGTAGCTCCAGACAAAACAAAAGTGAAGGCAGTGGACTTCAGAATAGTGTACCAAAAAGGGAGCCTAAACAACCACAAAGGGAGCCTAAACACCAATTCAGATGCCATGTTTCGGAGGAGAGGTCCAGAACACCTTAACAAGAGTAGATGCTGGGTTTTCAACAACACAAATCAAAGAAGCACAAATATAAGATGATGTCATAAGACAGCTGTATGATGCATTAAAAACATCTCAGAGATGCACAATTGGAGAAAATTGGAGGAACGCACCATTGCGGAGATATGGGCAGCTGTGGTCCCAACTCAGCCTGAAGGAGGGAGTGATGTGCAGACAATATAAAACTGGCCCCATAATAGAGAGTATAACAATTCCAGTACTTTCCAAGAGTCTACATAGGGATGCTCTGCTGAAATCTCATGACACTCCTATGGCTGGCCACCAGGGGATGGAAAAGACACTGGATCATCTGAAACACATAGGGTACTGGGTAAGCATGTCTCATGATGTGAAGCAACATTGCAAAAATGCATAACTGTCAACAGAACAAACCAATGACACCAATGAAAGCCCCCGCTGGTCAGTGTACCGATTGGGAGAATGGCAAATGTTAGCAGTAGATGTCTTAGCAGTACCAGTATCTCCTAACAACAACAGGTACCTGTTAGTGATCCAGGACAACTTCACCAAGTGGGCAGAGCCCAGGCCAATACCAAACCAAACAGCTGCACGAATAACCCAGAACTTGACAGAGGTGTTTGCTACTTATGGAGTCCCAGACATAATACATTCAGATCAAGGTCAAAATTTCAAGAGTGCTGTATTTCACAAAACCCTGCAGGCATTTGGAGTGCACATTTGTACCATCGCCTATCACCCACAAGATGACGGATGATAGAGTGAATGAATCGCACTCTGTGGCAACTGCTTGAAGACATATGTGCAGAAGAAAAAAGTACCTTCGATTGGCTGTGTATGCATACAGAACTCCAGTGCACAGTTCAACTGGCGTGTCACCGTTCAAATTGATGTGAATGGAAGAAAACCTTGTAAATATGCAAGGTACAGGAGTATCACAAGATGCTTCAGGACAAACTGGCTGAGCTTAGAGATTTTGTGGAGGTGGAGATGACAAAGGCTGCACATAATCACACATTTGGTACAGCAAGCCCGCATTAGAGAGAGATTTCCACCATGGGGACGACAGTCTGGCAATCAGTACCTACTGCAAGTAAAGTAGATGCCTGCTGGGAAGGAAGATGGACAGTTGCAGCTATAGAATTGCCAGATAGCAGATGGAACAAGGAAAACAGTGGTTGATGTCAACATGCTAAGGCACCATTTTCAGCCAGAGGAATATTAGAAGCTGGTACTTCGAATAGTACAGTTACAAAACAATACCCTAAATAGATCAACTCCTCCTGGAGGTAACATCCCTCCCTGAAAGTATCGAGTGTGCACATGTAGAGGGTCCTGGTGGCCAACACTTAGCACAGCTGGAGGTACATAATTACATGCTGGAACTCCATGCAGAATCTGAGCTGCCAGCCATGAAACAAAACAGACCTGTCAAAGGTTTTGGGGCAAGATACCCTACAAAGATCAGACATCAGACACAGAGGCTATAGAGCTTGGGGACAAGGTCTAAAGTGAGGGGGATGAATGTAGTATTGAGTGCATGACCTTTTCATGTCACCTTTAGGTGTAGCCACATTTATCAGGCATTTCCTATTAGATCGTCTGTATATCCTATAGTGCAAAACCGAACTCTTGAATGTCAAGAACGGTCAACCAGTTTGCTGTCCCTTATACTTGCCACATGTTATCCTGACAAAGCACCAGGTACATGAGTGCACCATAATATGGGCTGCTCAGAACTTCGAGTGCACCCTCTGGGTGGTGTATAAACTGCCGAGCCCTTGCTCACTGGCCGGGATCTCAAACTGATAACTCTTATTAATTGCCACTGTTGTGGGATAGTCTCATACCCTTTTCCATAATACATCACAGCTACATCACCGCTACGATTGGTACAGGGTCTGGCACATCAATTAGAGGTGGAAGCCACTCTATAGAATATTGGAGCCATTATTAATTATGAAATATGGTTTTGATATGTTACTGACTATCCTGATAACATCTACCTGCATCCAGTTAGCACAGAAAACCGTAGTCAATCTACTAAACATAGTGGCGATGTAATCCGCCAGCAACTGTGGTGTTTTTAGGTCCCAGTATGATTTCACAGTAAAGTACTGCATTGTAGAGGCTGATGCTCTAGTGGGGCTAAAAAATATTAAGAGAATTGGGACCATTCACCCAGGAAAAGAACTATGGTACCCGAACCTTATTAAAATTTATAAGTGAATATTGCAATTCAAGTAAACTTGGAAGATTAGATGATCACTTATACACTGTATAACGACTGAATGGTATACTGGCTACACGAGAGTGTACATACACAAGCATGTTAATTTTTGATTGATTCCAATTATGTTGGTGTAGTATAGGCTGTAAATTTATCATAGATCTTCCTGCTAGCAAGTATGGGGAATAAATAATAATAAGCTTTCTCATGCATCTACACATACAACGATTATTTGTAAATAAATTCTGATGTGATCCTGATTGCATTTAAATTCTATGTACAAATGTGAGGTAAATATCATATTGGCAGGACTGTTAGTGTTAGTGGAAATACTAGACTTGTAACACATTTGCATCACATTACTAAATTAATGTTTCCATGCTGTGACCGTAGACACAGAAAATAACCAACATCCATGCCTGCTATGTGATACTTCTTCATTCAGCCAAATTAGAAGCAATAGAAATGCAACAGGCTTCATTGGACTGTGATTTTGAACTACAGAAAAGAGTTTAGAGTGGAAATCAAATTAAATACGCAGATTATCAACAGACACAGCATCATATATGTTGTGAAAAAGGAAAAGTAATGAAAAATGTATCACAAAATAGTAAATCACCACTGATAACAACAGCAATTCCAAAATCATTTATGATTATATCAAAATATGAGATTCCAATCCAATGGCACTTGCAAAGCACAGACATGCACACACACATACACAGACACACACACACACACACACACACACACAAGCACACACACAAACACACATGCACACACACAAACACACACACACAAACACACAAATACAAACACACACGCACACACACACACACACATAAACACATGCACACATACGTCATTTATTAGTGCTACATAGACAATTACAGCATTGAATGTGTAGTTTATCTCCCTAAAACATTGAGTAACGTATCAGCAGATAGGCTGTACTTGTCATGATTAGTTTGTCTATTGTCCTGTCCCCCGCAAGAGACGAGTGTGCCCAATCGGGGGTGCAAATTGACATTGATGGCGCTTTGTCAAGGTGGAGCATTGCTTCATTCTAAAAACAATGCCATGTTTTAAAAGCACTTAAATCCTGGGCGGAAATAATCAGGGCTAGAGTCTTTATAACTATTTTAACCAGACCGTAAAGTTCACGTGCACCGAAAAGAGCAATAAAAACTTACGTAAATTCCGGTCTGAGTACGAGTACATGGAGTTGATAACCGATCGAGTTCCTTGTGCTGAGGCTGTTGCAATAGCTCTACGATGAAAATATGGACTGCCAATCTACAACAGCAGTCATGTGTGTGAGCTTAATACACGTGCCTATTCAAAAATTGCCTTGTATTTTTTTAATCAGAAAGGACAGTTATTTCACGTTGCACAATTAGAACAGATAAAAGTCAATGCTCTGTGTATGATTAACAGTAAGTCAATACACCGTGGTTTCTTGGGCCCTGAGCTGAAACTCTCACACCATGGTTGTGCATAGTTGAAATTCTATGGAGCCAGGATAATGTACACAGGTCAATTGCCTTCAAACGCTACACAATGGCAAACAGTGAGATAATGAACCAAAACAGAACAAAATTTGTATAATGTGCTACAAACAACGCTCACATATTGAAGCCAAAATATCTTACATCAGGGCAGATACATTTGCCATTGCATGTTCACACCATCAATCACACACACATGTACACATCACATCACACATGTACACATCACACACATGTACACATCACATCACACATGTACACATCACACACATGTACACATCACATCACACATGTACACATCACACACATGTACACATCCCATCACACACATGTACACATGTACACATCACACACATGTACACATCACATCACACACATGTACACATCACATCACACACATGTACACATCACACATCACTGTACAGACAGCAGACGCTATCTTTACCTGCAAGTGCCTTAAGAGCTCTGGTACCCAGACCGGTCCTGAAGACAAATAACAAAAACACAATATATCCAAATTAGTGCCTCTCAACAGGACAGTACCCTGCTAATAAAAGCATTCAACAATGATGCCACTGTTCACCACCCCCCCCCCCCCCACACACACACACACATGTACACACACGCACATACAAAATATGACAGCAAGTATATGTCCTCCAGGGATTCTACTGCCACACCCATTCCCCTCCTCTTTTCCCACCAAATCCTCTGCACCCTCTCCTTTTCATTTACCACGTGTACAGGTTGAAACTGAATGTCTAGTAAATGCCACCACGGAGACAGCCAGACACAGTGCACTGACTCCTCCCTTTATGGAAACTACATATATCACCACAAGTTAATGCACAGTATCAGATAAATCACCTGATATGTGATGTGCACTATATAGAATCATGAACCCAATTCATCTCGAAATGGGAATGCTCAGGATGAGATTGTCTTTTCTGGGTGGCATGTGTGACTCCCTGACTGTGGCATGCATTCGTGTGAACCTGTTTCATGTTACTCAGTGCAATTGAATAGGCATGTGTACATCCTGGCAGAAATTCTTATTTATTTTTTAAAATAATAAAAAAATTCGGTCGTACACAATTTCCCAGTTGTATTCCCTAATGTGTGTGTCTGCAGCCAATCCTGCCATTAACACACTTCGCTGGCTATGTCAGTTATTCTTTGGTGGCTGTTTCTACTTAGCTCTACAAAGGTTACACCTGTTATTTTACGACAGTGCATAGCTTCATCAAAGCAGTGCCTCTTACCCTTTTTTAATTAAAAAAATAAAGAAAAGGGTATATTACAGCTATGTTGCAAGAGAACCAGTTGACAAATGACAGAACATGCTCAAGCCCGGGGGTAGCTATGTCACTGATCAGGGCAACAAACTATTCAAATCAACAGTACAGTCATATCAAATATCAAATTACCCACCATAACACGACCTCCTCCTACACACATACAAGTGTGTCTTAATTATATCGCTGTGTGGTACTGCCTCATGAAACAGCAATGCAAGAGTATTTCAGAGCACAACTCCGCATGACTCATACACCACACACACACACACACACACAAAGTTAGATAGTCTCAGGTGACTACATAAGGTGGCTTCCAAGGCAACGCTGCTGTGAGAAATAGGATGCTAACACTGCAGGTACACACATACACTTTGCAGGCAGCCAATGTCTCAGGCAAACATTTCACAAGAGTTCAAACAGCAAGCATGCCTTTTGGACATGTAAGTAACACAACAAGAAGTCGATAAAGAAAGAAATGGAATTCTACATACCTTTGGCCTCAGCTGCCACGTGGAGATTTTTCTGAGCACCTTCTCTGACCTAAAGAAGTCCATTTGGATATAAAAGGGTGCTTGCCTAACCCGGTGTTCATGCCAAATCAATCAAAATCATATGTCACTATCAAAGTGCCAATGGGCCCATACACATTTTGTAGGAAATGTTTAGGTTTGCTTCCTATTTTTTTAATTTTTTATTATTAAAAAAAAAAAAAACTAACCAGCTTGCTGAGGTGGCCATTGAGCAACTTCAAGCCTTCTTCGTGGAGATTCAAAAGGGGAAACACTTTGAAAAACCTTAGAGCAGAGCCAAAAAAAGGGCAGACCAGTGCATAACAAGATTTGCTACCCACTCCACAAATAAAGCTACAGGAGCAACAACAACAGAAAAGCACCATTAAAGGTGAGTGCGCTGGTAAGTTCAAAGGGACCACCCTGGATTCCACGGACAAATCAATGACAACTGCTAGACATGCTCTGGTAGTGCCAGATGCAAAATGCTGCCGTGATCGTCTGTGGCACGATGAGTGAGTAGAGGAGGGCTAGACTCACAGTATGCAGAAGATGAATACATGAAGCAAGAAATGCTTTGATATTACTCCAACAAGGCTGTATCACTACATTGTGAAATAGTCTGCGACAATGCATGCAGGGATCATGTGACAAAGCACACTGTAATGTGCAGGGAGCATGTGACAAAGCACGCTGTAATGTGCAGGGAGCATGTGACAAAGCACGCTGTAATGTGCAGGGAGCATGTGACAAAGCACGCTGTAATGTGCAGGGAGCATGTGACAAAGCACGCTGTAATGTGCAGGGAGCATGTGACAAAGCACGCTGTAATGTGCAGGGAACCAATCATAGTGTAACACATGCATGTTCTATTTCCTACATATGCAGATCCCTCAAATCTCACCAATCAAATGCAGGTCCCTCCTATCCTATCTCCTAACCAATCATTCATGTGAGTCACTGCCAACAATGTCACCAGGGGAGTTAACCCCACTTCTCGCCCTCCCCAAAAGGGAGGAGCTATCCCCTCAACAAGAAACCAAAGGTTAGTTGATTGATACCTCTCCAGGCTACTCGAGTCAGAACAGGAAGAGGCTTCGTTAAACTTGCTCCGTACAAGATCTTTGAGTCTGGCCTCTGCTTCTCTGCGAAGCTCAAAGGACACACTGACAGTGCTGCTGCTACTGCCTGCAAAAATGAAAGAGGAATAGTTTCAAGATGGTGTCAGGGGTGCGGGGGGGGGGGGGGGGGGGGGGGGGGGGTATTTATGTTGGGATGGCACCAGGATAAATTGTACCAGGACAGAAGGGTGGAATGGTACCAGGACAGGAGGATACCCCCACCCCCCCCCCCCCCCGTGGATAATTTGGCAGATAGTCCACAGTCCAATAACTACCTATTCTCTCCTCTCTCCCTCTCTCCCTCTCATCTCTCCCTCTCCCTCTCTCTCTCCCTCGTCCCTCTCTCTCTCCCTCCCTCTACCTCCCCTCTCTCTCTCCCTCTCTCCTTCTCTCTCCTCTCTCTCTCCCTCCCTCTCTCCCTCTCTCTCTCTCTCTCTCTCTCTCTCTCTCTCTCTCTCTCTCTCTCTCTCTCTCTCTCTCTCTCTCTCCCCTCTCTCTCTCACCCTTCATTAAATCAGTGATGGTGTCCAGCAGAATGCTCTCGTCCAGAGCAAGATAGCGATGAACATGGCCTGCAGCCTGGAAATGGAGAGGCCATTCACACATACACATCATATATGTACACACATATACACATGCACATACACATGCAGACATGCACACATACACACATACACATGTACATGCATAATACACACATACAATCACAAAATTACACATGCAGACATTGGAAACACACAATACATAAACATATGCACCTGCACACAAGTACAGATATTCATGTAATGCACACATTTCACACATCACATGAATTGCCAGACACAACCAAGCTCTTCAAACAGGAAGCACACCTGTTCGTAGTCTCCAGCATCCATGGCTCTCTGGACACCATCCACACAGCTCTGTGCACACACATACATGTACAGCCAACAGAGTAGCAATGAGGAGGAAGAGGAGGAGAAGGAGAGGAGGAGGATGAGGAGGTGGGGTCGAAAAAAGTGTGTGTGCTAAGTGAGCGAATACACATCCAGCAGAACAAATGAATAACAGCAATGGATCAGATGCGCAACTTTGGAAAGTACATGTACACATTCATTCACTACATAAAGTATAGATGCACACTGCAGAGTAGAAACTCTGCCCTTTGTTTGCCTGTAAATGTAGGAATCTTATACTATGCAAACACAAGCACATCTACATCTACATGTACATGCAGCAGAAGCACAGCACAACCTATGCTCATGTCAATTAACGAGGCTATGGCAGCATACACACAACGTACACACACATGCACACACACATGCACAAGTATACTTTACATGCACACACATGCACACACACATGTACACACACATGCACACACACACATGCACACACACATGCACACACACATGTACACACACATGTACACACACATGTACACAAACAACTGCACACTTACATGCACACACACATGCACACACACACATGCACACACACATGCACACATACACATGCACACACACATGCACACACGTCATACACACATGCACACACATGCACACACACACATGCACACACAC
The DNA here is from genome assembly GCA_013339895.1 of Ephydatia muelleri. Classification (NCBI taxonomy): domain Eukaryota; kingdom Metazoa; phylum Porifera; class Demospongiae; order Spongillida; family Spongillidae; genus Ephydatia; species Ephydatia muelleri. Next base: position 2,718,581 of record JABACO010000017.1, read on the forward strand.
ATGCACACACACACATGCACACACATGCACACAGTACATATATAGTACACAATGTGACATACACCAGAAACGTTAGGTGCATTCATTTGGGGCGGAGGTGGGAAGGGAGAATAAAGGATATGGCTGGAGAGGAGGTAGGGTAACACTGGGAGGAGGTAGAGTAACACTGGGGAGGAGGTAGGGTAACACTGGGAGGAGGTAGAGTAACACTGGGGAGGAGGTAGGGTAACACTGGGGAGGAGGTACAGTAACACTGGGGAGGAGGTAGGGTAACACTGGAGAGGAGGTAGGGTAACACTGGGGAAGAGGTAGGGTAACAATGGAGAGGAGGTGGAGTGGGAGGAGAGTACATGTATCTAATGTTGAAGTTTGGAAAAGAAATTTGCTATCACCAGGAGGAAGGATGTAGAGGGGTACAGTCCCACAAAACCAAGCATTTCCTACTTTGTTATCCAATCTGAAATCACCTTTGCAAAAATAGACTAGAGCAGGTGTGACACATACCTTCAGATCAATGACATCATCACTCTCTTCAACGATGCATACACCCGACTCTGTTGACAGGACACTTGTTGTGAAAAACACGAAAGTAATACGTCTTCATCACTTAAACCTACACATCTCCAATCACACCAACAGGTAGTGCACCATACGCACATGTGTGAACAGAGACTCACGAAATCTTTCACAATCACCTACACCCGATAGCACTTTTCCTTAGAGACGAAACCCCACCCCTGCCCCAGGATGAGGTGTGCAAGTTACACTTAGCTTGCAAAGATGGCTTCTTCTGGCTAGCCCTCTCTTTCTCACACACACACACACACACACACACACACACACACACACACACACACACACACACACACACACACACACACACACACACACAATAACCCAACCTCACAGCTATTGCACAGATTCTCACTGAAATGACTGGATGCTGAGAGCAGACACGGAATGTGACACCTCGCCCACATGCAAACCCACATGCCATGCGCACACACATATACATGCACACATGACAAAAGAATAAATACCATTGCATAGCACGAAGTACAGCATGTTTGGGAGGAGGAAAATGTTACTAATTTGATTGATATTCAAAACCATTCCACTGAATTACCCCTCCTTTTTACAACAAATGCAGACTTCCTATCCATTGATCTCACAGTTGATAAACACTAATGAGAATGCACTCTATCCTTCAAATGGCACTGGCCTGTTGAGACTTGTGTAGTCAATGGTTCACAGAGTACACATTCTGTCTCCATGGCAACGTGCAACCCACTGCAGTTCATACCAAGTGGATGCATTTAGTTGTGTGTACATAGGTGTGTATGTGCGTGTGTGTGTGTGTGTACATATGTGTGTGTTGTTTTGTACAGGTACATGACAGGTACATGATTTGTGTGTAAGAAGTGCCCCGGGGGGGGGGGGGGGGGGGGGGTGCAAGTCACCTTGGCAAGGTCCAAGACGTGTACTTTACTTCAAACAGACTCAGCCAAAGAACTAGCCTTCATGACAACAGCATCCATCTCCTGCGTGTCACGGTCGAGATTCCTCAGCCCAGGCCTGTTTGAGAGCAGAATATGCACCATACAGTCAAGTACTGATTATTTTTTTGTGGGTTTTGAAATATACATATTTTATTAATACACTTGTTTATCCCACGAGCCAAAGGCCTCACTCATCGGGGCCAAACTTATCTGAGCGACGTACAGCATTTTCTGGAACGAGGTCATCTTCACGTCCATTTGTGACTGCTGCTCAAGCAGTAAGTCCAGCTCCTCTCGAAGCACAGCCTGCAATAGACAACGTGCGTGATACCAGTCTGACAATGAATAAAGAAGGACAGCTGTGCCTTGCTTGAAAAACTTAATTGCGTGAGGGGGACGCTGCCACGGCTTTGTAAATACATATTCTCTAATTAATGCACAATATATATTTTATAATAGACGAGACTTACCTCTTCCCTTTCCAGCTGGATAAGCAATTCTTTTGCCTCGCTGACATTCTTTAATGCATCCATTTTCAGATGAGACTCCAATGAGATTCTGTATCAATTTCACGCATCGCGTGGGCGTTTAAGGCAACGCTAATCGCGGGAACAGTAGAACTAGCCGGAGGTAAAAGCGAAAAAAAGAAAGTGCCAAAAATGCAGAAAATTTTCTTCCTCTTCACTCTTAGTCTTATCGCATACGAAACTGGACAAATCCGTTCCCTACCAATAGATCTCGTTATGGGTCAGTCACCGAACCAAACTACAGTTATACTGAACAGCAATTGTAAGTTAATCGATGCGCCAACACACCGAAATAAATCTTCATCTGCTGTATTTTTATTTCCCTCTTTGCAGTCATGCCAGCGAGAAACTGCAAGCAGCTGTATGACGACGGCTTCAGAACGAGCGGTCTGTACAACATTATGCCTCGTTCCTCCCACTCTGCCACCCCGACGCACAACATAGTGGTTTACTGCGACATGTCGCTGCAGGGAGGAGGATGGACCGTTATCCAGCGTCGAGTTGACGGCACCATAAACTTCAATCGTTACTGGGTGGACTACAAGATGGGTTTCGGAAACTTGAAAGGCAATTTCTGGCTCGGCTTGGACAACATCGTGTTGCTCACAAATGACGTCAACATGGAACTGTACGTCGGACTGTCGTGCTTCGGTTGTAGCGATGTCGCAGTGTTTGCGAAGTACAGTCAGTTCAGCCTAGCTCCCGAATGGCCGCTAAAATACCAGCTACAGGTGTCTGGGTACGAGGCATCTTCCACTGTCGGCGATTCTTTTACAACTCACAACGGCCAGAGCTTCTCTACCCCCGATAAAGACAACGATGCTTCGCTCCTAACAAACTGCGCCCAAGTTTACTCGTCAGGATGGTGGTTCAATGGCTGCTACAATGCCAATCTCAACGGCGTTTACCAAAACCAAGCCTACGATTTGAGTGACAAGGGAATCCAATGGAATAGTTGGCTTGGCAAGGATGCCTTGATGCAGTCAGCGGTACTGGCCGTTAGACCGCTTTAAATTACGGCGCGAACCATATGTAGTCTCGCTAGCCAGACGTGCATCGAACTTCAACTGGACTGGGAGCGTAACTAAACCATATATGCCGCTTTTGTTTTAATGTTGTTTTAATGTTTTATTGTGCGTCGAGTGATTGTATCTCTACATGTAATGTTCGCATGTAATCTGCATGTTTTTCTTAACCGTTGCCTATGTACAATAATCATACATATATGCGCGCAACTGAACTCATGGCACCAAATCAGTGAAGTCTATATCTTATACATGAATACGATCTCTTGGCAGTTCCTTATAATTCTGTGGCACAACAACTCCGTCAATATATTTATTATGATTATACCATATAGGCCTGATTAAAAAAAGCACCTCAGTGGCATGCATGGCAGACGTAAAACTGGAGCGCAGAGAAGGGGTTAATAAATAATTTATCGGTGTCTCTTCAGTTTCTAGATGTTATAGATGCATGCTCTCTCCATGCATGCAGTTATATCACCGTTTATCATCAAGTTACTAACATATGCTATATTGCATCTTTATTGGATGACAATATCATCGAGCACAGAACGGCTATCATTCTTTGAAAACTGGCAGGTGTCCTGTTAATCCAATGGCATAACTGAAACGAGTCGAATTGAGTTGTTAATGCAGTATTCTCCCTGTCCTCATTTATTATATAGGTACTTGCCAATATATCGTTTGGTCACATCAAAAGCCTAGACAAATTGCGTTTTTACCAGAGCCGCGATTGCATGCATGATATCTCATTGATTCTCGGAATGGCCGCTTTTTAAATTGTTTTGATTAGCCTTTCACCCACTGCTAGCCCATTGTAGGCTCGACCTTTGCATTTTTCCCACTTATGAAATTTATATATATTCATTGGCTGTCACTAGAGATTTATAGTTATTTCAGTTGTGTATTGTTATAATATGTAATATAGTTGGGTGCAGTAGCCAAGTACTGATCGAGAAATGCATGGCGAGCCTTTGAGTACATATGTCATTAATGCTAGTACCTATTAAGGCCTTCTCTAATCGGGCCAACCTTATTTGAGCGCGCGACGTGCAGGGAAGGAGGTCATCTTTGTGACTGCTTGTTGTATATAGGTATTTAGGGCCATATCCAGAAATGCCCCATACATTGGAGGACATTCATTAAAAAAATTCCAAATTGAATTCTATAACATTTTACCATATAGCGGAATTTTTTTACTTTCCACTATAAAAATTTGAGTTTCAGAATGTAATGGATTTATGAAGTTAAAATCAAGATATGGAACGTTCTATACGAAAATGGGTCTTGTGGATTTTATTTTATAACATAAACTTTAAATCGATATATCTTCCGAAATAGTAACGCTATCGGTTTCCTATTTTTAAAACAACATACCACACCATTATTATACGTGAAAATCCATTTTGGTGTCTTACACATGCGGGGTACCGACGTTACAAGGTCCGATACCCCGTAGGGTTCAAAACGGCCACATCTTCAGGTAGGAGTGTCCAAATCGGATCAAAATAGGTACCCATGTAGAAGGGTCCTACCGCTATTGATTTGTTCTGTTCGTTAATTTTTGCTGTATCCGTTATGGAGATACAAGTGTGCAAAGAAATTGCATATTTCCCGGGCGTTACGCGCCATTAACGTATTATCGGATCCTCGTAATACGTTAATGCATGGCGCGTAACGCCCGGGAAATATGCAATTTCTTTGCACACTTGTATCTCCATAACGGATATAGCAAAAATTAACGAACAGAACAAATCAATAGCGGTAGGACCCTTCTACATGGGTACCTATTTTGAACCGATTAGGACACTCCTACCTGAAGATGTGGCCGTTTTGAACCCTACGGGGTATCGGACCTTGTAACGTCGGTACCCCGCATGTGTAAGACACCGAAATGGATTTTCACATATAGTAATGGTGTGGTATGTTGTGTTAAAAATAGGAACCCGATAGCGTTAATATTTCGGAAGATATGGGTCAGTTTCCGAGAAAATGAGCCTTCGCTATATATATATAAAAGTTATAAAAATCATTCACGTTTGAATCGCTATAACTTCCGAACGGTACACGCCATTGACTTCCTATTTTCAATACTTCATACTACACCATTTCTCTACGGTAAAATACTTTTTGGGGTCTTGCACTTGCTCCGTGCCTGTATTGCAACGTCCGACACCCCACAAGGTATGAACCCGTCATAACTTTCGGCAGGAGTAATCAAATCGCTTCAAATTCGGTATGTAGATAGAGAGGTCCTATACCTATCGATTTGTTCTGTTCGTTAATTTTTATGCCATCTGTTACGGAGATACAGTTGAATAAACTACGTGCACGTTTTCCCGCTTGATTCGCGCCAATGTAATAATCCCCGCCTCCCCATACATTGAGCGGAGCGCAATTTGCCCAAATCATTGGCGCGAAACGAGCGCGAAAATGTGCACGTAGTTTGTTCAACTGTATCTCCGTAACGGATTGCATAAAAATTAACGAACAGAACAAATAGATAGATATAGGACCTCTCCACCTACAAACCGAATATGAAGCGATTTGATTACTCCTACAGAAAGTTATGGCGGGTTTGAACCCGGTGGGGTATCGAACGTTGCAATACTGGCAAGGAGCACGTGCAAGACCCCAAAACATATTATGCCATAGAGAAATGGTGTAGTATGAAGTGTTGAAAATAGGATGTTGATGGCGTGTACCGTTCGGAAGTTATAGCGATTCAAACGTGAATGATTTTTATAACTTTTATATATATATGGGACAGTTTCCGCGAAAATTGCCCCACGGTTAAAATGTTATAAAAATGCATCGCGTTTGAATCGCTATAACTTCCCAGCGGATAACGCTATCGACGTCCTATTTTCAATACTCATAGTGAAATGGTGTAGTATGAAGTGTTGAAAATAGGAAGTCGATAGCGTTATCCGTCGGGAAGTTATAGCGATTCAAACGCGATGCATTTTTATAACATTTTAACCGTGGGGCAATTTTCGCGGAAACTGTCCCATATAGCGAAGGCTCATTTTCTCGGAAACTGACCCATATATCGTTTTAAATTTTATGTTATAAAATAAAATCCACAAGTTTCGTATAGAACGTTCCATATGTTTTTTAATTACTCCATAGTTGACGTAATTTTTGGGGGGTCGATTAATTAACTATTAAACGAGTTAACAATGTTTATGTGCAATTATAGCTAGCTATATAGCACTCTCACCAACCTGTCCTGAATGACCGGCTGACTTTCGATGTTATGCACCTATCAATGGTAAGTGCGACCCCCCCCCCCCCCCCCTCATCCGGGACATATGGGAGATTAATGGAGGATTTGACCGCTAATTGGATTATTGCTAGGTTATTGCTACAGTCGGGACTCGAAGATATGGAAAAAAACGCACCTCAAAGATACGGAAAAAAAAGGCACATTCATTGCTCTTTAAATAAACTGTCCGTGGTCGTAAGAAGTCAACCGCGTTGCCCTATAATGCGATTCACTGTTTAAGCGCCCTCACCTGTAATGTAATTCATTTGAGCGCGCCGCTTCCCTGTGCCTGGCAAAGTAAACAATTTGTTGTCGACTCTTACCATGTCCATGCCAACTAGCTTCGCGCGTTTACAGACCTTACGCAATCTCTCTAGCACATATATACAATATGACACAGCCTGCCCCTGCGCAATGCCCACTGCGTGCATGCATGCAATACCTTTCAAGGCTCCATAAACATTAGCACTGAACTGTGTGCTCAATAATCGTATCTGTTTAGCCTCTAGATTGATTTGTGCAGCACACGATCCTAATATAAGTGTGTCAATATATCTAGGATGTCCTTTAGGGTGTCAATTAATGCATGAAAAGAAAAAAACCTCACAGAATATTATTGATCAATGACCATGATAAAAACAGTACTCTACAGACACTAATTATAGATTGGCTAAAAAAAACTAAATAAAAAAATTCAAACACTTTATACAAGCAGATCTGAATGATGCGGCTGATAGCTTACATGAATTACAAACTACAGATTGAATGTATACTTATTCTAATTGAATAAAATCATGGTCGCAAGCATCACACGTAAAACCTGCTCCATCTGGCGAAGGAATGCTTGATTCAGCCTTATCTCTCCTATTCTATTAGCTACCGCAACCTTCGAGTGGTAAAGGCCTTCGTTGTTATACTTTATCAATTACTGCATTAACAATACATCATGTCCACTTCCTCCTTTCAAATGAATCATTTGTGCTTTTGCATTGATGGTTAACTGAACTTTGTTTGCATTTCAAGCTATGCTATTTGCAACAGCATCTCTATCAATTGTCCGAAAAAGGGGCATCACTTCACACCATCGTGGTTACACAGAAAGGTTATTGTTTAGACTTCTATCTTATCTACACTATGAAGAAAAGCAAGCAGTTTCATTAACACCAGAGGAATGTATATGCCTTGCTGTTCCTAAACTGTACACACTAATAGAGAAATTCTACATGTATGACAAAACTCTGACTCAAATCGTTCTACAGTGTTTATGGAGAATTATACTTTGGACCAATTGGGACGCATGCTTAGTCAGCTAGCAAGAGAATCAATTTCAAATTTTGTAACTTTCTTCCTTCCTTGAGTATATGTACATGTCTTGGATAGTTCAGACTAGGTCATCAAAACTCCATTTTAACAATTAACATGAAACGTCTTGTGGATCCACCCCCTCGCATTTGCAAGCATTGACTACGACAAAGATTTTAACTTTTTGTTGTGTATTGAGTAACTGCATGTTGTGAATCAGCTGTTAACTGTAAATGCAAGCCTATGTATGATCTGCAATCTTTGCCCAGTGCATGGAGTTTCTCCTTGTACGGACCCATTCATAGCTGATAGCAAGCTCTTCTAGTATTTAAAAACTTGTCGCATTTCTCCATTGAAATGTCTGACATAAGGCCTGGGGGGGGGGGGGGGGGGGGGGGGGGGGGTGTAGGCCCCGGTGTAGATGTGAAGCCCATGAACAAACATGGCTGGATGAAAGATTAGTGACATCAATGAAAAATATGACCACGATAATGTGAAAAGATATATGTCTTTTTTTAACTAAATTCCCTTTTAAAAATAAAATACTTTTAATTATCAATTTAATGAACGTGAACGTATAATACTATGGATCTACCTTAGTCTCGTACCCAGACCCATATTTCCAACAGCTGCGGGTGGATTACATCACCGCTACGTGGAAAGTGGGTCTGGGAAATAAGAACGACGCACTTGTTCCGAGCGCCCTTAATGTTTATGTCCAAAAATAGTACGGCAATCTAAATTTAGAACTAATCTCGCACAATTAGTCCCTTTCTCTGATATTGAATAATTATGATCGTATGACCAATACGAGAGCCTCACTGTCTCACACAAAACGCTCTGAAGAAGAAGATTTGATAACACTTATTAACGAACTAGTTCAACGCAAGGCATTTAACAAACAAACAGGGAGAAAACACTATGCCTTTCCATCAATAAAATGCAACCGTTAGTTCAATAATTATGCCCACCTTCAAGACATGGATGGAAAAACAGATCTCAAAATTTCAGTACAAAGAACAATTATCTGTGTGTATAGCAACTTTTTGTAATCACTCATGTACAATTCAATATACCTTGTAAGAGGTTGCTCCTGATCTCAATTACCATGGTAGTGGAATAGGCAGATGTACATGCACCTACACATACCGCTTGGCAGTCAGCAGCTCAGTGACATGTAGTTGCATGACAACATTGTATCCATCCATTATATTATTATACAGTTGAAAATGTTTTATTTTAAGCAGATGGGAAAACTATTATACTTACAATCAATACACATACAAGACTTAGCACAAACATCACAACATGAACAACCCGAGACATCAGTGACATTAGAGTCAAAATAAGAGCACAATAAAGCCCTTCTATAACTAAATGCAATATTTCACCATGTCCTTCGAGATGTTTTTTTTTTTTCAGATCGGAACTCTTCACATAATACTGCACTTGATTGCTGACCATTGTGTCCTGCCCTCCCAAACTCCTGCATGTAACTTTCTACGTCAGAAGCAAGCCCCCAGGGAATAATTTGAGTGACTTCCACACAGGCGAGGCCCATTCCGAAGGCAATAGTACAAATTAGTACTCGTAAAGGGGCTTTGGAGCAGGAGAATGACTTTATTATGCTTTCTTGTACTTCCTTCTGTGTCACACTTGAATACATGTCGACCAACCTGAACCTTGCTCGATTGGGAGCTCCTACTGGCTCAGTACACTCATGGCCTAATGAGCAATGAAAATAGTCATATAAGTCAGCACAATGTTTATATTTCCTACAGAAAATCATGACCCTTTGCATTGCCGATCGTTCTACCCTCAACTTGTCAATTACTGTGCCAAAGGTATCCTCTATAGTCCCTCGCTCTTTCACACAAAATGATAGGTTGGCTTTATCTGGAGATGTGGCAGTTACGGCAGGATCCTTCATGCCTAAGATGCGAATTATTTTGCTTCTCGTGCTCACAGTAGCTGTAGCAGTTAAAGCTAAGAGACTAACATGCTGTGGTATTAGGCTTCTGATTTCGCCAAGTTTGCCAAACTCACGTCGAAAACATTCACCCCTAAATGTATGGATTACAGCCACAGTATAGTACAACATAGAATACGTATTAACAAACGCTTACCTTTTTGTTACACAATGTGCTTCGTCGACCACAAAAGCAACAAGATGTACGACATAAACAGGTAGGCGAACCATTTGCCTCCAAAGCGGGTTTGTGAGAAGGAGCTCCGTCCGGGCCAATGAAAACTATATGAAACTCTCCATCCATCACTCTGACTTGCAAATCCTTGTCATTCCTTATCTCCCCAGTGATGCAAGTTGCTGACAATCCTCTGGTCCTTAAAGCAGTGACCTATATAAGTATAATTACTATACATGGCCTTTTAACCACGTCACGCAAGTTTTACCTGATCCTTCATTAGCGAAAGGAGTGGTGAAACGACAATGACTATGCTTCCTCTACACCCACGCAATTCGTCGTACGCGTATGGCAGCACTGAGTATATTAGCGATTTGCCGTATCCAGTTGGCAAACTGACGAAAACATCCTTTCCTTGCATGAAGGTCTTAATTGCCTCCATTTGTTGTGGACGCAGGTCAGCAAATCCTAGCCTTTGAACCGCACGCAAAACCACCTCCTCAATACGCGTATCTTGCTCGCACATTCCCACCTCGATGTCTAATTGAGCCACACCTTCCACTTGTAATCAGCAACTTGCATGTATTCAGGGCTCCACCAGCTAAGTAGCTAATGAGGCAGGCTGGCTAATCTCTGGCTATTTAAAATTTTATTGGCTAACTGGCTAATATATAATATTGCTTGTATAAATTACATTCAGCATGTGAGGACAAAAGTACAATAAACACACTCTATTCATCAAACTCAACATCTTGTACGTCCATTGGGAACTCTTTGACATACTGCCTTTTCACCAAATCGTGGTTCCAGCGGGTGCGGATGACTGCTTTAGTTATGACTGGAGATATTGATGAACGCACATCATCATGAAAGAGGCCCTCAGTAGAAAAGAACCGCTCAACTCCAGCTTCAGAGGCAGCACAACAGCTTAAAACGTAGTACAATACAAATAATGCAGGTATATCTGCTCCAATACTTTCCCAGTATGCTTTAAGGTTAAATGCATGTGCCTTTGAATCCTTCGATGGCTTAGGCAATTTATCACAATGCTTTAACTTTTCTTCAGCTGTTTTGCTCTCCCTCAGAAAATGGGCTCTAGCAGTACGGATGGCTGTATCCCCAGTAGTAACATGCTTCATCAAATCTGAACGACAGCTGAGGATGAAATTAGTTTGCTTTTCGTCATCTGTTTGAGGATCAGAGGTGCGATATTCCTGTGGAAGACCAACAATATCTGCAAACTTCTGCCACTTCTTCCACTGACACATAACAATATATTCTATTTCTCTGTTAGCATATCTTTGCAGATTTGGAAGGTTTACTGTCTCTGGCCACAAGATAAGACACAAATGGAACACTCCTGACTCTTCCATAAGCATCGTTGTTTCATTTTTTCTTCAAGTGCATTTGCTTCAGGGTGAAAACCTTTTTGACGCAGGTTGATCACAGTTTGTTTCACCTTAGTACTGATAGAGTACCAAAAGAATGAGAGATGGATTACGTTGGCTGAATCACGTTGCAATAGTTGCTCAACTAAATAGAACTCAAACAACAATGCACTTCTGGCATACTCAAGCAACTGAAAGTCTGGCAAAATAAAATGTTCACTTTCAAGTCATCTCGAGCAGCCATTGCTATCAAATAAAGTTGTAATTGCAGTATACGAGCTATACAAAGGAAGCCACTTGACCATTTGCGAGTATTGCATGGCAATATTACTTTCAAAACATTATGACCTGGAGTCTCCAGTTGGGCAGTTTTCAATGCTTTAAGAAGACGTTTGTGGTTTTTTATGTTGTTTGCTGTATCTTTGGCTACCTTTATAGCTAAAGCAACTGAGGGAATTGCTTTTGCCAGATCCTCCATTAGCAATTCCAGCTCGGGTGTGACAACCACATCGAAAATGAAGAAGCCATTTTAGGGACCCTTCAATAATAGCTTGACTGATACCAGCATTTGGAGAAGCTTCATTGTCCACTGTAATAGAAGCAATGAATAAGCCATCTTTCTCCATCTTAAGTACTGCATCTGTAATGACTGTGTCATAATAACCTGTATCTAACGTGTCACCATCAGAATCTAAGAGATCCCAACAAAGGCATCTCCCATCCTTCAAAACACCCAAACCTATTAGCTTTTGGGAATTAACATCCTTTCCACCATCCAGCTCCAGTGATGCTACAGAATTGCTAAGGAGTTCCTTTACACGTTCACACAGCTTGTTATCATACTCGATTATTGCAGTGGTGAGATCAGATTCTTTAAATCCCGGAGGAATGCTAGCTGAAAAAGCACTAATGAAATACGGATCCCGCAGGAGTTTGAACGACATACGCAGGTTCATACACCATGCTAGAGCAAGTTTTTCAACCTGAGTTTTTGCGCTGTCTGTACTTGGAGCAAACATTGTTGTCAAGGCCATCTGTTTTTTTAAGCCTTTGTTATCATTCGCTAAAACTACCAGCTCTTTCAGGTACGAAGGGGCTTCTAAACCATGTGCATTTTTAAGATGGTAACGAAGGTTTGCAGGTCCAGTGGTCTTACAGTATGTAGTTCCACAATCTCTACTCTCACCACATGGAAGCTTGCGCTTAAGATTGCAGATATAGTATGCTTTGTTAGATGCAAGGTTTTTTTGAAAGTAACTCAGAGACTATTCATTAAGGGACGAAAATCGCATCCGTTTTGTATTAGTACTAGTACCTTGTTCTTCGGAAGGGCAACTCGACTCAGCCATGTTGAACCGCAAGTCCGCGTGGTAATACTGCATGAACTGTAAACGTATTCACGTTTATTATTGGCTAAGTGGCTATTTGTTATCGGCTACAATTTATCCCTGGCTAAAACCAATAAGGGGTGGCTACTGGCTGGCTAATCTTAGCTGGTGGAGCCCTGCATGTATTATTAAAGTGACGTCATCATCATTACGTATATACACATCCGTCCCAATGTTTTGGGACGCTCGGAACAAGTGCGTCGTTCTTATTTCCCAGACCCACTTTCCACGGAGCGGTGATGTAATCCACCCGCAGCTGTTGGGAATCTGGGTCTGGGTACGAGCTAGATCTCAATGAGTCAATTAAACGACGATCTAGCTAATATGACCCTGACATTGGCCCTGACAAGGGCAATACTTTGCCTTTTAAAAATAAAAGCTTTGGGGCGTGTTATAGTTCAGTTAGTTACTTATCGAACAGTAGTGTAAATTTGGATAGAGTGATAAATGACATCAAAGTGAGGTAAAGCCATTTTAGTAACAACATGACAGCACCACAACGTGCATGCGCTAACAAGCAGAACTAAAACTAAATACTGTTCAAAAGGAGGTATTTTTGATAAAACAATTTTCTGATGATACAGGTACTTCGTTGTCGTAAAGACTGTTAGTTAACTGTAATGAATAAGTCATTGTTTTTATCTCTTGATAAATCTTAGCGAAATGAGACATTAAGTTCAGTGAAAGAAGAATCTTTTTATTCCATTTCTAGCTGGAGTTATATGTCAATGTCCAAAATTTCTGGCAATGAGCTGTATGTACTAAATTGTGAGAAGGCCAGGAACAGTAATCTGATGAGTACATTGTACACTTGTTTAATATCACATGGGACATGCAATATCCTTCTGACAGAAGAGCAACTTGTCTTGCATGACCTACCTATGGGGATGGAATTATTGTACCTATCCTGTCAGCAGATTGTGGTAGGTCAGGCCCTGGCAAGTTTACATAGACATCCCAAGTAACAATTTCATTACTCTGCTGCCAGACTAAAATAAATAAATAGGCTCTAAAAATGGCACACACTTTTACAGGTAAGACAAGTAGTTGTACAGAGTGCTACGCATAAAGGATAAGTACTTTTACAGAAGACTACTACATGCAATAATCACAGAGGAAAATCCAAGTCAGTACAAAAGCCCAGTCTCAATAAGGATAGGGTACAAAAGCTTTTCTATGAACATTTTATTAGCTGTGAATTTCTGTAGCATTTTTAGGAGATTTAGGATAGAAAGATCATTTATATTGGCTTCAAATTTGAATTGTAATGGGCTATAGCCAAGGGCTTTTGGGTGTTTCAATGTTTGTAAATATAGCTACAGCACATGTATGTTTCAAGAATTATGGTATTTGTGTGCAACACTACCTTGCTCAATGACCTACTTCCATCATCCTCTCCCATCCCACACTCCGTTCACTCTCCTCACCAGCTCAACAATAGCTTTTTAAAAAGTACTAAATTTATACACTATATTGTACCTCGGTGGCACACTGTGTGTGCCCAATTGATTTAATTTTTTAGAACTGGAAATCTAAATTCAGTTTTCTACTTTTCATTTCGGAATGTATCTGCTTCCAGGAGGCAAAATAGTGCTTTCCATTCACAAGTATAGAAATTGCAAATTGGTAGGTATGGTGCTACACAGTGAATGTGTTTCATGATAAGGTCACTATTTAGCGTGTGTAGATAGGTGCATATACTAGTACTGTAAATACCCTGATTGTAGAACAGGCAACGAATATGGTGGGTGAATTTCATGCAAGGTTATTTGTTTATAAATTGCAACGGATGCAATTGAATACTACATATACATGTGTTGAGTACTTTCATTAGCACTTTTGAAGCGTTATGTTGATAGCTGTTGAACTACAAATGTGATGCACACGAAACTACTATTTAGAGTATGCATGTAGTTCTAATAAATCACCGAAGCAGGGAATTAAACATTTCCTTCTTTTGTGGCATGCTATGTAGGGCATTAGCAACCCCGTGCATAAATTACTAACATATAATTAACGACGAATTGATTTGCTGCATGTACGTATCTCGTACGGAAAACTTAAAACCACCCGTTGTTGACAATGCGCCAAATCAGCCATCACGTAAGTGTCTTTCCAGTGCGCTAGTTTGGCAAAAAAAAACAACAACATGCATTTAACCAAACTACTAAAGCTCTGGTAGTAATGGTTTTTCCAGCTCCATCAAGACCTAGAGCTCGTTTTGTTACGCATGCGCAGAGCCCTCCATTCTGCTTCTGGTAATATCAAAGACTCGCCCTTTTGCCTGCAGTGGATTTACTAACTGTAAGGATACTACTGTTGCCTTTGCATGTATGAGAGCAAACTACCACACACAAGAGAGCTGTTAAACGATCCTCTGTGCACAGGTTGGAGCCTTGGAGGTGTTCGGCATGTTTTGAGGACATCATTCTATTCAATATCGTAACATTTTGCACAACATTCTAACATTGTTATAGTAAATGTTGTACAATCTGTGTGATAGTCTGCAATTAACAAATCACATGTATAAATATTATTCTAACTTTTTACTTTTCAGAGTAAGCATTATAAATGGAAAACCGGCCTAGGAAAAAATGCGGCAAACAATTCAGGGCTTTGTCCCCAAACCCCGATAGGGACTCTTTAGCAGGCCTCTAACCTCTGGACGCAAGAATTTGCACCTGTTGGGCTCTTCAAATAAGTCATCCAACCCACCTTTACCTACAGGTCTGTCTGCCAGGCCTCCGTACCATAATAATAATTGGAACAAATAGCGACATGTCCCCACTACGTAGCGACATTACCCTTTACGTAGCGACATGACCCCTCTACGTAGCGACATTACCCTCTACGTAGCGACATGACCCTCTACGTAGCGACACGACCCCTCGACGTACACACCGGCGATTTGAACGCTCCTACTTGAAGATGTAGCGCGTTGAGCCCCATGGGATATCGAACCTCTTAACGTGCAAGACACCAAAACACAATTTGAGATGTGGTGTAGTATGAATCATTGAAAATAGGAAGTATATACTGTTAACCGTTACCCGCAATTATGATTGCATAATTAAGCGCGAAAGTATTTGTTTTTGTTTGATTTTTGTATAAAACTGCTTGTTCGTAATGCAGTGAAAATTACCGTTCGCATTCCGACTGTATTTTGAAGGTCGTTTGAAATTAATTGGAAATAAAACACAAAATGGCCGCGGGATTTCGTGATGCGGGATCTCTTGATAGGGGAGTGAGTACAAGGTCATATCCAAGCAGGATGCTGGAGGATGGTATTATGCAACCTTAAAGGTGGTCCTTAATGGTTATAGTGGGGGGAAATGTGTACACGTTTGAATTCTAGTGTGTCTGCATCCATCATGCCCCACATAGATGTTTTGTTCGACCAGTTGGGCAAACCCTGCCACATTTCAGTAAGTGATCTAATAAGACTACACATGTGACAACGTTCGGATCACACCACTTCAGTGTATTGCTGACTAGTCTCCAGTTGTGCTGTTTCTTTTCAAAGATTAATGCAATATTTTGCATCAGGTGTGTGTGGGTGCAACCTGTGTTCAATAATGAGGGCGTGTGTGTGCAACCTGAGTTCAAGAACGAGGGGTGGGGGGATTCAGCCTGCGTTCAAAAATGAGGGTGTGTGGGTGTCCAACCTGAGTTTAAGAATGAGGGTGTGTGTGCAACCTGTGTTCAAGTGTGTGTGTGTGGGTGCAACCCGTGTTCAATTATGACGGTGTGTGTGCAACCTGAGTTCAAGAATGAAGGTGGGTGTGTTCAAGAATGAGCGGTGGGGGGTGGGAGGGTGTGTGCAGCCGGGTGGGGATTGCAGCCTGTATTCAACAATGAGGGTGTCAACTGAGTTCAAGAATGAGGAGTGGGGGTGTGCAGCCTGTGTTCAAGAATGAATGTGGGTGTGTTCAAGAATGAGGGGTGGTGGTGGTTGTGCAGCCTGTGTGTGTGCAATCCAACTTCAAGAATGAAGGTGTTTGTGTGCAAGAATGATGGTGTGTGCAGCCTGTGTTTAACAATGAGACGGGTGTGCATAACCTCAGTTCAGAAATTAGAATGTATGTATGCAACCCGAGTTCAAGAATGAGGGGTGGGGTGGGGTGTGTGCAGCCTGTGTTCAGGTGTGTGTGGGTGCAGCCTTGTTCAACAATGAGGGTGTGTGTGTGTGTGCAGACTGTGTTCAAGAGTAAGGTGTGCTAGAATGAGGAGTGTGTACGCCTGTGTGTAATAACGAGGGTGGGTGTGTTAACAAAGTGAGGGTGTGTGTAACCTGTGTTCAGGATGAGGGTGTATGTACACAACCTGAGTTCAAGAATGAAGGTGTGTGTGTTGAGGAATGAGGGTGTTTGTGTGTGTGTCTGTAGAGTAAGGTTGTGTGCGTGCAACCTGTGTTCAAGAGTGAGGGTGTGCAACCAATGAGGGTATTTGTGTGCAACACTACCTTTCCAATACAACACTCACTAACCTGCTTCTCCTTTATTCTCTCCATCCCACACTCCACCCACCCTCCTCCCCAGCCCAGCAATTTTAATAACATATCCCCAACAAGTCAGCACACACAAAAGACGGTGCTATAATTAATCCTTAGCCATGACCAGAGCAGACCGGATCCACACAGCATCAAACTGAGATGTGGCATGGTACCACCTTTTTGGAGTGCAGGGTTGGCAAATGGTTTGGATGTATCCATTGACTCCGACAGTCATTCAATACACGTGTGCATATGTTGAAAGAAAACATGTATGACAACATGGAAGACTGACAAGAATATCTCCATGTTATTAGTGTCAATTTATATCTTTTAACACAAGAATATGAATTCTGGAGTAAGTCTCCCACATTTGAATCTTGTTTTGATTTGTCTCGTATCGTTCACACGCCTAAGAGCATTACGGACTGTTGAAGCGATTCCGACTGTGCAGGCGACCAGACATTGCTCTGGTCAGCGCAGGTGGTGCTGGGCAACTGCTCGGGAAGCAACAGCGAGATAGCCAGTGCCGCCTACATCAAGATTAACCAAAAGGTTCATGATGTAGTCTTTGCCCCACCAGATAGTCACGAGACGTATACTGGTGTTTGTAGCTCTTTAGGCCCATAAGTGCTACAGACAAAGTGCGACACGGCTATGCTGAAGGCAGCGCTCACAAGTTGCAATCTCAGCGGTCCCCTGACTGCCAAAAACACATGTGTGACCCTACATATACCAACGGTATCTCGAGACAAGGTCCCACCGGCACCACACGAAGCAGTAACCGATGTTGTAATGCTCAAAAAAGAGTTGAATTTAACAACTAGTCGATGGGATATACTCCATGGCACATATTGTCATGTACAAATGCAGCCACGAAGATGCGCAC
The DNA here is from genome assembly GCA_013339895.1 of Ephydatia muelleri. Classification (NCBI taxonomy): domain Eukaryota; kingdom Metazoa; phylum Porifera; class Demospongiae; order Spongillida; family Spongillidae; genus Ephydatia; species Ephydatia muelleri. Next base: position 2,736,500 of record JABACO010000017.1, read on the forward strand.
ACCATAAAGGTTCAGACCTTACCTAAAGAAGGCGGTAGTGTTTCCATGTAGCGTTGGGTTTCTAATGTGCTCAGTAGTACGTTGTTTTCTGCTGAGTTAGTCTCCGTACAACCTCGTAGGCCTAGTTCTGTCGTGAACGAAAATTTAACTTACCGATGAGGCTTTGTTTCTTTTGTTTTCAAACCTCTGACGCCTAGCTGTACCTTTCTCCTGAGAAATTTGTACTACGACTCTAATATCACGTGGCGCGAAATTTAAACCTGAAACAAATGAAACGCGCGATAAAAAGAATTAGTGCCAAGATATTAGAATTATTCTCTTGAGTCCCTGGCGCTATGACCTGCGATATTGCCAACAATAACTTCTTTTTATACACTGTATTGTGCCTCAGCTACACACTGTGTGCGCTCGGATTGATTTTATTTTAATGAAGGTTGTCGAACTGGAATACTTCAAGCTAGAAATCCAAAAATCCGTTTGCCAGGCCAGAACCTCAAAAGCGGATTGAAATTAATATAATGACAACATAAACGGGATCGATGGATAATTCAGTGCGATGAAGTGCTTTAATAGTTAATGTATATTGGTTTTAATGCTATCGCCGCGAATATGATCGTAAGGCTCAAGCTTTCAACTTAATTCGATTCAGATCGTTGTGCGTGCCAGCGCGAAGTCTATTGTACAGTACCGTATATTCAACGATCTATTCATATAGTACACGTGTATCTGACTCAATCACGCGCAATTAAACTAGGTTCAGATCTGAGTTGAATGGGTGATTAAAATACATTTTTGAGCATCTAAAATCGCGTATGAATTACATTAGTCAATTTACACGCTTTTGAAACTCGACACAAAATGTGTAATTAAATTTTACACAACATCAAATGTTTTCCGCGAGAGGGGTGCAATCAAAGTTTCTACTGACTGAAGAGACCGTGCTGTGGCGATGGAGAAAGCTTCGACGAACGTTTAAACGCACTCGACCCAGGCAAAGGAGGCGTCTTCTGAAAAGGTGTCTGGCCTCCCTGAAGGGGCGTCCGCGCGGGAGACTGTGGCGGGAAATTGGGTGGCGGGGAAGCCTGCAGCATGGGCGGGGGCAATTGCGACTGGAACCCAGCTGTGAGTTGTGGCGACTTCTCCTTCAACACGACGTAGCCAATCAGCGCCGCAAGCACTACCACAACGATACAGATGATCGTGACAAAAATTCTACTGTCCTCGACAAGCTGCTCGGATAGCTTCGAAGGAGTACTTATCGGGACGACTGGCTTGTCGCCATCCTGCTTATCGGGACACACCCCGGGCAGTTCGCACGTCCCCGCTCCCGCGTAAGAGACGAGGAGAACGGACTCCTGCTGCGTAAGACCGGAAGAGAACGTCACCCTCTCATTGGAGAAGGTCGCGTGAGGCTGGCGGCGGTGGTCCGCTACGGAGATCCTGTACACCACTGCGTTGTCACTCACAGACACGCGTTGCACTGATACGGGATCTGAAGATACCACCTGCAAGGAAAGAAATGTTGTTCTATAAAATAAGCAACAACCAATCACATTCTTCAATAAGAAACAAAAGTAACTGCACCCTCCCGTCTCCCCCCCCCCCCATCTCTCTCTCTTATAGATGCAAACGGTTAATAACAAATAAATACCAACCTGAAGAGTGTACAGCTGCTTTAAAGATCCAGTTACTTGGATATCGGCTGCATTTTCAGATGGACTAAGAGTCAGTTTGTATCGACTTAGCGCAAATGCGGGAACAAACGGAACACCCAGCGAGCGAGAGACTTCACTATACGTCTTCGCAAAGTCGAATGCCCTAACCCTCAGGAACAGGGAAAGCCCCTGCATGGTTGCCAAGGTCTCCACGGACCGCACATCTTCAACAGCCAGCAAATGACAGTAACTCTTGCCCGTCGCTGCATCAAAATGTGACTGTGCTACTATGAACCGCTCGGTGGAAAGCGTGGACCCTCCATTCTTCAGCTCCAGAAGGCACTCAAATTGAACTTGCTGGATGTAAACAGCTCCATTGGAGGCATTCACTTCTTCTGAACAGGCCCGATTCGGACTGATGAGCAACGGAGTGAATTCCCCACCGGAGGGCGTGTGGGAAAACTGCACGGGGACCAGGTACGGTCCTAGCTCGGACTGCCGGGGACCGTTGGTGAAATGCGGCAACTCTCTTGTGAGATTAAAGGTGATGTCATGTATCCTGGCAACTGTCAACTGCAAGAACAGAACAAACAGAATAAATAATCCACTTGTCAAAGACGAAACCAACCAATAGCTTTTAATTACCATTGTATTCACTACTTTATGACATATTCAGGTCCCCCCACAAGGTGTTGATTTGATACCATATAGAGTAGGTGAAATGTATTCCCTCGTATCAAAAATAAACAAAATACCTCTGTATGTGTGTCAATGATGTCTTTGATCTTGTGGTAAACCACAGCCCGACCAGTGGACAGCGCCATGGCGACACCAGTCTCCGGCTGGATGTGCAGCAGGCCTTGGTCCCCTGTGGTCCACCATCCTGGCTGGTCTGGAGAAAAGTAAGGGACATAAAACTAATCTTTAACCATGAGATGTCTCTTTGCTCTTCGCACGCACACGCACGCACACACACACACACGCACACACACACACGCGCACACACACACACACGCGCACACACACACACACACACACACACACACACACACACACACACACACACACACACACACACACACACACACACACACACACACACAAACCTTCTGTGAGATGAGTTGTGAAGCATATCTTTGTTCCTAGGTGGACATTCGCTAGAGATGGTATGATGGCATAACCTACCCTCACCCTGATGAAGTCACTTATGTGGGGCTGAGCTGAGACCCAAATCTGCAAACGGTGTTTGAAAAGCAACAATACATCAACATATGTAGAAGCAAATATGTCCCACAACACACACGCACACACATGCACGCACGCACGCACACACACACACACACACGCACGCACACATACACACACACACTGCAGAAAATGCAAAGTGGGGGGTATTTTAAAAAGCACTGAGACACATCGCCTTTCACCTTCAAAATGGCATCCCCTTGCTTTGCTGCCTTGACAATATAGCTTCCATTGGCTGCCCCAGGTGACACTTGAACAATGTCGTACCTGTTCAGCCTCTGCCCAAGCGGGACATCAGCAAAGTCAAACTGCCTCCCAATGTTGTCATGAAGGTGTGCAGCAAACTCGGCCGTGTAGCCAAGAGGGAAGGCGTGGTACTTTGAGTTGGGCGCGGCTTGGGCAACTGAGACAGGCAGAAGAGAGATACTGGCAACGGGACGGACCTGCGAAGGGCAACGACACTAAAGATTATAAATGAACAGTTAAGGCTGTTATCTACTGTTAGTGGGAAATACGCAATAAATCATTCTCTCAGATCGAAATTTTACACGTTACATAGTAACTCTAGTTCCCGTATATAAAATTATGAATTGCAATTTACTATAATACAACACAATTGTGGGCTCCAAGAAATGATAATAATAAATTTATACTGGCATTTATGTAATCATTTCTTTCCTCAAATGTTGCCTGCCTGCCTGTTAACAAGCCCACTTTTTTTTGCACCAAACAAATTCTCACGGTCCACAAACCTCAACGTGCACAACGACAGTCTGGTTCAGACCGAGTTCTTCTTCGAGTGCAGTCACCATGACAACAGCATGCCCATTCACGACAGACGAAAGGACTTCCCCCTGGGACCTGAGTGTTACGACACTCTGGCCTTCCACATCGTTCAGTAGCTTGTAGCTCATGTGAGAGGTGCCATCCCTGCACAATGAGATTGTAAATATTGATCCCTCGCTCTTATGAGTCAAATACATGACTAATAAATGAAATGTTTTAAAATTAACATGAACCGCATTCTCACAGAAATTTAAAATAATAAATCTCCAATCTGACAGATAGAGCTGATTTAAACACCGCTCCCAAACCTGCATAGAGTGAGACAACTCTGGCCAGACACAAATATAAAACCAAGCAACAAACAAAATTACACACATTTGGCAATTCAAACACGAATGCTTGAGCCAGCCATAATTTCAAGGCAGTTCACTTTCTTGGACATGGGGATATAGTTGTCTTAGCTGCCAGAACACACCCCCCTACACTGATCTAGACAACGCACAGTGATTTCGCTTGAGAGGACAAAGCCACACATTTATCTCCCCCCACATCCCCCCCACCCGCAAAGAATATACACCCACCATTCTCCATAGCAACAGGGGACAAACCTATTGGTGATGATTCTGGCTACCCCGTTATGAGGGAGCAGGAAGAACCCATCAGGTGGGTTCAGCAGCTGGAGTGCTGGCAACACCTGCACCTGAACCTGATCGGTGAACACAGCCTCGTCAGGGGTGCAGAGGCCAGGGGGACACTTGGCCGTCAGTCGTATCACCCCCTGCCCGGGGTTTCGTGTGTGCATGATGGCGGCAAAATCCTGCTCCTCTTGGATGGATATGCCGGCCTGTAACGGGATTGGTACGACCGTGAATCAACAGACAGGTCATTACGCATTTCCAAAAGCGCAACAACATTTTAAACAGCACTCTAGATGTTCTCCAACCACTGATTCCCAATCTCAAGTGAGAACTGTCAATATCAGTGTGAAATCCAATTATACGTACACTAGACGTTTAATTTGGACGTAAATATGTGTAAAGATTGTTTGAGGCGGCTTTGTGCATGATCTACAGTGTAGGCGTATACATTGAGAGGGGCACCGAACTTCAGTTAAGTAAAATAAGAATGTGGTGCCAATTTTGGCTTGCTTCACAAATCGCGCATCACACATATCTATATTAAGATATTTTGTACAGATGAGGCTACCACATCAGGTACTTGCATGTTGTACAGTTCACATCATCGATCTCTATCGTATGGAAAGGAAACATTTATTTGTGTACAAATGAATGTTTCCTTTCCCTTGATGTGCAATGTGTGAGTTTGTAATTTTATGCGTTGCTAAGCTTCACCCAAGTCGTGGTGCACTGTCAGCACGTGTCACGGAAATACAACAAACAAAAAACAACAACTAAATAAGCAAACCAGGCTACGCTCCACCCGTGCAAAACAGAGAGGCATTTGAAGAGTTACGCAACAGAATGTAACTTGGGGCTTACATCGTTTTTAGCAGTTAGATCCAAGCACTTTGGAATCTGCTGCACTGTTACCGCGTTGACATTAACAATTCAATTATGGTGCCCTACAAATGTAATGAATTGCTGTGATTGTCCGCTGTTCCAAGCCTGAAGTGTAATGGCTCTCTCCCATACACAGTAATGGCTCCTCCCATACATGGTAATGGCTCTATTCTCATACATGGTAATGGCTCTATTTCCATACACAGTTAATGGCTCCTCCCGTACACGGCAATGGCTCTCCTCCCAGAACACATCACATCACCACTAACACCTTAGTACACTCAATCACTCTTGACAACCAACACACCTTTTCGTAGACAGACACAAGGGACAGTACGTCTATGTTGCTTGCAGACCATAGGAAGGATATTCCCAGAGGAGAGGCACTGGCAAACGAGAAGGGCTCCTCGTCAATCCATGTGCATAAAGGGCCACCTGTTGTGGATGAAGTCAATACTCATGAAAGATCTCCACAACTACTAGCCCTCAACCCAAACACCAAGATCTCACACCACAATAACTACACAAACCGTACTACATGCTAAAAAACCTGAACACGCAACACCACCCATGAGTGAGGCTCAATTGCATGTCGGGGCAGTATCAACACAACTACTAGCCCTCAACCCAAACACAAGATCTCACACCACAATAACTACACACCGTACTCATGCTAAAAAACTGAACACGCAACACACCACCCATGAGTGAGGCTCAATTGCATGTACGTTGGCAGTTGAAGTATGGTGGTGTTGTGCAAGTTGCATGCCCCATAAAAGACTGGCACGCAACGCATCCATACAATGTTAGTAACACACACAACCTCATATAGTAACACCACAGATAAAACACACATGCAGCAGTAACACCACAACAACAGCAAGGATACCTCATACACAACCCCTATTGACATTACCTCCATGCCAGCCCCTATTGACGTACCTCCATGCCTGCCCCCTATGGACATACCTCCATGCCAGCCCCCTCCCTATTGACATACCTCCATGCCAGCGCCCTCCCTATTGACATACCACCATGCCATGCCCCCTCCCTATTGACATACCTCCATGCCAGCCCCCTCCCTATTGACATACCTCCATGCCTGCCCCCTCCATATTGACATACCTCCATGCCAGCCCCCTCCCTATTGACATACCTCCATGCCAGCCCCCTATGGACATACCTCCATGCCAGCCCCCTCCCTATTGACATACCTCCACGCCTGCCCCTTATTGACATACCTCCATGCCGGCAAGGAGCCTGGTGAAAGGCATGAATATCTTGATCCCTCTCAGCTTCAGCACTTGTACATACACCACATCCTGCAGACGCACATGTACAGACACACATAAATCATACCAAACACAATACAAGAACACATATATCATACCTAGCTACAAAAAAACAGCATGCCTAAAAATAATGCCTGTCTCTACCTATATGTAAATACAGCTGTGCTACACACACACACACACACACACACACACACACACACACACACACACACACACACACACACACACACACACACACACACACACACAGTCAAGTTGATTTCCCAGAGTGTATATCCAATAAGGCTACATGCTTCACAAGGACAGCACACCTCAGAAAATGTGGTCACGTGACCAGTGACAGGATCCAATGCCTGAGCCTTCCCTATGACAGTGGTGTTGCCAGGCACCAAGGCTTCTATGAGACCACCTCCATCCACTGACGCCACTGTCGCATTGCCAATGGAATAGGCAATGCTGGCCTGGGGAAGAGGACCTCCAGTGCTCAATATCTAAACATGAAAACAGTTAAATTGAAAGAAGAAAAAAAGAAAGTAAAATAGAATAGATGAACTGAAATGGTGGTTAAATTCAACAGTACCTGAAATGTTGCTGTGGGAAGGAGGGTGATATACTTCGGGATCATCTTCAATGGTGCAAATACCTGTTGTATTGGATTCCACCAGAGATAGAGAGAATCAATTAGCAGGATGACCCCCACCAACACACACACACACACACACACACACACACACACACGCGCACACACACACATGCGCACACACACACACACACACACACACACACACACACACACACACACACACACACACACACACACACCACCGTACCTGGATTTCAGGCGGGCCAGCTTGAGATGACCTTTCTACTGGCCAAGGTGGCGTTGAAGGTGAGAAGAGCACTGCCCACATCCACACCCTCCACAACAAACACAGCGCCTATCAACCAGCTGCTCCGCTGGTACAGTGGAGAGAACCTGTGCAGTGGCTGGTCTGTGGAGAGAGGGAAGTGATGAGAGGGGAGGGACGGAAAGATACGTGCAGAGGTATCAATGACAAGGGCACAAGTACAGCTGACAACTATAACTCAGCAGTAACTCAAAATGCAGCAAGTAACAAGAAGTATGCTATCCAGTAAATGTACCTCTAACATATATGAACAGAAGATATTCCAACTGTGCATAAGCACAGTTCAAAGATTTGCAACAAAATCAACAATAAACGAATGGGGCTATGCAATTTTAACACACACACACACACACACACACACACACACACACACACACACACACACACACACACACACACACACACACACACACAACTACTCCCCCACCAGAGCACAAACGACATGGTTTTTTCTCCCTGTGTCCTCACCTGACGTCAATGTAGGAAGACTTAGTGTATGGGAGCAGGTGCATGTACTTGTGTTGGCTTGGGGGAAAGGCCACACCCCTTCCATCCACAACCTTCACAAATGCCAGAATACGACTCCCGACTTGCACCTGTGGCGAAAAGGCAAGTAGGTGTGGAACACATGGTACAAGGAAAACACAGGTTTGTGTTCGTTGACAGAAGTAAAATAGACAAGAAAACCGCACACTCTCTGGATAATTAGAGCAGCCACATGGTGTGGCGTGAGTAGTAAGCTAGACGATATGAAGGTCAGGTTGCTTTCAGTGTTTTGTGCGTGTGACGTGTGTTTACTATGTGTGATTGTTTGTATATGTGCATGTACAGCATGTAAAGTGTGTGCGTTACAAAGTGCGCTGCAAAGCGACACTGCAAAGTCACATGAGGGGTGATATGCAAAAGGAGGGAGACCTCCAGCGTACACGTACCTTGTCAGGGACTTGCACCTGGATGGAGTGGATGCCGGCGATGTAGATGTTTGCGGACACTTCTTTTCCCACCTCAAGGCACAGGTCTCGCAGGACCAGCTTGACATGACCCTCAGCCAGGGGAGTGACCTGCATATGACCACAAAGCAGGTAGGAGGCATTAAAGGCCAACTAACTATCTGATGCACTTTTATGTTGCATACATTGAAAGCCAGAAATCAGGTTATTTATTACCAGCAACTACATAATTACCAAAATATTGCATTTACATAAATCATTAAGTTTCTATCAAAGGACGCTAATACAATGTGAAGGGCTGCATTTGAGTTACAAAGAACACACAGGAGTGAAACACTCGAGAGAGACAGGCTTCAGAATGAACACACAACAGTGATACCACAAGAGAGACAGGCTTCAGAATGAACACACAACAGTGATACCACAAGAGAGACAGGCTTCCAATGACCACACAGCAGTGACACACACAACAGAAACAGGCTTCACAAATAATGCACAGGAGTGGCACACACACAAGAGGGACAGGCTTACAATGATCTGCTGCGGTTCAGCCTGGTAGTCCAGGTCCGCAACTGGGAGGTGCGGCTTGTTGGCGTAGCCGAGCTGGAAGTGGCCGGACCCATGCTGGATCTGGAGTGTGACCTTGGCTTGCGGGTGGTAGAACACCATGGCAACACTCGGTACTATCTCCGGCTCCCCACGCAGCAGCAAAGTCAGAGAGCTGTTGACTCCTGGATGGAAGGGGTCCTAGTGAAGAGAGGGTGTGGTCACACATCAACACCTCAACACAGCTGTGCCCAATGGAGAAATTCGCTACATAACTAGAGATCAACAATACCTATCGCTTGGCCGAGTCAGTTATTAAACCCAGTAAAAAGGTAAGGCGCTATAGTACTTGAGACGCCATCTTAGGCCCTGTAAGGATAGCATCGCTATTTTGTGTTGCGCTCGTAAAACAGTACAAGAGTTAGTGAGAAGGTAGAAATATCGTCGATCTACCGTATTATAGCTCATATCGGACATTTTGATGTACAATACATGCTTTTGAGTGCGACTGACTAAAACACGTAGCCGTTTTCAATGAATAAATTAAAATTATTATGCAACGACGATATTCATTTTCAGTTAGTAATGGCGGAGGGCGTTGGTGACGAAAATGGTTCTTTTCAGAACCAACCCGAGAGAAGCTACTGCAAGTTGTTTGTCAAGGGCGGCTAGTAAAAATGCACCCTACGCTTAGCAGGAGCTAGGGAAACGGAAGAAGCCTAGAGGATACCCGCGTGCTGGATACGAGAAACGTGTGATCAACGAATCTGCGAAGCTACAAGACAAAAGCAAGGAAGATATTGCAGCAGATGATAAGAAAGCTTAGCAGAACACATGCCTGATATCTCTGATTCGGATGCAAGAGTTCTGGCTTTGCGAATGTATTATATTGAGCTGGCCGAAGGAGTATCAAATAGCAACACCCAACAGAAAGTTGGCAAAATGTTCCTGATTAGTTCACGCACTGTTAAAAGGTGGATTGATGCGTGGGAAATGACTGAAGAAGAGGCTATCACAGATCAGCGCAGTGTAACAATGCATAACGACGATCATTCCATCCTCTTTCTTTGCCCGAATCTTGTTTTTGAGCTGAGAAGCTGGATAAGGAAGAGATTAAAAGCTGGGTGGCAAGCATAAAGATGGGTATTTAACTACTCAGCAAGTTCAAAATACAATTTTTGTTGGGTGGGGCTAGGGATTGCCAAAGCTTTCCCATGAATACAGTTTGGTTCCCATTGCCGTCCCTGTAAACTGCTCGTTGGCGTATTCTAAGATGTTATCTTTGTCAATTCGGCCAATGTGTTAGGGTCTGGGATTTGTGCTAGCAACATCCTGCATGGCAGAATTCTATCAGTACCACACTGAGTCTTAACAACTGCTTTATCAAGGTTCGGCGGGAGAATGTATACTTCAATGACCCAGATATAGTATCGCCAGAAGTTTTGGACATGCACAAGGAAAGGTATCATCCTCGTCATGTCTCAAGGATAGCGATATTTCGATGGATGCACAAGCTGGGCTTTAACTGGTTGGATTCCTCAACTGCCCCTTTCTGCGACAGACATGAGGATGAAGAAATTGTTGCTTATCGTAACAACTAGGTTAAAAACATGCTTCAACTTAAGACACGTCTGCCTACTCTGAACGAAACAACTAGAAGACCTGAGTGGCCCAACCTGCCAGTTGGTAAAAAGCCATTAATAGATGGCAATCATGATGAAGCAACTTTGTATGCCAACGAGGGTGACAGATTCGCATGGGTTGCAAATGACTCATACCACCTGAAGCAAAAAGGTGATGGCGCCACCATCATGATAAGTGGTGTTTCAGTTTCTTGTCATGGTTGGATGGGGCTGGAAATTATCGAACCAAAGACCGATGGTACATGGAAACATGCCAATATTATGGCAAATGTTACTAAGGTAATTGATGAATTTGAAGCTCTGTATCCTGGGTGTCAACTCCTACTAACCTATGACAATGCACCATGTCATGTAGCTAAAAGACAAGGGGCCTTAACAATGAATGTTTCAGATGGTGGAAAGCAGCCAATCCTTACCCAGACAGGTTGGTATGATTACTACAGATGCCAGTACATGCACAGCTATGAGTGTTCAACAACAGATGTGGTACATTGGACCAGATGGAACAAAAATTGCAAAAGGAGCATTAACAATTTGCAAAGAACGAGGTCTGCCAGGAGTGGACAAAATGAAGCGCAATGAATTGGGAGCTCTGCTGGCATCTCAACCCGATTTCATGAGTGTGTGCCCCGAGATACAAGAAGAAGTGGAGCGCCGGGGTCACATTCTGCTGTTTGGACCAAAGTGCCACCCTGAGTGCATGCACGTAGAGATGTGCCGGTCCTACATCAAACATTACTGCAGGCAACATTGTGGCCATTCAATCACATCGCTTCGAGAGGCCACACGTTATGCTCTTTCTCCCCAGCATCTGACAGTGCAGATGCATACCTCCTCCTACTCTGATCATATGGTACTCTGAAGAAGCAAATGGCTTCAAAGTATTTAAAAAAATTAAAGCCTTGAAGAAGGAACATTGTCATCATCGTAGGGGATGCCACAAAGCAGTTCCTCTATTAACAACCTAAGCAATGGATGTACATATTTAAAAAAAATGCTTGTTTGTAATGTGGGTTTTTTATTTAAATTAATATAAATATAATCGTCATCATTTAATGCATTTACCAATAAACCAGCACATCCATGCACACTACTAGTATTTAATTATAGGTCGGGGGGAATGTTTGCGGAAGGGATGTAGCCTTAGCTATTCCAGGCTGAGGGAATTGTTGTTGGAGAAGATCAGTCGCCTTGGAATGGACCCTAAGTTGTTTGGGATGCACAGTCTGCCGGCTGGTGGTGCCACAGCAGCTGTTAACGCTGGGGTGCCTGATAGACTATTCAAGCGGCATGGGAGGTGGAAATCAGAGTCAGCAAAAGATGGGTATGTAAAGGACTCTGTTGAGAGCCGCTTTAGAAGTTTCTAAGAACTTGGGCATCTAATCAGCTTTCTTTGGACATCTAGTTGGCAGTCGTGCACAGGCGACACTGCAACAAGAGTTGTCAATATGCATGGCGTAAGGGTGGTGTACATGTACGAGGAGGAAGTAAGTACAACCTTAGAATATGCATTCTCATCAGAGTACCTTACTAAAAAGATCCATACAGATTTTTCCTACCATGCTTGGAAATGGATTGAAACATATTCAAATGAAGCTGATGGACTTGTGGTTTAGCTTTTGTAGGTATTCACTTTCTCATCATGCTGAAAGGTACATAAGTACAGGCCTGAAAGGTACATAAGTACAAGCTTATACACAATTGAGTCCATTTATTAAACCAATGTTATCTACCTGAAAACAATAGCATCCAGCATAAGTCCTGCATGCACACACTGAGTGGGCATACTTCAAAAGCTGAGCATGCAGTGATGCAGCGATTGGCTTTGCTGTTTCGAAATGCCCATGCCATTGCCAAGGCTGGTAGACCATTCAGTGACATGGAGTGGATGTGTGCTCTGGACGAGAAGGGTCTTGATGTGGGAGCGTCATACAGGACTGACAAGAAGTGCTGTGAATTCATCCACTGCATTGCGGAAGAGCAGAGGTTGGGTTTGCAGGCAAATACAGTCCAACAACTTCTTCTCTGTCATGATGGATGGCACTACAGATTCGTCTGTCAGTGATGCTGAAATTATTTATATAAGGTACACGGGTACATTGCTCCTTATTTTTAATTACTTTACTGGCTTCATGCAATACATAGGCAGGGTGTAAAAGGAGTGGTTGCTGTCAACTTTCTTGCCTAGATGTTAATATTAGCCGAGGCACAGCTGACCACATATGCACTGCACTTGTCCAAGCCTTGGAGAGTAATCTCCAGATGACATTTTTTCCAAGCTGGTTGGACTTGGCAGTGATGGAGCCTCTGTAATGACTGGATGCAAGAGTGATGTCAGTACTCGGCTGAAGAGAGAACAACCACTGTTGTTCTCAATGCACTGCATGGCACATAGGCTGGAACTGGAGTTCAAGACAGTTGTTGGAGAAAATAGCTTCATGACCACCTTCTCAGAGCTTCTATTTCAATCTCTAACTTCTACCATTCAAGTGCTCTGAACCGGGAGAACCTCAAGTCATCCTGTGCTGCAGCAGGTGTGAAGTTTCAAGCACCCAGCAGGGTTGGTGGTACAAGGTGGCTGCCTCACACCATGCTGGCACTAAAGAAGCTGTGGAGTAGCCCTAATGCAGCACTTCGAGCAGGTAAGGTGATTCTACAAACAAGCACAGGTATTAAAGTCCGCGACAGCATCGAGGAAGTATATAGAAATGCGGTAGTCCAATGTATTTACATGATGTTATCGCTATGTAGAAGCTGAATTTTTCAAGACCAAAAAACATTAATTCTTTTAATTCCATATTTTGGACTCATTTCGGTACAGCGTTGATTTTTTTCCGCTATAGTCTGTTTCTATGGGGCTTGAAGTACAAACAGAAATTTTTCGCACATTTTAACTGTGTTCCGCTCTTAAGCTACACTTTTCTGAAGTTTTTTCCCCTACTTTCACCTTTTTACGTGGCTTGTATCAATCTGCGGTTGCAAAACCAACCATTAATTTTCAACACTTGAGACCCGGCACAACATCACGTCATCAATTGAAGATGGCTGTTTGAAGTGAGGACGTGAGCTGTTTAAACTTGAGATCCCTGGAGACTACAATTGCAGAATTGAAAAGCAAAAGGCCTCGCGCCCTTACAGAGGAACAAAAGCTAGATATTCTCGTTGCATACCACTCTCTGCAAGCCGAAGATGCCAAGGAACCGTTGGAAAACCCTGCACAGAAGCCTAAGGGACATTACCAACAACGGGTCTCTGCATTACTTGGTTATTCGACAAAAACAGTCGGGCTGGTGTATCGTGATTGGCATCACCATCAGCAGATTCATGTAGCCATGCCACCCGCCAATCGTCTTCCTAAACAACAGCGCATACCCAAGTCGAATGACGTTCTCCTTGCTGTGTGTACCCTTGTGCGAGAGCAGCGCTCAAGTAACGCCTTTCCTGCCAGATTGTAGATCTTGAATTTGTTGAAATGTCCGAGTTATTACCTGATTTGTGGCAAGAGAACACGCAGCAGCTCGTGGTGTTGGATACACAGTTTAACCCCCGTAGTCTGTCACGGAAAGCACCTGTCCAAGACATTTCCCTATGGATTGAGTGTTTTTCGAGAATGGCTGCAGTGTTGGTTACACGTTATCCCGATAAGGGTACCGGAACTCTGGGCCTACCAGGCGTCCATCTTCCAGGCGGCGCGCAATTACGAGGGCGTAGCTTGGGTGGCCTACGACAGGCAGTACCGCCGGGAAGCTCTCGCCAGGAAGGACACGAACTGGTCCGCAACCAACTCAAGACTCTACAACGAGGCCTTCACAGGCCGCACAAAGATGATCCCTCGCTGTCGTCATTGCGTAAGTGACTGCCATATTACTGCTCACTGCACCTTGGACGTGTCCCTAGGAACCACCCAGGTTCCCACCACTGCTGGATCATCGTCCCTAGGAACCACCCAGGTTCCCACCACTGCTGGATCATCGTCCCTAGGAACCACCCAGGTTCCCACCACTGCTGGATCACCGAGCGGCGAGATTTGCTGGAGCTATAACGCGGGTCCAGTGAAAAACAGCTCCAGGGGCCACTCGATCAGCCGAGAACGCGATCACCAGCGAGGAAGGGGACGGTCGTGTCAAACCTTGACCCCCGGCCACGTCATTACCGGCACGCTATCAGTACTGTCTAGCTACAATCAACAATCCTGTGCATTACTATGAATAGCCGAGGCCCAGCATTTGTATACCGTTGCTGTGCATGCATGTGCTAACGTAGGTGTACAAGGTATATATGTGTGACATCTCGCGTCTCCACTCAATGAGTGTGATGGCCCGTTGGCGGGCTTACAACTTAGTGTTGCCATAGCAGGGGTATTAATTATTAATTGCACGTGCCCGGGCGTAATGCATGTGTGTGTACGTTGTTCCCACGTCTCCACTCAGTGAGTGTGACGGCCCACCTGCGGGCTTAACTAGTAATGCTAAATCGTGTGCCCTTACAGTAGTATATTAGTCGGTGTAGGATTGTCTAATTCCGCGGCATTGATGGCACGTACCCCCCACATACCCGGGGCTATTATCGGCGGCATAACCCCACTACGTTTTTCCGCATGGGATTCTGCTCTACGGGCTCACCCCGACAGATCGTTCGCCAGCTACATCTGCACCGGACTGCAGGTCGGCTTCGCAACGCCACACACCATTACGTAATGCCGCATCCAACATGCTCTCTGCGTCGCAGCACCCGGAACCAATCGATGAGTATCTCGAGAAAGAGCTCAGGCTTGGTCGTATGTTGGGTCCTTTCCGAGAGCTGAGCGGGCTACCTACCATGCACATCAGTAGATTCTGAGTCATACCGAAAGGGCACAATACTGGGAAATGGAGGCTGATCATGGACCTGTCCTTCCCACCAGGCAATAGCGTTAACGATGGTATTGATCCAGTTATTTGCTCTCTCTGTTACACCACCGTGGAGGATGTTGCCTCGTTAGCCACTCAGCTCGGTCCGCACACATTGATGGCTAAGATCGATATCGAGTCAGCATACCGCCTGATTCCGGTCCATCCTGATGACTGGTTCCTGCTCGGTGTGAAGTGGAAAGACCAAGTTTACATTGACCTGATGTTACCGTTCGGCCTCTGCTTGGCACCTAAAACTTTCAATGCCATTGCGGACGCTTTGTAATGGTGCGATGGCATATGTCATGTTTTCCATTACCTCAACGATTTCGTGGTGCTCGGTGGACCGGGTTTGGACGAATGCCCTCGAGCTTTGGAGAAGCTACGGAGTAGGTGTACGGAACTAGGGATTCCGCTGGCCGCCGACAAGTGCGAGGGCCCTTCTACGAAGATCACCTTCCTTGGCATAGGCATCGACACCAGTGTGGGAGAATTTAGTTTACCGATTGAAAAACTGAACCAGCTTCGCGACCTTCTGGAGGACTGGGGCGATCGTAAGACTTGTACATGTAAGGATCTCGAGTCACTAATAGGCTACCTGCAAGGTCAGTCGCCCAGGGCGCTCGTTTCCAAGGAGGACGATCGATCTCTTGCATCGTGCCCGCAAGTACCACCCCATCCGCCTCAACCGTGACTTTCGGTCCAATTTGCAGTGGTGGAGGCATTGTTCTGCAGGCTGGAATGGCACCTCATATATCGCTACTAGTTCGTCATCCTGCTTTTCTTCCGATGCATCCAGAAACTGGGGGTGTGGCGCTTGGCACGGTCATTTATGGTTTCAATGGAAGTGGGGCACGGTCTCCATACAGTTACCAACAGTTGTGAAAGAACTGCTGCCGATCCTTTTGGCGGCCATATCTGGGGCAGGTCGTGGCAGTGTTCCAGCGGACCCGATAACTGAAATTAATTTTAATGCATTAACTACCTCATAACCTATCTCGTCATGGGGTAAAATTGAAATAGAGTAATGAAAAGGGGTGTTTTGAGATAATTAGAGAAGTGTAAAACTAGTCAAAATATTAAGTTATTAATGCTTTCACTATGTGTGTGTACACCCATGAGGTGAGTGCATTCTAGTGTTAGTAACAGTGTCAATTAAAACCTTATTGACACATAACTGTAAGCTTTGCAAAACAGTAATAAAATTTCATGGCACTTACAAAGTTGATAAAATATTGTCAATTAACTGAAGTGTATCAGAATATGAAACTCTGCACAATAACTAATCTCTATGAGCCCTATTAGATTACTGAAAAATAAAAAAGGATTTGAGAGGGTCGTGGCAAAAGTTGTGGCACTCTGCCATGGATTGTCAGGGAGGTATCCTAGCAGATGGAGAAGATGGGAGGACTGAGGCTGTGTTAAAAGAGCTCAAAGAAGCGGAGGCTCTCCTCACGCACAGAATGCTAGATGTAACTAATCTAGTGTGTTGAGTTGATGACAGCGGTGTGCACAACCAATGACACACACCACATATGTGGTATCATCAGGTAAGCCAGCATGCATCTTATTAAAATATGTGCAAACAAGTCAGGAATGCAATATCCAAGATTGATTTTTTTTAATTTCTATCGACACATTTATGTACAGCTGCTTCCTCAGTACATACTTATCCATAGTGTAAGGTACGCATCATCTCGATATTCAGTTCATACCATTGGCTAACAATGCGTGTGGTTGACGTTCTAACTAGTAGCAAAGGAGGTGGGGGGTGGGTCGTCAGGTCCTGAGATAGGTCACCCACCATCCGAGAATTATGTGACCATTGCAGTCACCCAATACCGAGTACAATGACGGGGGGATTGGGATCACCAAATTAAGCGGTCACTGGACCTCCGGCACACATGAACATAGTAATACACCAGTAAGCCCACATCGACTCTGACAGGAAACCTAGTTGCAATAAAATATGCTACACAAATGCAGTGGGATAAAGTACCTTGAATGTGATGTGTTCGGCTTCAAAGTAGCTGGTAATGTGTTTCTTACAGGATATGGAGAGGGACACGGTCCCAGACTGACTGCTCAGATGGACGGTGGTAACAGCTGTGTACAAAGAGACCAGAACATTAAATGGAAGGTATAATCTATGCTCTAACTTTCAAAATTAAGGAACAGGCTATATAGAAAATTGCTATTGTCTAATTTTGGACACGAGTTAAATGTGACAGTGACACATTAAACAAATATTAACATTCCAATTGCACAACAATAATTTAACAAACACACCGTGTGTATTAATCATCATACTGCATTTTCAAATTGCTTATTATTGAGTCCTGTAAATCGAAAACCCACCAGACTTTGTGGAGCTGTTGATTTTCAGAGCAAGGTCTTTAGGCAGGGAGATCATTGCAGTGTCGCTTAAACTCCACCCCCAGTGGAGGGAAGTGAAGTTGTCAAAGGGACGGTTCTCTCCATCATACACAACTATCTCCAGATCGAGGTCCCGACCATTTCGAACAGGAAACTACCAAGGTAGGAAGGAGGGAGAACATTGAAATTACTCCACACTCCAGTCATGTACTTGAGAAAAATAAATTGCTACTTTATAATTTATCAATCTACCAACAAAATTGATAAAACTGTATCTTGAATAAAGGAATCCAATGTGGTGGACAATGGCAAAGCAACATATATGAAATACACACTCATTTACAAATTACATACATGCATATACCCACTCACCCCCTCGCAGCACACACGTGCAGCGATGTACACACGCACACAACAAAGACATAATACCCACTCAAATATCAGCACACACACAGACACACAGACACAGACACACAGTCACACACACACACACACACACCTGGGTTGCCTGACTTGATCTCTCCAACAGTGGGCAGTCCACCATCTGCTGCACTAGAGGACGCATTACCATAGTAACAGGTAGTGCACAAGACACTCTGGAATAAACACAGGTTTCTAGTTAATGCACAATACAGTGTACATGCATACGCCAATGCACAGCAAATAGAACAAAAATAAACAATAAAATCATGATTTTCCTTCCATGCAATTTGCAGATTGTTGATTATTTCAAACACCAGTTTGTATTGACTCATTTACAATATATTTCCTAGGGAAAGCAACCACTTTGGTCACTGCACATTAAATTACGAGATTCAATATCTCACAACACATTTTTCTTACAGTAGATTCCCCTGCTACTTTGCTTTTTGATCACACCGATTTACATCCTTGTAACCCAATTATCTAACATCAGAAATGGAGCAAAATACAAAGTGAACAAAACTAACTGACCAGCTGCTCAGAAAATTATAGCACAAGGACTGTCTCCTTTGATCTACAAATCAAAAGATTTTCCAATGTTTGGCAGCATGTTGCATGCTACAATTGTTTTGATTTAAATACCTATCTTACTTAATAATTATACACATAAATATAGGAGATGCAGTAATGATATAATTAGGTATGCTTGGTTGTGCATATTTTTGCCATGTGTGCAGTGGTCTTCACAAGCATCTGGTTGAGGCAACTTTATTGCGCAAAGAACACTTAGCAGCTGCATTCCAGGGATTTGCTTGCCTGACTGTAGCTGTGTCGTTGGCTGGGAACATGTTCTTCGCAGTGGGGCCATTGCCTACTGTGAGCGTAGCTGCCTGCTCACCGAGCTGCTTGCAAACAATGCGATAGACATGTTGCTGAGGTCCTGTGTGAGGATAGGTGGTGTGGATGTGCACATGTGGTGTTTTGAGGTGTGTGTGTGTATGTGGATGTGCATAGTGGTATGAATAAGCGTATGTGGTATTTTGAGGTGTGTGTATGGTGTGGACATGTATTTTGAGGTGTGTGTGTGTTGTGGATGTGTGTGTGTTGTGGATGTGCATGTGGATGCAAGTGCAAGAGTAATTCACTTTATTGGTCAAAAAATTGGACTGAGTGTTGCAATACTAAACAAACTGTAGCCGACTCAACTTACCGTACACCGAAACATCTGACTTCCTTTCCAATGACACTGGCTCATGAATGTAGAAAGAAGAGGGCAAGGAGGGAGGGGGAGGAGGAAAAACAAGAGCATCAAACAGCCAATGTATGAAAACCACTGGTGCCATAAAAGTCACAACTCTCATTGCGCTGCCCAAATCTCCAATGTCAACCGCTGCCCCCAATCTCCAATGACAACACTGCAACCTACAAAGCACGTCACTTACACTCTTCGTAGTATTTCGATCGATCTAGTACCCAAGGGGCGGGGCCTCCCTCGAAAACAAAGTTCTTCGACGATCCAAGTGTGAGAACCGCCACAACTTCGGGATCAATCGGAACCAATGGATTGTATGCTGCTACAGTAATGGAGGCTGACAGAGTTGTTTCTTTATATTTGTAAGTAACGGTGACTCTACAATTCCCAGCTTTAACTGCCACAGCTCGAAGAGAGACGCAGGCACCAGCCGGAAGCAATGACAAGTCTATTGACATGTGTGAATTGTGAGAGGGTTAGAGGATTAGATGGAAAGACAGATGGACAACAATATGTGTGCAAATGTACAAAACCACAAGTGTGCATCATGTCAGAATGATTGTATGTCATGATGTGTCAGCACATCATGTTCAAGACAGGGTGGGACATACAAAAAGTGGATCTGTAACAGGACATGTTCATGACAGGGTGGGAGATGCAAAAAATGTATCTGTAACAAAACATGTTCATGACAGCATGTTAACATATGTATCTGTAACAGGACATGTTCATGAAAGCATGCTAACATATGTATCTGTAACAGGACATGTTCATGAAAGCATGCTAACATATGTATCTGTAACAGGACATGTTCATGACAGCATGCTAACATGTGTAGGTACAAATCTGGGTGATGTCATGTCATGTATACACAAACATGTTACACAAAATTGTGCTAAGACAGCACGCACATACAGCATCATGTAGACAAAAGCATGCACACACACTGGGCAAGCATGTGTACCGGATCCCAATGTGTGTGTGCGTTCAGTGGACTGTGAAATGCAAGCACCCACGACCACATACTAATCAAATGTAACCACACACACATGCAAAAGATGTAAAATCACCCCCCCCCCCCCTTCCCCTCCCTCACGAAAGCAATGGCAGAATGGCAGCCAACCTGCAGTGGATACGATGCTCAGATTGAATACGGAGGTGTCTAGGGAGGTGACCTCCAAGGGAAGTCTCCTGCAGTCAGCAAAGGGGAGCAAGGTCCTCTCGCCATCGTCAGTGTAGCCCTTCACTTGAAGGGGGAGGACCAGGGATGCTCCAACCACGGCCTCCACCTTGGTTGGTAGAAATGCCATCTCGGATGGGGGAACAACGTAGGCCTGCAAGGATTGCGCCAGGACCAGTTTACCTTTCGTAAATAGCTAAACTATTTCAATACATATTTATGCCATTAAATGATTATTTTAACAAAATGTTATAGCAACTGTTATAACCTAACATAACAGTAGCACAATGCCAAGGGTATGTAAGATATACTACCCTTCCTTCCATCCTTATACTACCCCTCCTTCCATCCTTATACTACCTCTCCTTCCATCCTTATACTACCTCTCCTTCCATCCTTATACTACCTCTCCTTCCATCCTTATACTACCCCTCCTTCCATCCTTATACTACCCTCTCCTTCCATCCTTATACTACCCCTCCTTCCATCCTTATACTACCCCTCCTTCCATCCTTATACTACCCCTCCTTCCATCCTTATACTACCCCTCCTTCCATCCTTATACTACCCCTCCTTCCATCCTTATAATACCCTTCCTTCCATCCTTATACTACCTCTCCTTCCATCCTTATACTACCCCTCCTTCCATCCTTATACTACCTCTCCTTCCATCCTTATACTACCCTTCCTTCCATCCTTATACTACCCCTCCTTCCATCCTTATACTACCCCTCCTTCCATCCTTATACTACCCTTCCTTCCATCCTTATACTACCCTTCCTTCCATCCTTATACTACCTCTCCTTCCATCCTTATACTACCCCTCCTTCCATCCATATACTACCTCTCCTTCCATCCTTATACTACCCTTCCTTCCATCCTTATACTACCTCTCCTTCCATCCTTATACCTTGCCACTATCCGAGTGTGCCTGGTTCTTTGTGTCTGCAGCAGTTATCGTTGTCTTTCCTGGAGCGAGAGCTGTCAGTGTGCCCTGGTATGATACCCCCACCACGCTCTCCGGATCACATGACCAGCGATAACTCCCACTTCCTCCGGTTGCCTGGGGTGTAAAAATGAAGTGTGTCAATTAGTTTTGGTCACACTCGTATTTGATACAGTACAAACACATAACTGCCCCATTTCGTGTCACACAACTAGACACACATCACAAAACAAAATATGCGCAACCGCTTAGAACAGACACACCTAGACCAAACACAACAATCTATTTAGGGGATACAATTGCACTACATCAATATTTGTGTCGTAGCTGGAGGCAGTTTACGCTCAGGACATGCTAATATGTTTATATAATGGCTCCAAACATCTCAAATACAAATTCTGTGCAGACCGAAAATAAAATAATTGTGAATTACGTCACTAACGATGTACGTTGTTTTGAGTCATTCCTTTATCTCGTTAGCTCATTAAGAGCACAACACTGAGTCACCGACTCTATACAATACAAACTGAGCTTGTAATGACTGTCACATGGCAGCCAAGGTTTGCATGACAAGAGAGATTAAACAAAGCCATCTGATACAAGCGTCGTCATGACGCATAGATTCGAATACACGCTATTGTGGGCACTGTGCAGTCACTTTCTGTTACGAACTTTGTTACACAGCACCACACACGATTGCCTACAACTGATCAGGACTATAAAGAAGCATGCACATCCCTTTGTGCACAAACACCACCAACCACAAGCCCACACCATGACACATGATTGCAGACAAATGCAGCATGCACATCCCCCTGAGCGCACACACACACACACACACACACACACACACACACACACACACACACACACACACACACACACACACACACACACTCACACACACACCCACACCTACCTTCATGATGTACTGGTAATGAAACTCGGTGGTTGGGTCCCAGAGAATGACCACACGCTTGGGTACCACCTCGATGGGGTCGTAGATATCCAGAGTCTGCTGCTTGGACACCGAGGGATGGATGGCATGGAACTCTCCTGTCTCCATGTCCTGTGTGTTGGGGTTACAATACGAGACACAAGATAACATAAAGAGTGTGTATTATGGGGCGTGGTCCCTTAAGACCTGACCGCCCCAAATGTAAACGGCTTCACTGAAAAAAGTGGTGCGTGTACAATATTGTGCCACCCGCCCCACACTCAGCAGTAAATAATCATGGCGCAGTACTGTGCTGTTGCCCTGGAAAGAGTTAACGGATTGTGTCTGTCATGCGACTTCACCAAAGACAATGCAGTCCTCTAGCTTTAGAAGCATTTTTACTATCAAATAGGATACAGTGCATATGTTCCTTAAAACCATTAATACCCTACTGACACACACAACCCATGCTACCACATTCTGTAAAGTACAATACAAACACACACACACCACACACATGTACATTACACATATACCTATACACACAAGTACACATGCACAGACTAACCAGAGTCCCCCATCTATCAGTACATTTTTTCAAAATACACTCTCCAAATAAACTGACCTTGATTTTGACAAGGGTGGAGTGGAGCTGGGTGGAGCCAGCTTTGAGAGCCCTGACATGGAAGTACGAGCCATTGGGAGAGGCATACAAGGTCTCAAGATACTCCCCGGGCAATATGGACTCAAAGAAGACATTCTGGATGGCGCAGAAGAGTAAGAACAGCTCAACAGAACAAACATATAAGATGATCGCATGAAGTATTGCTGTTATAACCCTGCTTAAAACAGCCCTTTCTAAATATCTATCACAACTCCTGCAGCAAGATTACCTCTGTCACTAAGATCTTGTGATTCAATTTGTCATACAGATTGACGGTGATGGCATAGTTCCTGCCGCTTTCTAATACCCAGAGGCCAATGGGGGCAATCGAAAACCCTTGAAAGGGAAAGGATAAAGAGGTTAGACTGGAGTGGCAGAAACAGGTTAGGCAGGAATGGTGGGACCTTCCATCTCAGCAAGACCTACCGATATGGTGTGGTGCAATCACGTGAATAGTAGCTGATGGTCTAGAAGTTGCCGGCATGTGGAGCATATCTTAGTGGACGGGTTAAGTACACAAATGCAAAATTAAACTCAAACATTTGAGCTTGAAATATATGAATAAATAGACTTGGATCCCTGCAAACTCATTTATTAACACCAGATGCACTAATATTTATAAAAGCATAAAAAGATAAGAAATAAGATTTATACATAAATACACAGACATTAAATACATCAATGAACAAGCCTCACCTACAAACCCATGCACAAAACAACACAATGCATACCATCGCATATACAGAGTATATGCCTGACAAAATGCGCGCTGAACAGACATGCGTGTGCATATCTACTTTACGTATGGAAGTGTGGATACTCCTATCCTGAAGCACCACCTCTGTGTCCCCCACCACCAGTCCAGTGACCCTAGACCTCTTCCTGTCCAGTCGACCCACCGTGAGATTGGTGAGCTCTAAGGTGTACTGGTCGGAGGGCATGGGGACCACCTCAATCTTCCCGTACTTCTTCCTCTCCACGTGGTAGTCAAGGAAGGACTGAACCAGGATGTAGGCATCGGCTGACGGCTGTAGCATAATGTTTTCCATCACCAGCAGCTTCACGACGTCCACATTCACGTCCTGTGTGTGTGCATGTGTGGGTGTAGTGTGTGTGAGTATGGGTGCATATGTGCATATGTGTATGTGTATTGTGCAAGTGTGTGTGCAAGTGTGTGTGCATATGTGTATGTGTGCATGTGTGTGAGGAAGGTATGTGTCCTATCCACTGATACACACACGTGCAGACATACAAATACACAAGTTCACATCATGAATAGGGTGGGGTTGTAAAGGTGGGTCTGCCTTGTCCAGCTGCCTATGCATGGTGATATGTGAACTAGGAGTTGCGAACAAACATGCATGTCTGCGTTGATGTAGTTTGGGTCTGAGGACAGAATGTGTTCACATCGGAGCTTCCCCTTCGTTCATTAGGTGTTTAATACTGTCCAACACATCCCCAACACAACACTCTCAACACACAAAGAACACATCCCGAACACACGCACACAACCCCAGCACACACACACACAACACATCTCCAGCACACACATCCCCAACACGCACGCACGCACGCACGCCGCACGCACACACACACACACACACACACACACACACACACACACATGCACACACACACACACACACACACACACACACACACACACACACACACACACACACACACACACACACACACACACACACACACACACACACACACACACGCACGCACGCACAGAGGAGAAGACTCACCTTCCATGCTTTGTCCACCAGCTTGGCCTGAACCTTGGCAGTGCCCGTACTCACCCCGGCAACTAACAAAGTATCACCTTGCCGATTCTAAGAAGAACCACACGAGAAAAACAAAAACAAATGAGAGTCAATAGAAGGCCCCACCATCCTGGTCAAAATATCCTGTCCCACACTTTCCCAAGGTGCTACTGCACAATTATCTGTATTACTGCAAGTATAATGAGGCAATGAAGGGAAGTAGCAGATGCTGTACATCACAGCATATCCTGGGCTCTATACCTCTCCTATGCATCAGGTAAGACAACAACCACACAAAGCACACACACACACACACACACACACACACACACACACACACACACACACACACACACACACACACACACACACACACACACACACACACACACACACACACAGTATATACACATGCAAAACAAACAGAAATGTGTTTCCACACTTTACTAACACTCACGTCCACACATACACTGCATACACATGCACACCAACATGCACATACACACCCACCTGTTCTTCCAGGGCAGCAATGATGGGGTCAGTAGTGTACAGGGACTCGGAGAAAGGCACAAAGTTGAGAATGGTGTCTGGCTCCAGCTGCTGTTGCTTGGCCTCCTCATCACGAATCAACATCCATTCCACCACATGTCCTCGAATGGTACTGAACATGTTGCCTTGGCAATACAAAACAAGAGGACTTCAGCACATGAGCGATAGCCACTTAAACACATAAGTGTCCATAAAACTTCAATATGGCTTCAAACCAGTCCACTCATTCTGACACACCATAATCCCAGCACTTGTTTCCCCCTTCACTGTCAAATGATGCTATTCATCTATCTATGACCACAACACCACTAGCATATAAGTCCAACCAGATCGAATACTCTCTAATGCCCTATAATTATACTTCATGCATGAAATGTATCATCATCAAAACAGCACATCCACACATCACATTCACGTTAAAACTAGTCCATGAAAAACCAAGTGACATAGCTCCCAATTGAGATCACAGTCAATACTGCAACACCCATACCTTCATTGTCGAAAGCCCTCAGTTCAAACCTCTCGGGCTCCTCCTCCAGCAGCAGCTCGCGTGTCCTGGTGGTGATCTCTATTCTAACAATGGCGTCCACAAAGACATCGCAACGCAACACCTGGCCAGACACTAGAAGAGCAGTCACGATGACAAGATACACTCCCCCCCCTCCCCCTCCCCATACAACCATGACAATCTCTACACAAGAGCCCATAGTTGAATTCAACACATACACATACAAGACACACACACAATCCATACACACCCACACTCACACACACTTAAGAGCAAGCCAATATTCAACACTGTGTAGACCATGGTGAGTCATTGTTTGAACCTAAGTTATTTAACTACAACACAAAAAATATCCCCACTCCTACCACAATCCCCAGGTCAAGCTTCACACAACATGCACACACCATGGGCCACCTTGGAAAGGGTCTAAGAAGGAACTGGAAAATGAAACTGACCCAGCTCTTTGGCAACAATCACAGAACTTGATCTCGTCGAAGATGTGGACTGTGGAGTGATGATTGCCTCACGAGAACACTTGGCAACTGCAAAGAAATGGAGAGGGCAAAAGTGTCACTGGTGAATGAAGACAAAGTGTTGGCAGCTGCTGCTCAACCATTGGTACAATGCATCAGACCATTACAACATATAGGTTGATGATGATGGGGTCTAGAGTAGGCTGATGATGATGGGGTCTAGAGTAGGTTGATGATGATGGGGTCTAGAGTAGGCTGATGATGATGGGGTCTAGAGTAGGCTGATGATGATGGGGTCTAGAGTAGGCTGATGATGGGGTCTAGAGTAGGCTGATGATGATGGGGTCTAGAGTAGGCTGATGATGATGGGGTCTAGAGTAGGCTGATGATGATGGGGTCTAGAGTAGGCTGATGATGATGGGGTCTAGAGTAGGCTGATGATGATGGGGTCTAGAGTAGGCTGATGATGATGGGGTCTAGAGTAGGCTGATGATGATGGGGTCTAGAGTAGGCTGATGATGATGGGGTCTAGAGTAGGCTGATGATGATGGGGTCTATAATTTCCATGCAATGTCGTGGTTCTCTCATCAATTCATTTTCACAAATTGGGTCACTTTAAATGTGCATAAAAAACCATTTCTACAAGAACTGATTTACATCACTCTATTAGAGGACTTCAATGTACATCAGCCATGTTCTACTTCTCAGCATCTATCACTCTTTCCCAAACAGACAACAAATGATTATACAGCACCCGAAATTCTAGAGAACAGTGGTCTGCAATGGAGTGTTAAAATCCTCTAATCCAATTACCAACACCATGTAGATGAACGGTGCAATCATTGAATGGGTTCTATAGTACCAAAAAATGCCCCACACTTCTGCTGTTCCCTATCTCACCTGATTTAGAATCATAGATTGGCTGTACTGATGCAACTTCTGGCTTAGAGCTGGTCCTAAAATAACCCCAGCAAAAGTTATTGGGAAATGTGGAAAGGAATGTGATGCAAGTTTCACCAAATGCATACTGAAGCATCAGCTTGACACCATTCACCATGCACAGCTCAAAATGCGGTCACACGTGTGGTCATAATATTTACACAATACATATCAGATTAACTGCCTGCGGCAAAAGCAACACCCATAGTTGCCATCAATCCAACAAGCCAATAAGCCACACATCGTTAAACAAAGCTTAACAGCTTAATTTAATTATGTACATCAACTTCCATAGAGTGTTTAGTGAACTACTCAGGGCTACCCTCAAAACACCATAAGGCATTCCCACTCCCCTCCTCACGGCGCATTAAATACACATAAGCTAGATACAACAAGTAAATGTTGCTGACAAAATGAACGCTTTATATTCTGCAGAACAATTTGAGTGAAAGGAAACAACTTATTTTCACTATTTGGATGGGAATGGTGTGATGTGTTGGCACACACAAGGACACTCCTCTCAATCCAACTTCTTGCAAAACGTACTGTCTAAGTGATAGATAGGGTCCCTCCCCACTGCGGGGTGAGCGACATTAGACTGATCTTATTTCATGACACTAACAAACATCAAACAAAAAAAAAAGGGAGGACAGGAGGGAAATTAAATGCATCTATAAAGGATCCATCAGGTACAATTTTGAGGACTAGAAAGATAAACACGAACTCTTATCGAAGCAGCGATCGTGCGTTTGCAGCGTTGCCGCGCGACCGTATACCTCCTTTGTGTATTTCATTGCCACATAACTGGTAAGTGAACATTGCATTCTTTTCTGCACTTTGCTAAACCGCGTAGGATCCCGCAAAATTCCTTGCCTATAATTTGAAACACCAAAACAAATGCAAGCAATATATCTACTGCACCTGAACACGTTCCTATTTTGCTGTTCATTTCTGCCATTCGCATCAAAAAGAAGAGGTCTTATACTAATGAATACAGCTGCTACGCCGTTTCACTTTAAGAAAATACGGTACTTACCAGGAAAAGCAGCCGTGTTCCGACGTCAGGGTGAAGTTCGACTTCGTACCAGCTGTCGGTACAAAGGGTAAAAGGACTCGAGGTACGTTTAGAGTGTATTGCTTTCCATCGCCACAGACGCAGAAAGAGGTAAGGGCGAAAAAAAAGCCCACGAATCCAGTAAATTGTGGTTTTCATCTCTTTCCTGACTTCCTCATGCTTCGACAGCCACACGTGCCAAGTGTTGCGATAGTACCGGGTTAAATCAAGAAAGGTGTAAAAATTATTACGGTACGGCGCTGCATAAATTACCAATTTCAAATCAATTAACAGTGTTGTAGTATTTACGGTACTACGGGTAAAGCGAAACAAGGACATGTCCACTCCCAAGGATAACTTCGAAAGCCGGGTAGCTCGAGTGTTTGGAGGATTAGAGAAATCCAAAAGCTCGAATCCGCTAGCGGAAAAAGCAACACCACAAGACAGCCTAGTTAAGGGTGGTAACAAACCGTTTGTGCAGTCCAAGTGGAACAGAACCACACCGCCCAGATTGGACTCGCCAGAAAGTGACGACGGTATTGAAGCCAACAGCAGCAGTGAAGAAGACGGTGGCGCCGTCGTCGCGCAAAAAAAGGAATACCGTCACGCCGCCCCATCTCAGCTCGTGCCGGACCACGTACAGAATCCGCAGAAGTGGAAAAAGTATGACCTATCCGAAGGTGTGGAGGAGACGGAGTTCAAAGGACTGCAGGGTGATCAGCTCAACAAGCGCGTGGCGTTCCAGTTTCTGGGCGACCTGCGGAAGAGGAAGAGCCTCGAGCAGGGCGTAAGGTTGGACGACGACGATGATCAAAGGCTCGCCGGTGAAAAAATCGTATTCCAGAGGCCTCGGCCGCGGGACGCTCAGCCCGCCACCGCCAACCGAGGTGGGTCCGGCGTGGTGACGATGCCGCAGTACGAGTTCGGGGGGAAGCCGCCGGTGCAGAAGCGTGCCAAGGTGGTTGGGACGAGGGAGTGCGACTCGCCCGAGTCGGACGAAGACGAGGAGGATGCCGACGAAGACGGCTATGCCTACAAAGGAGCAGGGGCAGGAAAGGACGTGCAGCTGCCCCACTTAGTTAATGCAGCTGAGAAGGAAGACGACGAAGATGACGATGACGAAGGGAGCGGGGACTTAAAGATCTACGATGTTGGCAGTGATGATAGCAATAGCAACGGCCCTGCTTCTCCTAAGAGGAATGAGGAGGAGGAGGAGGAGGAGGGAAGCGAAGGAGAAGACGCCTAAAACTAAACACTTAAGTGCATAACGTAACAACCATGTCACGAGTCACCTGAAACACTTGTGTATCCCAACCCCCTTAAAAAAAGGCGTCACATTTGATTCCCCCCCTCGCACTGAGCACACTGCTGGCCTCTGCTCGGCTTGTACTTTTATTGACCAGTTTTGTAGAACCAAACAAGACATTTGTCGTACGGAATTGGGGCATATTGGGAGTCGAGAGTTTTCCCTCTCACATCTAGCGACGTGGACACGATCTTCTCTGTACCCTCTGGCCAAAGCGGGAGCCTGGAAGGTTGGTCAACACATGATTGCACACACTAATGCAACATACACTCAAAAGTAAAGACTACGACCATTTGTAAAGGAATGACAAATTCAGGTACGTTGAGTATTGCCATATTGTAGCCATTTTCATGGAGCTGAACAGTTTGTCAAGGGAATAATGCCTGTATTTTTGCAGTAATTCATGGCCATGAATTACAGGTATGATCTATATTTACAGTTCTGTAATTGGGAATTACATTGCAGATGTAATGGTAATTGAGTGCACGTAGGACGTCACTAACAATATACTGTAGCTATATAGCAGGGACATGGTCTTCATTTCTGTATAATTTGCATTTACTGATGTATCTTTCTCGCCATACTCCCTGACCTATTTACTCTACACCCTCTCACACAATCCTTGTCATATTTCTTTCTTTTTGAAAGGATTTGCACTGAAAAGAGAGTGCATGGGGAAGTGAGAATGAGGGAGGTTTGTAGTCAGCAAAATGAGAACTAGTAGAGATCAATGTTGTGTTGCTTTGTAGCTTCTACAATAGTTACCAGTAGTACAAACCTAAAAAAAAACTGTAGGCTTTAGATCTGCATGTTTCTTTGTGCTGTACATAATACATTTCTAATGTCAATTAAGTACATAGTATTTCACAATATTTTTTCAGCCAGTGTTCTGTTGGTAAGTGTCTACTCAGTTTTAAGGTTGTAATCATTTGAATATCACCTTGCAAGATACCACGAGTCAAGATAACAGTATGAATATTGTATTACTTTGTTTGGTGACTGTGGTCTGGAGAACACACCTGTGGACCAGATTGAATGTGTCTGTACTCGATTTAGATTTATGCATAGTTTATACATGATCCTTGCATCTAACCTTGTGCTGGATATTCTGATTTGTGAATGAACCTTGCATCATGAAAGGGTGTGTTGGAGGAAGGGGAGATGACTATCATTTGGCAACACAAAATGTCATTTGCTTTATCAAGAGTCCACCTCCTAGTTCAGAATGCAGTGGCTCATGCCAGACGTGTATTAATATTATTATTGAAAGCCATTACAATTAGCTGTAATCATTTTAGCGAAAGGAGACTTAGTGTTAGAAATGACGTTGAAATGTACGGCTAACTAAAAATTCAGCGCCTTACAACTCCATGACAGATAGCCCGGTTCTCATTACGTAAGAATTACTGTGTAGAGGATATTTCAGAAATCTTGAAAGAAAGAAAAAAAGAAAAACCTTCCCCTAGGTTCCCTCATGAAGTATCTATATTTCATACACTGAACAGGATGTTCTAATTTGCATGCACACTAGGAACGTCAGGTACCAGGAGCAGTGCTCTTACGAGATGAAGATGTGGTATTATTTCGTTTTGCCGTTCATAAGATGAATTCCAATGGGATAAACAGTTCCCCAATATATCGATCAAAATAGGTGGAGGTATTGATGGCTCATTTTTTTAATCCGAAGCGCCTCCAGTCTTATCGGAACAGGATCAGATAGTGAGTTCTTGTCGTACGTGCTCTAATTCGAGCTTCATATTAAATTTGCAACGTTGCAACAATTACGTAACTCACGGGATGTCTATGCAAATACATACTTTGAACCGGTCTGACTTTGCGAATGAAACACAACACTTGCTTGAGGAGACCGGTCACAACAACAAGTACCAGCGCCCCAGAAGCAAGCTCTTGCTCGAGTAGGTACACTCCTCCACACACAACTCACATTTGTGCTGTTTACACGTACGCACACCTGCGTACTGATACACCATTACGCGCATTTGTACACGCGCGCAAGCGCACGCACACATATACACGTACACACACACACTACATCTAGCTAAGACAAGACTGTTGCTTACATCCAGGTACCGAAGAAAGCATTACGGAGGCCATAACATCCCAAGCGTCGCATTCAAAAGACCTGTACGAACATATGTCAAGACTTCCATTCTTTATATGTTTCTTTCATCCCTCGGTAGAATCTTTCGAAGAAAATCAATTCCGTCTTATCGTTCAAGCTATGGGAGGGCCACATCAAGCAGGTGGAAGGACACTTTGGTACTGCAGTGGCCTCCTACTTTGTCCTGCTCAGGTGGCTCTTCTACATGAACCTGGTCATCCTTGTGGTGTGGACGCTGTTTGTGCTCATCCCTCAGTTTGTGGTGGAGCCCTCCCTCCGCAAGCAGTACTTTCCCTGCATCCATCGTAACGACAGCCGCAACTGCACTCGTAACACCACCGTCTACCTGGTCATCGGAAACTGCACAACCCCCCCACCACATGGCTTAACTGTGGCAACACTCTGCTCCAATCCGGTGACCAAAGTCCTGACAGCCCCAAGGGCTGCGAAGAACACTTCCACCTGCCCATTGGGACCAGGAGAGTGGTACCAATGTCCAGCATACAAACCTTCCTTTATCAGTCCAGTCGATTTGGTCACTGGTAGAGGAGGGTACAACGATACCGCTCTGTTTTTGGGGCATTATGTGAACTTCACTGTGTACAATGGGATATCGTACAACAGGCCTGTGGCTATCCTCGTGTCTACAGCTGTGGTGTTTGGTGTCAGCATCATCATGCTCATGATCAAGTACATAGTACCCTTCTCTATAATCTTGTGTGATGTGTGTGGTGTGTACATGTGTGTCTGTGCAAGTGTATATGTGTTTGTGTGCATGTATGTGTGCATGTGTGTGATGTGTGTGATTTTGTGTGCGTGCATGTGTATGTGCTGCATTTGTATGTGTCCATGTGTGTGTGTGTGTGAGTGTGTGTGTGGGCATGTGTATGTGTTGCATGTGTGTGTATTTATGTTTGACTTTTATATTGCTAACAGGTTGGTGCAGTCTTGTATGGTCGTTTGTCTCAACAAGAGCACGGAGACCTACTTCTGCAACAGGGTGTTTGGCTCATGGGATTTCAATGTTGTCGATGCACACACAGTGAAGCTGAGAAAAACGTGCATACGAAAGATCCTTAAGGTATGAGCTTACACAGAAGACCACACCCACCCCATACACTGGCAATTCGTTACACAGCCAATTCTGTATCAGATACGTTACCGAACCAGGTGATATGGCCAAAACCTTTTTACGGCCATATAACCAGCTTTCGGTAATACATCTGATGCAATTACGTTAAGAACTGGGTTCCAACCACATACACTGTAAAAGCATGAACGAGGGACTGTATGACACACAAGCAGCACTCTACATATATATTGTGTAGAGCCATGTGGGCTGGGTTCTCTGTGGTGACTCCATTGGCAATGTCTTCTTGGTGCAGGAGGAACTGGCTGAACATGAGGCCCATCTGAGCAGCAGGACTCCAAAGGAGATTCTGCAAATCGTTCTAATCAGGACAGTAACCAATCTGTTTGTCATACTGCTGTTGGTTGGAATGGCAGCGGCCATTATTGCAGCTGCCATCTACAGCTGGAAGCAGGTCTGTTCATAGAACTTTGTTCGTAACTGCATAACTTGAATGTGTGTTGACCAGATAGATGTTGTTTTCGTTTATGTCTGTTGTCAGTCATTTGCACTCTCCCCATTCTCTCCCCCTCTCTTACCCCCTCTCACTTCTCCCCCTCGCTTACCCCCTCTCTCCCTTTTTCTCCTCCTTCCCTCTCTTTCCACACTCTCCCCTTTTCTCCTCCTCCCCTCCCTTCTCCCTTTTCTCCTCCCCTTGTTTGTCTAAATTCAGCTGGTTTTGCAAGCAACCAGTGCAAAGGGATTGCTTGTTCCAATTGTGGTCATTTTCTCCATCATCGTGCTTCCAATCGTCTTCCATGCTGTGGCCCACTTTGAGAAGTACAAGACGCACGGCGAAAGGGTTACCATGACGCTGATCAGATCGGCTGTGGTCCGCATCGCCACTCTCATTGTCTACATCTTCTCTGCCTATGCCGCTGTCCAGTGCACCCAAGACAATGACCTCCAGATAAAAGAGTTCAGTGTCACCGTTCGCAGTAGGATTGTGTGCATCCCGGTTAGTGGAGGTTACCTGTACTGCTTTGCATTGACCACACCCATTCCCCCCCTCTCCCTCCCCCTCCCCCTCCCCCTCTCATAGTGCTGGGAGACGTTTTTTGGTCAGCAGTGCTACCAGCTTCTCCTGCTGGAGTTTCTATTTATAGCTCTGTTCACCGTGGTGTTAGAGACTGTGAGAAAGTAAGTCACACAGACATGCGTGTAACCGATAAGAACCTCTTCCCTGTACCTGCAGCCTCGCACACAAAGCGTTTTACAAGAAATTACAGAATAGCAAGTGTCAAGTTATTTTCTCGAAACCATCGTTTGTCTTGTCTGATAGTATCCTGGACCTGGTATACTTCCAGTTGCTATTATGGTATGTTGGCAGACACTGTTGTGTTTGGGCTGTGTAGAAGGGCATAACATTACAAAGGGAATGCTGAATCGAATGATTTGATAATAGTCTTAAAATAGTTCCCTGTTGAACACGTGTTGTGCATTGCATAGCAGGTTCATTTCAGGCACTGGGAACAAATAATGAGGCAGGGATAAGGTGGGAAGTATTCCCAAGAGGGGTCTCATCCAAAGGTCAATGCTTAGCAGAGGTAAAATTCAATACATGATCTCATTAGACAAAGACAAATTTTTGCAATAGAGTTGTAGCTAGATCACAATTGATGTGGGGCAATGCTACAGTTTGTATTTGGACCCTTTGGTGCGTTGCAACAGGCTTGGATTCCTCTTCTCACCTTTGCTGCCTGCGTTCATGGTCGCCATCTTGGTGATCATGTTTTATGTCAAGAAGGTACGGAGACTCGTGCGGTGTTCAGTCTAAATAATGCCCATCGCATTGACATCCGTACGCTCTGTAGTGCAGTGTGATGTGGAACTTGGAGCCAGAGGATGACGCCATTTTCAGACGCCCTAGGGTGATGTTCCTGTCCCTTATATTCATCCTGATTGTCTACATCTGTGCATTCCTCTTGGTGGGCTATGCTGTCATCAGGTGTGTTTGTGGCTGTGTCTTTATTGTTTGATTCAATTTCTGATTGCTTTGTACACTTTATGCTTCTCTCTCCCTCTCCCTCCCTCTCCCTCCCCCTCCCCCTCCCTCCCCCTCCCCCTCCCCTCCCTTTCCCTCCCCCTCCCCCTCCCTCTCCCTCCCCCTCCCTCTCCCTCCCCCTCCCTCTCCCTCCCCCTCCCTCTCCCTCCCCCTCCCCCTCCCCCTCCCCCCTCTCCCCTCCGTCCCTCCCTCCCCCTCCCTCCCTCTCCTCCCTTTACCCCCTCCCTCTCCCTCCCCCGCACTACCTGTTGAAGTTTGAGGCCAAGCTCTGAGTGTGGACCATTTCAGTGAGCTGATTATTGCTTAGTGCATGAAACCGTTTTTGTATGAATGCATGGTGTGTATGTGTGTGTGTGTATGTGTGCGTGTGCATGGTGTGTGTGTGCGCATGGTGTGTGTGTGTGTGTGTGTGTGTATGAGTGTGTGCGCATGGTGTGTGTGTGTGTGTGAATATGTGCACATGGTGTGTGTGTGTGTGGTGTGTGTGTGTGTGTGGTGTGTGTGTGTGTGTTTGTGTATGATGTATTTCAGCTGTTGCTTGTACATACAATTAAGGTCCCCTGCTTGGGCACAACCACATTTCACTTGCTCTCCTGATTTGTTGACAGGAATCAAAGTCGGGTGTATTCGGTGCTCGTATCGCACTAGACAAAATGAAGTCATACCGTGAACCAATGGTCTGTCTGGTGCCAGTTATTTAGTATCACGTGCATCCTAATTTGTCCAATCACCATTTTATTTTAAATAAACAAAAAAACAATAACAAAAAAACAACACAACATCATCAGCCGAGCAGCTTGACGTAGTTGGCGGGAAATATGCCCACCCGGTCGTCGATGCGCCCCTCCCACCAGTCGTTGGTCGAGTCCGTGCGCGTCAGGACTTTGATGAGCTGACCTTTGCGAAACTCCAGGTCGCATTTCATCTCGGCGCGAAAGTTGTACAGGGTTTGGGCGACGGGGAGAGTGTCCCAGTCTGCCTCGGTGTTCACGACACTCTTGTACACCTTCCGTTTAGCGGATTTGGGCGTGGATGATGATTTGGAGGTGAGAAGGTCTGGTAGCCCCGAGGGTATGATTTTGGAGAAAACGGAAGCTTTCTCTTGTCTGCCGTACGTTTCCTGCCCGACAAGCGAGGTGTACACGACTTTTTCTTCGTTCTCGGCACGGTGCTCCGATGTCGAAGAAGGTTCATGATGATCAACTGACTTGGTTGTGCCTTCTGACTTGGTTGCAGGGGCAGGTGCCGAAGCCACTTGGGGCTGTTTCGTGTAGCTACCTGCTCCGAGGTAGCGGTCGGTCAGGTCTTTGGCGGCAGCGTCCGTGGCTCCCCTTACGGCGGCTTTTCCCGCGGAGCGACCCGCCTCCGATTGAGCTACCTTCTTGCCCAAGCTGGCCGCTCCCGCTCCTAGCTTAGAACCGATACCGGCCAGAGCACCACCAGCCTCGTCTACCCACACACAGGCAGGAACACAGAGCACACAAGTAAAGGAAACACCACTTATTAAATGCTCACCATTACCTGCCATTCTTCTTCTTCCCCAGGGCAGCAGCGAGTAAACAAATCATTAAATTGAAATATTAAATTGTATTAATAAACCACATAGGCGCCCACGTGTTGTTTAAATGACCAGGCATGTCTAAGCGAAGCAATGGTCCGCTTTCCTTGTCTCAGCAGTTAGCCGATCTGCTCAATCCCAAACCTGCCGACTTCGGCGAAGAAGTGGAGAATGCCCCGGAGTCTGCGGCGCGAGTGTGCGACTACGAGTACGGGGAGGAAGAACAGTTCGACGTCGGGAAGGGTTACTTGAAACGAGATCTGACGGAGGATGACCCGCGCTACGCGGGAAAACCTGTCAGCAGGAAAACCTTAGCGGCACAGGGTGAGTTTTAAGCTTCAGAGAACGACAAAAGGAAATGTAATGGTTTGTGATATTTCTCAGCATATAAGTGTGTACATGAGTGTTGTGTACATGTGTGTTTTGGATTTGGGCAGATTGCATGTGTGTCCGCTGTATGCATATAGGGTGTGCACGTGTACACTAGCATGCATGCGTGTGTATCTTTGGTATGTTGTGCTTGTGTGTGTGTGCATGTGTATGCTGAATGCATCTTGGTGCTTGTTTGTGTGTTTGTGTGTGCTTGTGTGTGTGTGTGCTTGTGTGTATGGTGCTTGTGTGCGTACTTGTATGCATGCATATGTGTGTGTGTGTGCAGCAGCGTTTCTGCACAATTGCTTCTGACCAATACATTTGCACATGTAGTGTAATTTCATCTTAATTTGTTCCCCCTCCCCCTTCTCTTGCCAGACATGTCTTCAGAAACTGAAGGTGATGATGATGATATGGGTGGTGATGACAGTGAGGGTGCAGTTGGTGATAAGGATGATGATGTGGATGGAGATGATGATCTCCGATTGTCCAATGCTGAAATTGGGACTGGGGACGAGGAGGAAAAGGAAGGTGGACATGATTCGGGGGAAGAGGATGAACTAAAGAGGCATTTGCAGCTTCCAGAGGGCAGAGGTACTGAACAGGATGCAGAGGGAGAAGGAGCTGTGGGAACCATACTGTCCCTGTCAGTGAAGTCGGCCAATGAGGATGTAGAGAAGGGAAAGGCGGCTAAACAACAGATCTGTATGTTGGGGTATCAGAGTTAATTTGTTATTTAATCCAATGATGTATTGTGCTTCTCATCCTTTCTCTCATGTATGTCTGTACATCATCTCCTAATGATGTGTCATGTTTCTTTCCTCTATGTGTTTCATCTTACCCCTCTTCTCTATGCATCCCTACCTGCATTTCTTGTTTCTTTACACCCCACTGCTGTTCCCCACCCTCCCCTTGCCCCTCCTCACTTCCCCTCCCTTCTCTTCCCCTCCTCTCCTCCTCTTCCCCCTCCCTCTTCCCCCTCCCTTCTTCCCCCTCCCTTCCCTTCCTCTCCCCTTCCCTTCCCCTCCTCTTATCCCTCCCATCCTCCTCTTCCCCCCCTTCTTTCCCTCCTCTTCCCCTCCCTTCTCTTCCCCTTCTCTCCCCCTCTTCCCCCTCCCTTCTTCTTCCCCCTCCCTTCTTCTTCCCCCTCCCTTCCCTTCCTCTCCCCTTCCCTTCCCCTCCTCTTATCCCTCCCATCCTCCTCTTCCCCCTCCCTTCTTTCCCTCCTCTTCCCCTCCCTTCTCTTCCCCTCCTCTCCTCCTCTTCCCCCTCCCTCTTCCCCTCCCTTCTTCTTCCCCCTTCCTTCTTCTTCCCCCTCCTCTCCCCTTCCCTTCCCCTCCTCTTATCCCTTCCATCCTCCTCTTCCTCCTCCCCACCCCATAGCCATGTGGGACGCCATGCTGGAAGGCAGGATAAGGATGCAGAAGGTTCTGTTGCTGGCCAACAGACTCCCTCAGCTCAAGAGTATGGCAGACTTCAGGGAGGTGGGAGGGGAGAGGCTTGCTCAGGCCTTAACACAAAGTAAGCATCAATTATTTTACTGCTGGTTAGATCACGTGATGGTGGCTGAGTGTGTATGTGGTGGTGACTGAGTGTGTATGTGATGGTGACTGAATGTGTATGTGATGGTGACTGAGTGTGTATGTGGTGGTGAGTGTGTTTATGGTGGTGACTGAGTGTGTATGTGATGGTGACTGAGTGTGTATGTGGTGGTGACTGAGTGTGTATGTGGTGGTGACTGAATGTGTAT
The DNA here is from genome assembly GCA_013339895.1 of Ephydatia muelleri. NCBI lineage: Eukaryota > Metazoa > Porifera > Demospongiae > Spongillida > Spongillidae > Ephydatia > Ephydatia muelleri. Next base: position 2,775,252 of record JABACO010000017.1, read on the forward strand.
GGGATGGTGACTGAGTGTATGTGGTGGTGACTGAGTGTATGTGGTGGTGACTGAGTGTGTATGTGATGGTGACTGAGTGTGTATGTGGTGGTGACTGAGTGTGTATGTGGTGGTGACTGAGTGTGTATGTGATGGTGACTGTGTATGTAGTGCTGATATGTAATCTCCTATGGAATGTGTCTTACAATGCTGTGTCCTGGCCGTCATACTGCATGAACTGAATAGCTGGAATGAAGTACTTGCCTTCATCCAATGGTTCTGTGTGATGTACATTATAGCTCACATTGGTTAACTGACTGAGCAGCTGCACAACATGTACTTTGTACAGTAGGAAATAATGCTTTAAACCAGCTGTTTGTGGGCATGTAAGTGTGGGCATGTGTACATGTATGTGTGGGCGTGTGTAATATGGCTTGTGTGTTTGCTTGTGTGTGTGTGTGTGTGTGTGTGTGTGTGTGTGTGTGTGTGTGTGTGTGTGTGTGTGTGTGTGTGTGTGTGTGTGTGTGTGTGTGTGTGTGTGTGTAAGCACATCTTTAAGGTTGTGTGTGTGTGTCTCTCTCCAGACCAGGCCATGCTCACTCAGACACTGGATAGCCTACTGGACCTCCAGGCCACACTGCTGGCCAAGGTCCCGGGAGGGGGCGTTGGGCGGTGCCCTCCTCCCCAGCCCTCCTCATCCGAGGACTTGGAGGAGATCCCTAGCGACTCAGAGGCTGGGGACTGTCCTGATGTGGCTCCGGAGGTGGGGGGTGGGTCAGATGATGCCACGGCAACCAAGCAACAACGCAAGAGGAAGAGAACACGGGACTGGGTAGGTTTCTTGGGTCTAGTGTTGTTGGTCATGTCACGGCTTTGTGGCATCATGTGAGAACTGTGTTGTGTCATGTGATAGCATTGTGGCATCATGTGAGAACTGTGTCGTGTCATGTCGCGGCTTTGTGGTGTCATGTGACCATCCAGTGAAGTGTTGTAAATACATGTGCCATTCAGGTGTTGCCAGCGGGACAGAGGCAGTACGAAGAGCATATTGCACGAGTGTACGATTCTCTAAAATCATATCGTAATGATGTAATAGCAAAGTGGAACAGCAAAACTCGACTGATTAGCGGAAAGTTGACCAACAAGGTAAGTGTGCATATGGAGGGGTGTGGATTTTTGTGTTGGCTATTTTGCGTTTGTATTGAGTTTGCGTATGAGATTAATTTCTGTGTGGGGATGTGTTGTTGCTGTGCAAGGTGTGTGTGTGTGTGTGTGTGTGTGTGTGTGTGTGTGTGTGTGTGTGTGTGTGTGTGTGTGTGTGTGTGTGTGTGTGTGTGTGTGTGTGTGCAGATAGCGTGAAGTTAATGTTGTGAGTGGATGTGTAGGTGTGTGCATATGGATGTGTAAGCTGTGAAGGAGTCGTTCTTTTGCAGGCATTCATCAATGTGGACCAGTCTGTCCTCACCCAGATCCAAAATGTGAGTATTATTGTCACCATAGCAACAGCCACAGAGCTGACTCCACCCACCTTCTTTATATTAAGAGTAGGGTGCCCAGACCACTTTTTGTTAAGGATAGCGTTAGGGTGCCCAGCCCATTATTGTGTGAAGGTAGAGTGCCCAGGCCATCGGTGTCTGCAGATTTCATTTCAATGAACCACACCATCCCTTAAAATGTTCTGTTGGTCAGGCCAGCTACTCACTGGATGCTTGCAGTCGAGTGAGATGAAGTGGGTAAGACAGTATTGCCAGCACTCTCGAAGCATATGTAATCCCAGTTCTGTGTGGTTGTAGACAAATCAACTCTCCCCCCATCAACCCCCCCCCCCCCCCCCCCAGTTGCTTGTAAAGCCTACGATGTTGGAGTTGTATTGTTGTCACCATCACATATAGATATAGCATACAGTACGCTACATGCTGTGTGTATGTATACACTGTACGCTACATGCTGTGTGTATGTACATTACACACACGTGTGTAAACCAAGTGTAGATGAACTGACACATACTGCACACCTCATGCAAACAAGCTATGCATGCACACGCGCACACACTTACGTAATTATGCACCTGATGTTACAATACTTCACACAGGTTTTAAACGATACAACCAGACTTGTCAAGAGAACGCAACTGAAACGTTTCACGAGCAGTGTGCTCGGAAAGCGTCAGAGAGTGGAAGGGACTGGGGAGGAGGTTGGGGATGCGCCCAAGAAGATGCCTGATGGGGCTTATGATGACTTGAGTGGGGACCCCTCTGGTGAGAGAGATGCACATCTAAGAGACTGTGATGAAGAGATATTTGATGACGAGGATTTTTACCATCGCGTGAGTTGTGTGAAGGGGTAGTTCGTGATTGAGCATGTAGTGTACGAGTGGAGAACACACATGCACACACACATGCACACACATGCACACACACATGCACATACACATGCACACACACATGCACACACACACATGCACACACACATGCACACACATGCACACACATGCACACACACATGCACACACACATGCACACACACATGCACACACATGCACACACACACATGCACACACATGCACACACACATGCACACACATGCACACACACATGCACACACATGCACACACACACATGCACACACATGCACACACACATGCACACACACACATGCACACACATGCACACACACACATGCACACACACATGCGCACACACACACTCACAGTGTATGAGTGGAGAGGAGTTATAACAGACAGTATAGTAACATAATGAAGAAAAAGATATGTAAGGGACCTGGCAAAGAGATTACATTTGTTTAAAGTATGTGCCATTTGTACATCATGTGAGTAGTGGATAGACGGATATGCAAGTGTTGTGATCAACAGTACCTGAACCTTAGTTAACATTCATTTGTTTGGGGACTATACAGCCTGCCATATTCATAGCCCCTTGGGTGTTGGGTTAAAGTTAAAAGTTTTTTTTCCAAGTGGCTTACGCCCACACACACATTTCCTGCCTCAAGAAGAGCACTTACGAAACAGCTTTTCTGAAGATCTCTCCCTGTTAGCAGTAATATAGGTACACGTATGTTTCCGTCACTTGATAGGTCTGTAGTGATCTAATCAGGATGCTGCTTGAACTGACGATGTAAAAGCTCGAAACACTCTCATCAGCTGTAGACTATATGGGTCTCCTACATAAGTCCTGTCTACGAGATGTTGTGTTGTTAACCTCTGTTTGATGACCTCTGTTGTATCTTCATGTTAGAGGACCACCAGAGCATCGATTAATGATCTTATGGAAGGGATTGGGACATTTGCCACAGCTCATCATTGTTTTGGGTGTTGTGACGTCATACAAAGAAATCTTACCTGCTGTGCTCTAACATCCATAAATCATTGTTGTTGGAGAGAGTAAGCTTGTTGCAACTTGGCTTCACACCTGCATTATGCCGAGAAGTGCTAGTGTTGGTATGTCGAAGAGCAATAAAGAATATTTATCGCTCACATACGGAGGGCTGTATCTTTGACAAAGAGAGACTTCCACAACCTTTTCTCTTCATAGCATATTCTTTTTGTAGCGTAACCTATAAGTGCTGAGCGTCACCTAATGCTTTTGTTAGGTAAACCTAGTGTCATATATCAGGTATATGAACATATTGGCAACTTTCCGATAATTAAGGTTCAAGCTTTTGTGAGGTTAATGATGAACCCCATTTCGCACCATTTATGTGTGTATCATTTGATTGATCCAAATGGTTTTATTAGAGTAATACTTTGAAATATATATTGTTAGGTATACCTAACGTCCGCCATTTATAGAATAACTTTTGGCAACAACACAAAAAGGGAGATTATTTTTGTGCTTGGATTGTGATCTAGATGTGCATATTTTAAACCAAACACCATGCATTGAAACATTCTCTGTGCTTGGTCTCAATGCTTAACTTGCTTGCTCCGTGTTGCTACAGGAGAGAGGCTAAAAATAGATATCACTACGGGTGTCGCAGCACTAAATGCTACCTCTTTGCCACTACAGACAACACATGATCTAAAGCCATCTTATCATTTTTAACTTTAGCATGTCTTTTACCATCTCTGTGTACCCAAACAAGAGCCCCCCACCCTACTCCCAAGTAATTAGATTCATGTGAAACGATGTTGGAACATTGTACTATAAGAGGGACCAAACCTTGTAGCTTATGGGAGTGGGATTGCAACAAGCATATCTGTTAATTGTGCTACAGCTGTCATAGTCATTACTGGCTGTCAACACCTTGTAGCTGTTTATGAACTATCACATATTATTAATAGTGCTGGCTATTTTGAACTATCCTGTCAAAAAGACAATATTTGCACATGCACACATACATGCACACACTCTGACAAGACTTACAAACCCTCCAGGTCACAAGTAGGGAAATATGCAACCACAGTGCCACTGCATAACCTCTCTCCTTACCCAGCTGTGCTTCCCCTCTTACCCAGCTTTGCTCTCTTTCTTACCCAGCTTTGCTCTCTTTCTTACCCAGCTTTGCTCTCTTTCTTACCCAGCTTTGCTCTCTCAGGAAATCATTTAGGTTCCTTTCCCCCACTCCCCCATCCCTTCACCCTTACAACCCAGCTCCTTCACATGTGAAGTGTGTGTGTGTGTGTGTGTGTGTGTGTGGGGGGGGGGGTTGGCCAGGAGCCACTCATCTTTAGTGGTGGGGGTGGGGGTCTGGGCACACCATTGTTTCTGTCTATTGAAGAGTTGACTGCTCTCAGAATGCACCCTGCGCTTTTCGAAGATCTGTAACCAATCCATATAAAGAGAGATCAATTTCAGGGATTATTAAGTACAATGTCCATTATTGAGAGTTGCACCAAACTCCCATAGAGAGAGAGTGTGTGTGTGTGTGGGGGGGTATAACATGGCTGAATATAGTTTCGGATAGGTTCAAATTAATGTGAATTTGCAGTTGTTGAAGGATCTGATTGAAAGGAAGATGAACTTCACTGAGACAAGTGATCCTATTGCTATGGGAAGGTATGCGTGGGTGTGTATATATGGTTGTGCTTGTGTACATGTATCTGTGGGTGTGGGTGTATTTGTTTATATAATTGCCTCTATGTGTGGGTGTGTCTATGTTCATATGCTTGTGTGTGTATATAGTTTGTATGGGTGTGGGTGTGATGGGAGATCACATGTATGTGATCTCTTTCTGTGTTATGTGTGGTGGGTGTGACCATATGCAAGTGCAGATACACATGTGTGTGTGTGTGTGTGTGTGTGTGTGTGATTTTGTGTCATGTGTCTGTGTTGTCCAGGCAGTGGCTGGAGCTGCAGAAGTTGAGGACAAAGGCCAAGAAGAAGGTGGACACCAAAGCTAGCAAGGGGAGGAAGATCAGGTTAGGAAAGTGTGCATTGGCCTGCATGGATTCATTTCTGTGTTGCATATGTGTCTGCTTGTGTGTATGCATGTATATGGTGTGTGTTTGTACACACATGTGCAGACATGTGTGCTTGTGTGTTAGTGTGGTGTGCTATGTATGTGTGTGTTTTTGTGTGTTGTGGTTTGTGACGTGTGTACAAGCATGTGTGTGGGTATGGATAATGGATCACATGGATCAGGTTTATGTGCTTTGTGTCTGGTGATGTGCAGGTATCAGGTGCACCCCAAGTTGGTGAACTTCATGGCACCCATACAACGTGGAAGCATGTCTGATGCATCAAGGTAGAGTGCTAAGGGAGGGAGGGAGAGGAAGGGGAAAGTGAGGGAGAGGAGGGGAAAGGGAGGGAGGAAGGGGAAGGGGGAGGACAAGGAAGGGAAAAGAGAGGCGAGATAGGAAGGGGAATGGAGGGAGGGAGAGGCAGAGGACAAGGAGATAGGGAGGAGGAGAAGAAATGCTGTGCTCTCTTGCAACTAAGGCTCTTTTCTTCTATTTCAGAAATGATTTGTTTTATTCCCTGTTTGGAGGCAGCGAGAAGGCAGCAAGATAGATGTTGACCCTGTTTGGAGCCCATCCTATCAGATCATTTCCGAGTTGACACTGTGTAGAGCATGGCCTCTGTTGTGCATCTTCTGAGAATGTCACTTTCATCACTTTAACATTATAGCACTGCGCATGGATTCAACTTTAATAGGTTCAATAGGATACTGTATGGGACAGTCATGCATGTACCAGGTCAACCATACCTTGCCATACCTTGCCATTCAACTGGTATTGTTGTAGTCTGCTGTGGTTGAAATGACATGGAAGGCGTGTCAAATTAAATCTCATTCCGAGAAATTAATAATGCAACTCTTCGTTGTATTACCACTATTGATGATCTATTCACACCATTCATTACCACGTAAAATTCCGTAATTTGGAACCCAGCCCGTACCCCAAGTATTCGCGACGACCTTTCCAATCCCCCGGTGCAACCACCCCAGGGTGCAGCGTGTCTCCTTCATAGGACGCGGGAATGGCTGCGGACGGTCCGGTGTACAAGGTGGTGATGGTGGGATCGGGGGGCGTAGGCAAGAGCGCCCTCACGCTGCGCTTCATGTATGAGGAGGTAACTGAGGGGCGTGGTCGCTAACCGTCCCTCTAAGAAAGTTCTCTTTCTTTTTCCCTCCTCCGGGTCACTCGTCTGTTAAGTATGTGGAAGAGTACGAGCCAACTAAAGAGAGTAGCTATCGCAAGAAGGTTGTCCTGGACGGACGCAACTGTCAGATCGACATCTTGGACACGGCTGGGCAGGAGGCATTCGCCTCGACGGTCATGGACGGCTGGTTTCGCAGCGGGGAAGGCTTCTTGTGCGTGTTCTCCATCGTGGACAGGGAGACGTTCGCCGCGCTGGGCGACTTCAGGGAACAGATCCTTCGGGTTAAGAGCGAGGAGCGCGCGCCTCCGCTCATCCTCGTGGGCAACAAGTCGGACCTGGCCGACAAGCGGGTGGTGACGGAGCAGGAGGCGCGGGCTTTGGCGCAATCTTGGGGGGTCCCCTACGTGGAGACCTCCGCCCTCAAGAACGAGAACGTGGAGAAGATCTATCGCGACTTGGGTACCGAGATCATGCAGGCCAAGGAGGTGCGCCGGGCACCGCCCCCTACCGCGGCCGCTTCGACCGGTTCGGACGGCAAGTGCTGCGTGGTACAATGACACTTACTATATTTAGTCTACTGTGGTACATGTTCTTTAATCGTTTTTATTTCAGTCAATTGGAGGTCTGCAGGCGTATTAAAAATTTCGGACTGAGGGAAGTTCAGCTTCTTTTTCTGGTGAAATTTAATAGGCTATAATGTTAATCTTTTTTAGCTTGCATGCGGTATTGAAATTACAGGGATTAACCAGTTTCTTTTTCTCGAATTACAAACTACTTGTTGATTAATAATCTATGGCAGGGATGGCATATACACTATGGATATGACATATACACTATATAAGTACTAAGGATTGAGTGGTGAAAAGAGCAGCCGGGCACAATTAAGGAACAGTCGCTTTATTTGACTTCACATTGCAGAACGGAATAGGGTAGCTTAGTACAATGAAGTTAGTGAGCATGGCATCAGACGTGTGGCCACAGCTGGTAAAAGAACCGATAGCAGATCCTACTTCAACAGATGTTGCATGGGTCAAAGGCTTGATCTTGGAGTGAGAGATGGATATGGAAACCAGACTGAGGCGTTGTTGACATTAATTCGTACTGATGCTAACATCACATCCCAAAGGCAGTCATCGAAAGTACAGCCAAAGAGAAAAACTATATTGTTCATTAGAAAGCAATGGAAGATCAATGAGGCACTGATTTTATTGTGTGAGTGGGATGGACTCTGCTAGCCTCTGTCTACGCGAGGGTCAAGAAGGAAATGGCAAAGTGGCCTAGGATTTGATGATGGAGCAGCACTACCTGCTCACTAGCTTGTTACATGCAACTGAGATCTCCCACTATGCATGCCATTTCCATCATATATATAATTTTGTTGTATGCATTATAACCGCAGACCAATATATTGTGGCAGCTAGTAAAAAGAACAGATTTACATCCATGATTTACATCCATGCAGTGGGCAATTTCAATGCAGTAAATACATTTAATGAAATGTACCACTGATGCATGATTGTACACAGTATACTACACAAATTGATTTATTAATAACTCATGGACTACTGTGAACACTATTGGGCATTTGCCATATCATTGAGCAGGCAACTGACAGTAGCTATTTTCTGTGTTCGGCATTGCAAGCACTGACATGATCTGTGCTTGTGTGGGGCGTATGCAGAGTATTGTGACAGCCTTATGAAAGCCTCCTTTTGTAACTGAGTTTAAATAAAGCACAGTATAATGTGCACATACATTATCATGACATATACACTATATAAGTACTAAGGATTGAGTGGTGAAAAGAGCAGCCGGGCACAATTAAGGAACAGTCGCTTTATTTGCATGCACGGTGAAGTTTGATTGTACATGTGCAAAGATACGATCAACAGATAGGCTTTTCGATGGAAAACGCCTGCAGCACTGAGCTTTTAAAACTTTTTAAACCCATGCACTTTACCAGGAGGACGGCACCTCTGATGGTACATCATATCTAGAAATGAGCGGTCAAAAGTCAGAAGTAATTAATTCGCGGTTTGCGAATCAACGAATATTCCCGTATATCTTCCCGTAGACATGTATGGGGTACTTCAATACCAAGCACGCCAGATTTTTCTCAGCATTTGCCATGAGGGATTGTTAGTACACTACATTTGCCAAGATTTTTAGTGGGGTCGCCGTATTTTTCCTATTTAAGACGTCGCTTCCCTAGGATTGTCCTGATGTCCTCAATGTATGGTTAACGTCTTAAATAGGAAAAATACGGCGACCCCACTAAAAATCTTGGCAAATGTAGTGTACTAACAATCCCTCATGGCAAATGCTGAGAAAAATCTGGCGTGCTTGGTATTGAAGTACCCCATACATGTCTACGGGAAGATATACGGGAATATTCGTTGATTCGCAAACCACGAATTAATTACTTAACGGATATGGTTTTGTCTTGATTTTAGTTAAAGAATGGTTAATGGAATATTTTTTTGAAGTACATACATCATAATCAGACCTGCTTATAGTACATCATAGAGTTGGTTAAAATTCAAATTGAATAAGATGACCGCCTATGTATGGGCCATTTCTGGATATGTCGAAATCATTTTACGACGATTAGAGAAATTTTGATCTACTTGTATACAATGTACAGCATGGGAAACCTTAGTTCTCATACTGCAGGGCCAAGTAACACCTCTAGTTCAACATCTGCTGTGTCCTATTATGCGTGACGTCAGCATCAAAGGTCCATTAATTAGCAGAATACCCAGCGTAAATTTGTGTACACCCACAATGTAGCTAGCAATACGTTTTGTTTGAGCACACCCGCATTTACTTGATCTGAATCAGAGATATTCGAATGCGGAAATGTGTGGGAGTGCATCAGGTGATCCTCGCCATCTTTTTGTTTACGCAGCTTATAAGGTGTGGCAGTGAAGATCAGTCCGAGTTATAGAATATTGATCGAAGACACATGTCACGTAAGGGTCGAAGTAACAGTATGCTTTAGACCGCGCGTATGTTAGCGATATCGTGCACACATATGCCTCGATCGCATCTAGACTTTGTCGCGCGCGCACGTTAATTGGAACGAAGTGGTTTTTTCCTTTCAAAAAGGACGTGAAAACCGGTCATAGCTAGTTAACTATCGACCACAACTCGGGTCAGAAACACATCAGGCATAAACAGCATAGACCTAGTTGTGTGGGCCACTGCCACTATCGTAGCCTTGTTGCATATACGTGTATGAATCATTGCGCAGACCGTTTCATAAGTCGAGGAATAAAGAAAAACGGGCAGGGTCAGCGAGAGATTATGACGATATAATTTGACATTAACACACGCTATATTACAGAAACGAAACCATTGAACTCGACCTATCATGCCACGCCCGACCCCGGTCTAACAGGTCGGGACACAACTTAGTGATGACATTGTTGGACGTAGATATGCGTAGTCCAACTAGCATCTATTTATATCAGTTCACATGCTCATTGTTTATTGCAACATAAATAAAATGTCATCTTATGTCACTGTGTATACATGTAGTTGAGATGTCCGGTGTGGATGACTCTGGTGTTGTGAGCAGTGATGAGGAGGCTGGTTACATTTCAACCCCAAAACAGGTATTGGTTATTTTAGCTCAACAGATAAATGTGTGTATAAATAAAGCATTTGAGTCATTTGTTACTATATTCATTCAGTGAAATTTGTCCTATTCCTCCTTTTTGTCTGAGACCATGTGTCTGGCATCTAGCTCCATATTTAAAGATTAAATCTGCAGCTGTATTTAGCCATATGTGATGCATTAATTTATACCTGTATATGGTTTACATATGCTACCTGATTCTATATATTATTTTCACTTTTCATGATATTGCTTTCGATTGCCTAAGCCCACTGACTGCACACAGTATGATTTGGTACTAAAGGAATCAGAAACATCCAATCCTGTTCAAGGTGGAGCATCTGAACACTCAATGATTGTTGTAAGTGATTCTGATAGACACATCAGCCTCGCAGAAATGTACATGTACTTGCTGCATACAGCCGTCTGTGCAGAATGGGAAGCAAGGTCTGGAACAAAAACTTCTCAATACTCATAAAGATACTTCTGAGAATGGTGAAGAGATTCATCAGCTACATTCTTTACTGGAAGAGAAGTTACAGAAACAGGAGACTTTGGAGAAACAGAATGAGAATTTGAAGAAGGAAAATAAGAGGTTGATGGAGGAGAACCAACAGCTGAAGACAGCTCTTGCAGGATGTGGAGTTGAACAATCAAAAAAAGAACAGTTTTGTTCCACAGCACGTGCGCATCAGGTAATTAAGAGTGCATTGTAATAAATAGCTATTTATCTTATCTTTTTTAGCTGCCATGTATGCAGGGAGATGTGCCTAACAGTGTAAATCCTCGTTCATTCCAAGGATTCAGTGAGGTAAGTGTCCACTGCAGATAAGCATACACATTGTAACATTATTGCATCTATGCATGCTATATGTGCTTTGTAATACTTTACGTGCTGCAGTTGCTGGCTATTTGATTGCATCCACACAGCACTAAAATTCATACTTACACGGCATTAGTTATTACATAAAACAAAGGAGTGGGATAAGGAGAGTGTTAGAACTCAGTGTATATTATTCTACAATACTTGTTATTGCTTATGAATGAGTATGTTTTGTTGGGATTTTCTCTCACATCACCTCGTAATCCTTGCAGGATCCCCCGGGTGATACTGGTTCTATAGAAGGTGATTTGGATGTTTCTCAAGAGGCTTCCTGTGACAGCAAGTATATCTGCAATGTACAGCTCACGGATCATTTGAATCAGGTATGTACAACATACAGCAGAGAATGTAATGTCAATACTTAGTTGGTAATAGTTGTAATGATTACGGATACTAAATCACTATTAGGGTGATGTAGTTGGATTACCCCGGACAGTACTCGCACTCGTGAACACACTACTCGATAGGGACTAAATAATCAAAATCACGTGCGCGAATATAACCCACATAAAATGCGACACTCCCCCCCTGACTAGTTAGACTAGTTAGGAGAAGGTCAAAAGTTCCTCTATTCAGAGTCTTGCTACTTGAGCGGCAACTCTGGTAGGCTGAGATCTCCTAGGGACAACTGTAGGTTTGTCAGGTTCATGTTGATCCATCTGGTCAGCGGGGGCCCCAATTTCAAGAGGGTACAAGTGTTGTAATGGGTGATTCAACGATATGGTTGTAGCGCCCGACCGCACTCTAAGAGATGCATCTCGCACTAATGCATCCGAGCCCTGTAAACGTTTCTCCACCTTGCCAATTCTTCATAGTGCCCTAGGTTGGACTGGATCATGGATGAGAACAACATCACCCCCACATGAATTCTGTTGACTGTATCCTTGACCCTTTTCTCACTAGAATGGATCTCTCTTAGTTCAGTCAGGTACTCCATCTTCCATCTTTTCCAAAAGTTCTGCAATACTGTGTTCAGGTAAACCATGCGTCGTGTCAAGTTTGCCGCCGTCACACCGAACTCAGAATCTGCATCAGAGACGTTTACTGGACTAGGCAGGCTACACAGCCGACGACCCATGAGTGGTGAGATGGTGTGAGGGGTTTCCCTGTGTCTTCCGAGGATAGGTACGAAATTGGGCGTGAGTTTAGTGTAGCCTCCACTTCCACCAAAACTGTGACAAGCTCATCATAATCCATCCTTGCCTTGCCAATAGCCTTCCTTAAGCATCTCTTCATTGACTGGATCAACCTCTTGTAGAATCCTCCCTTCTCCAATATGAAGGTCCATTGAATACGCAAGTCTAAAATATGGCGCTCTACTTCAGGAGAGTCCATCAGAGTCTTCAGAACCTTGTTTGCTGACCGAAATGTCTTGCTGTTATCTGAAACCACTTTCTGGGGAACTCCCCGCCCGGCAGAGAATCGTCTCAAACAGCGTATGAATGACCCTGCAGTTAGGTCCGGAGCTAGTTCCAGATGGACAGCACGCACGAGACAACATGTGAAAAGGCAAATCCAAACTTTCCCTCCGTTCTTCAGGTACAACGGTCCCGCATGATCAACCCCTATAAAACTGAATGGTGGTGCTGCTTGTACTCTGAAGTCTGGCAATGGCGGAGGTGGTGGCCCAATGAGTGGCTTGGAGTTAAAACGTTTACACACCTTACACTTGCTGAGAAGTGTCCTCACAAACTGTCTCCCCCTTACAATCCAAAACTTCGACCGTAGTTCTGTGAGAGTCTCCTTAACGCCTCCATGCATAACTCGAGCATGACAATTCCATATGACCAATGTAGTTAGATGATGAGATTTCTCAAGGAAGATTGGGTGTCTTCCATGGTTTGGCAAATCAGCCTTCCAGCACATCTCCAAATGCCATCCTTATCCTTATATAAGCCAAACTGGGTTTGCCACATCCTAAAATTATCATTCTGCACAAGTGACAATTGAGACTGTCTAATCCAGAGCCTTTCTGTGTTCAAGATGTCTACTGCAGTCATAGTCTTCATTCTGTGTTGAGGGTCAGCCTTAACCTTAAATTTCAGTAGGGTAATAAACTTCTGAACACAAGCCGTTACCCCCAGAAGCTGTCTAAGAGTGCTGAAGTCCTCCACCCGAATGACTGAATCAATCCGACTTGACTCTTCAACCACCATGCTGTGGACAGTCATTGAGGAGGTTCGGTCTCCCGCCTTCAGCTCCATTGCACAGGCCTCAGGTATGGTGTTCAATTCAGGACTACAAGGGAGGTACTTTCAGCCAGGATACAATTGTACTTGGTTCGGTACCTTCAACTCCCCTTGATGGGAGATCAGCTGGGTTTACATCACGCGACAGTGATGCCATCACTTCACTGGAATCAGAGTGCGAATCTCTCTCACTCTGTTCTCCACAAACTGCTTCCACTCTTGTCATAGCCCCTTATCCAATACAAGACAATCTTTGAGTCAGTATAGCAGGATGTCTTGTCAAATTTCTGTTCAGGCTGTAGTGCTTGCATGGTATTTGAAAGAAGACATGCCAAAGAAGTGCAGCTAGCAGCTCCAGTCTGGGAATAGTTAGTGAGTTCAGGGGAGCAACTCTGATCCTCGAAGCAACAAATCGGATTGCACACTTGCCGGCAGAACCTACCTTCATGAACACCACTGCGGCATATGCCCTTTGCGATGCATCACAAAATCCAATTAATTTACAGGGATAAGATTCTTCAACATTGTGGAAGTAGCACCTTGGAATGTGGAGGAGTGGTTCTTGCATTCTTGACAGCAACATCCTCACTGGCAGACGGAGGGGGGGGGGGGGGGGTTGGGGGGGTTGCAACCCCCCCTTTGGGTCTATTACATAACACGCTACACATTAATTAACCACATATCTATGTGGTTTAACAAAAAAAATCTACAACAAAGACAAAGATGGCAGCGAAAAGGAACAAAATTGCGCGAGGTTGTATGAAAATACCGTCTTTGTTCAAAAGTGAGCATGTTGGATTACCATACACCAACGTTTTAGACATAGCTGATTGTCAGAAGCCACATGGATGGCTATTGTGGCGCCATTCACGTAGCCACAATAGCATTCAATAATTAATTAATCTTATGCATGCGGTATATTACACAGCATGGCGCTCAACGTAACAATCAGCCTCAATCTATTTAAAAATAGACATATAGTATACATGTAAATGCTTGATATATTGTCGACTTAGTACTTTTGCTACTTAATCTTAATTAATAAGAGAAGGATCAAAGCATGTTTTGCTACTTAATTAATGAAACATGTGCAAGGTCATGATCAGTTATGATGGAAGAACGCCAGAAAACTGTTATATGATGATTGTAGTACATAATTCCAGCAATTCTTATATTCGTAAATTGATAAATGATATTTTCATGCAATTTTCGTTTTGCACGCATGCAGTTTTGTGTAGTTAAATAAATTATTAGTTAATTTAATTAAAAAGCGTTGGCGGCAGACCCCGCTGGGGGAGCTTACAGCGCTCCCCCAGACCCCCTAGCTGGGCGGGAGGGGAACCCCCTCCCGCTCCCTCCCCCGCCTTTGATGTTTATTATTTTATAACCCCCCCTTTTCTGAAATCCTGGATCCGCCACTCATCCTCCACTTCAGCAACAGCTCTCCTTCTAGTTGGTCATCCCAATCTAATCTTGCTGCACAAATATCCTGGAAAAAAAAGTAGCTTGAAGCATACTGTCCACTATGCCTGGTCTGAGCTGGTCTTGAATGATCTCATCATACTGGGTTAGGATGTGTGGTGATTGCTGGAGTCTCTTAAGCAGATTGAAGAGTCGCCTCTGGCTAAGTTCAAGGTTGTCTGGCAGCATGATGCGTGGAGACTTCCAAGGCAGCCGTACACAATAGCGACCACCACGGAAGGATGCATCTTCAAGAAATTTCTCGTACACTGATTCTTCACCCTCCTTGATTCCTAAAGTGTCAAGGTCCCAAAAAGCCTGTAACTTCTACTCCAGATGGACGAGCTCTTGTTGTGATGAATATGTCTGCGCTGTTAGTACATGGGAGATGTTCGAGCATGTCACATGTGATTCAGCAACAACACCAGGAATGGGGCCTGAGAGAACCCAACCAAAACACGCCTGCATTGCTGATGGACCAGATCTACCTCGCACAATCTCCCCTGTAACAACCTACCAGTATTGATCAGCTCCGATCAGAATACCAATTTCCAGACATTCATTTAGATCACCTGAGTCAGCTAGCTCCAAGCCAGTTAAATGTGGAAAGCAGTCTATTGCACAGGTGATCGGCTGTCCAGTTATGGGTCCACAGATGGTTGGAATGGTAAGCAAAGATAACATTATGTCCGATCCTGCCTTCGTTTCCACACTAAGACTAACCACACTGCACACCTGAAGTCTTCCTTCGTCTGCGGCAAAGGCCTTCATAAGTAGCGTCTCCCTTTGCTCCTCCTTCAGTCCAAGTGCTTCACTCAGCTGTCTAGAGATGTAGGACCTCTGGCTATCACTGTCCAGTAGAATTCTGGTTTCGATCACGGGTGCTAGTTTATCAGGAGCCCTGACCTTGACACAAGCTGTTTGAAGCATTTGAGGCATTCAGACCCAACTCCCTGTCAAATTTGAGGGTCCTTGTGGATGGTGCTTGCCCTTAAAACAGATACTGGCATGGTGTCTTCCTCCGCAACTGTGACAATTCTTGGGGATGATTGACAGACCTTCCCTAGGTGTCCTTTCTGCAGCCATACAAAACACCTTCCACTCTTCCTTAATGACTGTTTCCTTTCTCCAACATCGGATACTGTCTCACAGTTTACTGAAAAATGAGACTGGCCACAAAATGAACATGAAGGAGAACTACTACTGGACAAAAGGGCTGATGCAGTGGGTGGATGACCCCTGCCTGCTCCCTTTTGCACAGGTTTGGCATTTGCTGCTGCCCTTTCTCTTGCGTCTATTTCCTTCTCTACTATTGTCATCACTTGTTCTAGATTCCATTCACCATCAGTTATCTCCTTACTGACTGCTAGACGTAACTCATGAGGTTGCTTGTTCATGATAACCGATGCAAGCATGGCACCGAATGAAGAGGACGGAGATTGTAGGCTTCTCACATGTGATTCGACATGGTTGTGCAATTCCCGAATAGCCTTTAGGTTGTGGCCTGAAGAGACGTCCTGAGGTTCATGAGCATGTCCATATGAGCAGAGATGATGAGTTGTTTGTTACCAAACCGCTTCTTCAAGACAGCCACGGCTTCACTACAGTTTGAAGAGGTCAGAGTTAAACCTGCAATTGCTGCAGCTGCTGGGCCTTCCAGAAGTGTTCTCAAGTAATTAAACTTGTCAATAGATGAAAGCTGCTCATTGTTGTGTATGGCTGCTTCAAACGAGTCCCAGAACGACGTCCGTTAATTGGCGGCGATGATGTAATGTTCGATGAATTCTGTACATCGTTAGACGATGCTTGAGTCGGTTGATCAACGCCCTTGCTCCCTTCAGCTGACTGTAGCGCGGCTTCAATATCAAGGATGGTGAGTTCTATTACCTCTCGGCTCAGATCGGCTTGTTCTATCTCCGTGATAAGTTCATCTCCATCTTCCATGGCTTCCAAGATTTCAGCTTCCAAATTTCGAAGAGTTTCGACCTTCTTCAGAGTCTTGAAGTATTGGCTCAACTTTGAGATGTTTATTTCGCTGGACTCTATGGTTTCTTGCGCTTGGAATATGATTCTCTTGGCGGACCCACGATGTCCTGCTCTTGTTCTTTTCTTTTTGCTCAGTTCCTCGCTCATTTGCAGTGATTTCTATAATCCGTTCTGAATCAGTTCCGTGGCTCGAAGGACCATGTAATGTTTACGGATACTTAATCACTATTAGGGCGATGTAGTTGGATTACCCCGGACAGTCGTGAACACGCTACTCGATAGGGACTTAATAATCAAAATCACGTGCGCGAATATACCCCACATGAATTAACGCAAAAATGCGACAATGGTGTTTTAATTACATCATATCCCAATTTCATCTTTCTGAGACCAGCTGGAATTGTGCTAAAAGTTTTATTTCCTTTTGGTTCAAGAAAGAAATAGTTTATAAGGGATGAAATGTAATACTGCTGTATCTGCTCAGAGATCCTACCTAGGGTTGAAAAACCAGTGGAAGAAGTAAACCAAACTTTTGTCTATTGAGAAATAGAATTGAATACATGTGATTGGATGCATGAATCAAGGAAACAAGGTACAGTGGGATTTGACTGTGTGCTGCATTTAACCAGACCTTTAGGAGGCAGTAGCTTATCTAGGTAGGGTGTCCTGAACAATTGGTTTTATGAATACTTTTAAAAACACGAATTGATTTTCAGGTTATTTTTAGACTGAAAATCGATATTCCAGATTATTGTCATGCACTCATTATGTGGTCATTCCAGACCAGCTAGAATTGTCCTGCTACTAACCTTTTGAAAGCACGTATTAATTTTTTTATTTTGTGCAATAATAATTAAAAAAGATTTATTTTTTGAAGGGACAAAAATTTAATTACTATCTCAGGTTAAGCATAAATATGCACACAAAGGTAAAAAGATGTATATATAAATTGTATTCAAAAATTGAAGGTCTGAAGTGTTAAACAAGCTATAATAGAGAGAGCGGTTCTGTCATTGATTCCTAGGCCATTTCGCCATTTGGCTCTTGACAAATGCTGGCAGATCTCACTATTGAAAATGCCATCAGGTACTAACAAAACTAACGGTCTCTGAGTAGTGTTTATCCCATTTAGTGGCTAGACTGGCAGCAATCCGCTTGATGAAATGTGCTTTTCTATGTAGGGCTCCATCCACTGACACAACACGTCGTTCTACTGCTTTCTGATAAAATCTCTTTTTATAATAATAATTGTACAAAAAACATACTTTGCAGTTCCAAGGGGTGCTCTGAGGTGTGGTCTGCCCTCACTTGTTCCCATGAAAGGCCATGATGGCAGAATTGAAGTGCGTGTGTTTTTGCGGTGTTGGTACGATAACCGTAAGTGGGTCCAAGTGTGACAATTTTGTCCCACCACTGCTTGAGTTTGGAGACAGTAACCTACTGCTGTGGCATCATTGGCGTTTCCAGACTTGAAGGATGTCTCCAGCGATTCGCTGTACGGGTAGCAGAGTGCCAGGGCACATAGCCATGCACTTGATATAGGATAAAAATGCCTTTGTTTATTACAACACACACACACCGCTGACATTTATGGCTACAAAGCTAAACTGCATGATGCAACCAATTCAGGTACAGCAATTGAAACAACTAGTCTGCAGTTTTGGGAACATAAAGACATCATAACTGTAAGAATTGGGTGATCATCTGGTTAGTAGCAAAATCTAACCAAATAGTTTACTATTTATTAAAGGGAGGCTTACATGGAAAAACAAGTACCCTTCATTTTGAAGATAATCACAGGTGTAGGCTACAGTTATCTTTTTTTTTACATGCTTCTTTTGTGGAATACTCAGCTTTGGAAGATGAAATTAGTTGTGTGACAATGGCATCACTTGGATCCAATAATGGCTTGTGTTATAAAACTATTCTTTGTGCATTACAAATAGGAGTTTTCAGCACCGTTAGTGGATGCTCCAACACAGCATTCAAGCGCAACTAAGGCATTTCATTCCACTGTTTTTCGATACAGCTATGTTATTCAACTCAATCTTGTGAGCATTTTTGATGTGTAAGCGTGTCATTTGATCTCATATGGCCTCTCACAACCCATTAATGCAAATGCGCTAGTTTGTAGCATCCATTTCCAAAAGTGAAGAAGATTAAACTGACTGGTCGCTAAAGGCAAGGTAATTCGATCTCCTCAGAGTCTGATTTCCACCTTCCACAGCTATAGCAATGCGAGCGGGATACTGTGGCAAATTCTAGGGGATCCACAATACATGCAAAATTCTGGGTCATCCACAATACAGGTCAACCTGACCGAGTCTTGGGATAAACATATTACTTCCTCCAACTCCTAGCAGCACACACACTCACGCTCAGTTGCACTATGCATAAGACCACCATAATGTATTCCAAATATGGTTCATGGCTAAAGGAATCTCAGGTGACTCCACATCGCTATGGTCTTCGACATGGACTGTTTTTGGAACTTCAAATGAGTTCATCGTACCGCCATAATATATGTCACTGTGCAGTAATTATTTTTTTAATTGGATGAATTTAATAATTGAATCCAGTGACACACTGTGATAGAAAACATTGTATCCTTATATGTTTAAAAGTAAACAAAGGCTGAAGGCGTAAAACACGTTGATTAATGGAGTACAAGCTGTGTGCATTTTTGTCTTTGCTGGAATATAAAGTAATAGGTAATGCTTTATTATCGGTTTCAAACTCCTCCTTCGAAAACCATGGCTGCAAAGACAAACCTATTCAGATCTAACACCGTAGCTGCTTAGTCCTGTTAATTATTATCAAATCTTGTCAGCTGCTTCTATGTCTAGCTAGAACCGATTTGCACTCATTGTAGTGCATTTTTATTTGTTTCAGTTTAAACTATCCTTTTACATTGTTATATTTCCATTGGTATGCTTATTTTCTCACATTGAAGTGTACTGATGTATGTTGTAAAGCACTGTAAATTTAGAATGATTTGTTTGATCTTTGCCCCACTCTTTTTCCCCCTCTAATAGACACAAGCACAAAATAAGCACCAAGTGTTTGTCAAATCAACCACTGATAGTAGTGTGATGTGCAAGTGTATTGCACCACATTGCAAATCAAGAAGTGATCTTAATGGAGATGGAGTTCTCATTGCCATTTTGGGACCTCCCTGCAAAACGGACGGAGTACCAGAAAAGAGTATCATCTTAAAACGCACAGTGCCTACAAATGTACAAGCTGATGCATGTGAGTCGATGCTTTTACAAATAGCGTACCCAAGAGCACCTGGACCAAAGTACTGTCTTCTTCAGACTACGTTTGATAATTCCAGCATGTTGGTTAATCCAGGTGTCACAGCAGAGGCCATAAGCTTTCTTGTCGCAAACTGGCCACAATGGAAGAAAGACTACTACCTACACACTCTTATAGTGATTATCCCGTATGGAGGGAAGTACAAGGTAGACGAAGAGAAGGCTGTTAATGAAGCAATTAGATCTGGCATCATAATAGTGGCAGCTAGCGGATGGGGTGGATTGGGAATAGCATTCCCAGCCAAACTAGGTGCAGTCATTAGTGTTGGTGCGGTGCAATGTAATGGCACTCTTGCTCCATTTTCCCCAAAAGGAAGGGAACTGGATTGTGTTAGCCATGGGTTATTCAAGGTTGGAAGGGACTTCATTTTTGGCACAGGCATCAGCACTATTGAGATTGCTACAGATCTTGCACTCCTGTTCCAGCACTTCTCATGCACTCAAGGTCAACTTCTCCCACACATTGGCACCTTTGTTGTGCGAGAACTTTTTGAAATCGTAGCAGGTAATAATCCTGCAACTATTGATGCTGTGGTGGCTATCATTGATCTTTCCAAAGATCAAGCGTTCCGTTACATAAAGGAAATATTAGAGGATCGCAATAGGAGAGATGTTGTACTATATCCACAAGAGAAAGAAGCAGTTTCCAACACAGAGCATTGGTCATCAAAAAGAATAAATGAACACTACAAAGAAAATGATAATGATTTTCCCCATTTGAGTGGCAGGAACATTACTATTGCCATAATTGATGACCTTAATGACGAGGTATTGGATCACTTGAGGAGTGTGCATGGCATTGAAGTGGAAACAGCAGAAAAAGGAGTCAAATATTTCAGCATCAGGGGCCCCAGGTTGAGTTATGGATGCTGCATCAATCACATCAACAAAAGTCACGCCTTACAATGTGCTAAAATTATTGGCAACACAGCTCCTGATAGCGAAATTCTAATAATCTTACAAAACAACCTTGAAGAATTTAAGTTGGAGCTCTTTGAAATTGCCCTGAATATTGTGAACAAAAAGACTGCCGATATTCTTCTTTTGTCATCTATTGTACTAGACACTGTTGACTTGAAATACATCTACAATATTAGTGCACATTTGACCTGTCGAATACTTTTATGTGCTGCGGGGAATGAAGGCAAGAGAGACCGTACAAGCACACTCTGTTACCCACCACGTACAGGTAATGTGATCGTTATTGGGGCGTGTGATCAACACGGTAAAAGGTGTTCTTACAGCAGCTGTGGGAGGCAGGTGGATTTCCTGTGTCCGGGGGAGTTCAGTTGTGCTGTGGGTGCAGGGACCTGCTGTTCAGCATCAGCAGCAGCTGCTTTAATTGCACTGCTGCTTGAGTACATTGATATGGAACTGCATACAGCACAAGAAGTAGAAGTTTGGGTTTCAATGAAGGAAGAGTGGAAGCCTCAGGCACTATCAAAACTAGCACGTAATACCCACCTTATGAGAGCTTTACTTTCTAGCAGCAAACTGCGTTTATGTTCAGGCACAAAACATGCCATTGATGAAGGATTTGGAATGATGCTTATCGACAACCTTGTCTTGTTGACTCCAGGTGGTATCAGACAAGTGATAGCCGACTTTCACACAGATCGTCATGTGTAGTCTGCTAGGTATGATTTGTTACACAATGAGGAACGGGCCATGACATTAACTGAGAGCACCACTATATCTCGGAGTGAATGCTTATGAGATGCAGTGAAGCAGTGACAGAAAAGCTTTGTGTCTATATCTAAGCCCATCCAACGTTTAACTGAAAAAAAATGCTCCATTTGACTGGACCTCCGGCTGCCAATCTTCGTAAATGTTTGTTGTCGGCCCCCATCCTTGCTTACCCTGATAATTCAAAACCATTCATCCTAGACTAGGCGTAGGGGCGATCCTTTCGCACATTCAAGACAATGGCACTGATGGTGTAGTAGGGTACAAGTTGCACGCTTAGCAGGCAGGAACAAAAGTATTATGTAACCCACAAGGAATTGTTAGCTGTAGTGGAGTTATGCATCATTTTCGATCCTACTTGCTGGGCTGGAAATTAACCTTAAGGACAGAACCTTATATCTCTGCTATTAACTCTGATTCGAATTGCCGACCCTGATCCGAGTGCAACCCGTTCAGGGGAATAAAAATGTCATCAACCAGATTTTTAGACTGTTGTGGCTTGTTGGTTTTTTATGGCATATACCTCTACCCCTCTCGTGAAGTGATCAGCAACCACCAAAACATTCAACCATCATGTGTTTCTGGTAGGGGTCTCGTATATTGACGCACACAATCTGCATGGGGTAACCAGTCTGGATAGTGTGCAATTCTGCCTTAGTGTAACCTGGCCAAGAGAACCGTTCTTTTAGTTGCAATAGTACCTTTTCTTCTCCCAGATGCACAGAAACAGCTCCTTAATGCAAGTATTGAATGACCTCAAGTGCGGTTTAGATGGTAGTACAAGTTGAAGCCTTTCTTTGTTCTCATCTGAGAAGCATCTCCAGAGTACTGCAGGTGAGCATATCCCATAGTTGTAACAGAAGCCGACTCTCCCTACTTCAGGATTCGACAATGTCAGGCTCTGGTACCCTGCCTCTTTGAACAGCTTCTAGAACAGGCCGATAGTGTTATCTTCAGCTTGCATACGACAAACTTCATCTAAATTGCTTGTCTGAAAAAAACAAGGCGTGACAGCACTTATTGCACACGTCCTCATCTTTCCCACACAAATTTACCTCGCCCACATTGCCTGCACGGAATGCATTGGTATTTGGGAACCAACGGTAAGTCATATTCTTGGATTTTTTTTTTCCAGCCGACACGCCAATTGCCTGCCCCTCCAGTTCCTTAAAGTTTTGCATCCATATCAACGAATTGTGGTAGAAAGTCCCATACAACACCGTACCATCCTCAGGATAACGTGGAACGGTTGAACAGGATGTTACTCAGCATGTTAGCTACCGTTACTCACGACCACCCGGGTGATGGGAAACATTGTATTTGCAAAGTGTGCTTGGCGATAACTCAAAGCTACCTGTCAACCTTATGTACGGCTCAAACCAGATAGAGGAGAAGCCTGTTGCGGAGTACGCCCATTATTTAAAGGAGGGTATTCAGGCTGCATATGCCCTCGTGAGAGAACATTGCAAGGCTGAGCATTGAACCCAAAAGGCTATCTACAACGAGAAGGTCCACGGGAAAGCTTTCACTCCTGGAGAACTGAGTATGGCTACATTCACCAGCTGTTTCTCGTAAGAAAGCTATATCACCCTTGGAAGGGTCCATTAAACGCATTGGGGACTGTGCGTGCAAGATTAAAGGGCGTAAGGGCATAAAACTCAGTGTGTGCATTTAGACAGGGTGAAGCCATGTGTAGGGAGAGCAGTGCGCCACCACCATTACCCAGCCGTGCAACAGACAGGTCATACCGACAATTATCCACAACCTGCCATACAACAGCCGGATCATCAGCCCGCTACCTCTACTCTTACCTGATGAATTACTAGACGATGGCGATGAGCAGCCCACCGAAAATGAAGACCAGGGGGGATGAAAATGTGCCTGATGTTCCAATTCAAGGCACTTCAGTTCCTGATCCCACCCCACATGTACCTTGGTACCCGACAAGGGGCCGTCGAATTGAATTCCAGATCGCTATGGACCATATCTGCAACATTGAATGAAGGGAGTGATGACATCATCCATGCAGCATAGGATAGTCGGAGCAGCACATATTACAAGTCTGCACATTGAACCTCTTGTGACTGATAGACATACACGTATAAGCCCTATTTTGTATGTATAATCGTGTGACATTCTGTACTGCTGGTGATTCGTTCTGTGGCTACAAAGTTATTACATGTGTACATGATTTTGTGGCTATACACTTAGTGGTCATAACTGCTGACAATTTGAATGCATGTATTCATTTCCTTTACTTCTGTAGCTTCTCCCATGTGAACCAGGGTAGCATGCTAAGGGAGTATAAAGATGGTCTCAGAAAGGCTATTCTTAGGAATAGTATGTTGTTAGGATGCCTTTTGCAAGACTCACTCATTATTTGCAGCTGTTATTTGATGTTAGTCACTAAAGTGCAGTTGCATTGCTATAATAAGGTACTGAGTGCATGAAAGGTAGCAGGTGAATTTCTACATGATGTTAAGACTATTACTGCAATTAAAATAGCACGTAGTGACATTGTAGCCAGGTAAGGTATCGTACCGAGGATACGTTAATGTATATTGCATATTATCATGTGAGCAAATATTTACTTTTCTGTTTCAGAGCCCCAACCATAGCGCCCTTCTAGTAGGATGATCCGGTATGAGGAGATTGCAAACTTATCAGAGAACGAGGACGGGAAAGAGGATGTGGCCAAGGCGACGGAGAATGGGATGGTGTCTCCTATTATACTGAGACTATTAACAGCAATGCTTATGGTATATGCTTGTTTAAGGTCTGGGAACAAGACTTTTGCACAGCTTCCATGGTATTATACATGTATGTCCATTACGTAACAATCGTATGAACAAAAATGCATGAAACAAGTAACTAAAAACATTCTCTATGAGAAAGTTGGTGGTGTATAGGATTTGAAGGTGTAAAAAGCAAGGAAACAAGGGCCTAACAAAGGGAAAAATGCAATAGCCCTATATTTAGCACTTTTGTAGGGTATCATGTTATTCGTGTGCTAAATATAGGACTATTACATTTTATCTTATTGTTAGACCCTTGTTTCCTTGCCTTTTACACCTTCAAATCCTATATACCACCAACTTTCTCATAGAGAATGTTTAAGTTACTTGTTTAATTTAACATTCAATTCCGCAACGTATTCTGCCTCTGGTTTGGGGAATAAAGTACAGCGATGCTAGCGGCTGAACAAATAATTCAGCCATCGTTTTGTTTACCAGGCAGCTATTGTTTGGTACTAAAGACGGCAGTTTTGATGCTCATATGCTGGCTGCCAGAGTCAAAATACTTGTCAGTAAGGCCATTCAAATTTGATAAGTTGTTTCTTGGGCCCGGCCCGACCTACTTTGTCAAAAAATGAAAGAATTTAAGGAACATTAGATCACTAACTATAGATTGACCAAGAATTTGTGAGTTAGAATTGTGACTTAAGTCACAAATGACATTCAAACTCTCTATCCCAATGATGTGGCGGATTGTTTACATAGATAAAAAGAAGTGCAAATTGGATAAATACACATGAAATAGTAATTATTTGCAGCGAAGAGTTGATACTGTTGCAGTTTTTTTTTTACTGTTGTGAGGCATTCATGATGTGCCTAGTTATGCATGCACTTCCATTCTTTGACTTCAGACCACACACTGCAAAAATATTTCCCTTGATTGTGTCCGAACAGACTTGACAATGGTACTTGCAAGGACTTTTGCAAATAGCGAATGATTTATTGGCATAAGTAGCAACATACTACGGCGAGTTTTTATTGTAGCATGGAAGAGAAGAAAGAGGGACAATATCATGTGGCAATGACCCCGAGTTTTCCGTACTTGCACCAGGTACTCTGTTATCAAAAGACCTTTAGCAACTGCTTCAGTAAAGTCCGAATGGCTTAATTTAGAGCCTCCAGGGTGAAACTTTTTGTACAGGAGATATGAATCAGTTTCAACAATTCCAAGGATTGTCAGTTCTCCTTGCCGCATATGATTGTTTATATCAATAATAGAAGCTGCATCAAAGTATGTTCCACAACTTTTTCGTTTCACTGTTTTTTTGAACACCTCACTTTGTCCTGTCTCTTCTCCATCCTAGTCCAACCATTTTCCTCCATCGCCGTTTGTTAGAAGGTTTTCCTGGAATGGAGTTGAAACAAAGCACTTCCTTACTTTGTCTCCCCATGCGTGCATACAGGTACTGAGGATTGAGTGGTGAAAAGATCAAGGACACAAGGGAGAGTCATTGTACGGTGATAGTCGCTTGTACATGTACAATGAAACAGTCAGCAAATAGGATTCTTATGAGGAATGCCTGTAGCACTGAGTGTTTATAGGACTATTTTATTGCGTATCCTTTTAACTCCATGCACTTTGCCGAAGACGGCTGCACATTATTGCACCCTCCGATAGTACATTGAAATCATTTTACGACGAAATAGAGAAATATTTGAATTCCTTGTACATTGTGCAGTATGATACACCTTAGTTCTTGTACTGCAGCAATCTTTCATTCTCTACTACGGTTGACTGAATTCCATTCAGTGCCTTCATCCTGCGTGACGTCAACGTTAAAAGGTCCTAATACATCCAGTGTAAATTTGTTTACACCCACAATGTAAATCAGCTAGCTAACTTATTTTAAATACGGGAATTTAAACCACATGCGTTTTGTTTGAGCACAATATTTTGCTCTGAATAGAGATGATGTAAATATATTACTGCTCTGAATATTCATATGAAAAACAAAGAGGAATGCGGAAATGTGTGGGAGTGCATCAGGTGATCTACTCCATTATGTAAACCTCACCATCTTTTTGTTTACTCAGCCAGAGATCATCAACTAAGTGTGGCAGTGAAGATTGAGGCGAAGGAAGTCCGAGTTTTAGAACATCGATTGAAGAAACATGTCACGTAAGCGTCGAAGTAACCGTATGCTTTACATCGTGCGTATGTTAGCGAACTAGTTTTTCCTTCAAAAAGGACGTGAAAACTAGTCATAGCTAGTTAAAATGAACGTGTTGCGGTATAAAAGGCCCTGCCTGGCAGATGGCCGGCTGGAAATGACCAATTTTTAACTGCTAAAGATGGCGACTTCAAGAACGAGCGTTAACTTGAACAGCTTTAAGACCCTTGTCTCCACGTACCTTTTCCCCATAAAATAAACGAAAGATAGAGTACCCTTTTGTGTCAAAACTATTTAAAAAAAATTGGACTATTCCACTCGTATAAATGGCGGGGGAGGGGGGCGGGGACGCGCACGCGCGGGGAGGTTGTCTCGTACCCAGACCCAACGTTTCGCATCAGGATCAAGCGATTATTAAGCGATCAGCGGTGCCACGACGATCACAATGCTTCGAAACAATGAAAACCATTTAACTTATAGCCACCCAGCCTATCAGGCTGACTTTTCAGGTCCGAACCCAGCCTGAGAGGTCGGAAAACACCCCTTATAGTAACACTCATTACTGATAGAATCGTTCATTTAGCGAGCTTGAAAACTAGTAATTGTTGGACCGCAGTTGTACTTCAAACCATCAAACGTTCTTTAGATGCGTACAGCTGTGAAGTCCAACTAGTATAGGGGTGTTAATTTGATGACATACCCGCAACATACATACATGCAGGTACGTAATAAAATGTCATTTTTTGTCACTGTGTATAGTTGAGATGTCTGGTGTGGAAGACTCTTGCATTGTGAGCAGTGATGCAAGTGATGAGGAAGCCGGCTGCTACATTTCAATCCCCAAACCGGTATTGCCTATTTTAGCTCAACAGTTTGACTCGTGTATAAGTAAAAACATTTGAGTCATTAGTTAAAATATTTGTGATATGTCTGTCACTGAATTTATTCAGTGAAATTTGTCCGATTCCTTTTTATTGTCTGGCCTGAATAGTTGATTTGTCTGAGACCATGATTTTGGTATCTAGCATCATATTTAAAGATTAATCAGCAGTTATATTTAGCCATATGTGCTGCATTAATTTATACTTGTATGTGACTTTACATGCTACCTGAATCTATATTATTTTCACTGGCCATCAGCCCACTGACAGCACACCATGTGATTTGGTAATAATAGAAGCTCCATCAGTAACCTTCGATCTTGCTCAGGATGGAGTCCCTGAACATTCAATAATTGTTGTAAGTGATTTGGATTTTCCAGTATCTGCAATTAATTACAGAATGTTACATGTACTTGTTGCATTCAGCCCTCTGTGCAGAACGGGCAGCAAGGTTCAGACCAAACATTTCTCAGTACTCATCACAAAGATATTCTTGATGCTTCTGAGCATGGTGATGAGATTGATGGTCTAGACGTAAGAATCTCTGTACTGGAAGAGAAGAATGAGACTTTGGGAAAAAAGTATGAGACTTTGGAGAAGCAATTTAAGAGGTTGATGGAGGAGAATCAACAGCTCAAGGCAGCTCTTGCAGGACATGGAATTGAGCAATCAAAAGAAGAACAGTTTTGTTCCACAGCAAGTACACAGCAGGTATTTAAGACTGCATTGAAAGAAACAGCTATTGATATGATCTTTTTCAGCTGTGGCGGGATGGATGTGCGCAGGAAGAAGTGCATAGCAGTGTAAATACCCTTGCATTCCAAGAATGCAGTGAGGTAAGTGTCCACTGCAAATAAGCATGCACGTTAGATGTGTTTTGTAATATTTTCCATGTTGCAGTTGCAGGCTATGCATGGTGTCCACATGGCACTAAAATTCATACTGACATGGCATTAGTTAGAACTAAGGATTTAGATACTTACGGAGAGTGTTGGAACTCAGTGTACATGTTTGTTATCGCTTATGAACGAGTATGTTTTGCAGGAATTTTCTCTCGATGCATAACCTCATAATCCTTGCAGGATTTGCGAGGCGATAGTGGTTCAGAAGGGGATTGTGTTGTTTCTCAAGATGCTTCCTGTAACTGCAAGCATCTTGCAATGTACAGCTCACAGATCATTCAAATCAGGTATGTACAAGATACAGCAGAGAACAGAGACGTGATACTTATTGTAAAGACTTAGCTGGTAATTGAATTAGTTATAACGTATCCCTGTCTCAAAATGTGGGGTTTCCAAGAACAGCCTGGATTTGTCTGTTTTATTACATGCTGGTTAATGTCTTGCTGTCCGTAACGGGGTTAATCCCGTACAGTTTTGAAGTTGAAATTCACGGTTCATTTTCGCAATATGGATTTAAAAATTCTACCAATTGTAAGAGCAAACAGTCAACCTACATGTATTTGGCACTTACCATTCGAGGATGAGCAACTTTTATGAATGGTTAAATCAAATTTTTGCGCTAACCAGAGTTAATATACGCATGAGCGGTATTTCGCAAACTATTGAGATACATTATCACTGATATAATGTTGCACTTAAAGATATTTGTGTTATGAAATGCAGTACATCTCTTAGGTAAAGGTATATAATCTTCCACTGATAGTTTATTTGCTAGTAATTGAAGCTTTTACTTTTCGTGGTTAACCCCTTAATTATAGAGGTAAACCCCAGACTGCAAGACATTAAAGAAAGAAATAGTTGATAAAGAATGAAATCTATTATGACTGCACCTTTTCAGCAATCCTGGGCTGGCAAACCAGTGTAACAAGTAAATAAAAGTTTTGTGTATTGAGGAAGTGAATTGAATATATGTGATTGGATGCATGAATCAAGGAAACAAGGTACATTGGGGTTTGTCTGCGTGCTATATCTAAACAGTCCTGTATTTTCCAACTGATTAGGAGGCAGTATAGTGGGTGTAGGTAGGGTTTAACCTCCCTGGACAATTGGTTTCTACAAACATTTAAAAACACTAATTGATTTATAAAGATTTTTGAACTGAAAATTGGTTTTGCAGAATACTTTAAAGACTAAATCATAGGTTTTGTCAATTTGCTAGCTGAATACCTAGGTTATTCATGTTTTCTGAAAATTGGTACTCATGGAGTTGTGATAGTCACAGAGCTATAGGGTCCATAAATATTTTTTACCAGTACCATTTGTTGCTTTTCAATGTACTAAATCACAACATTTTCACTTATTCCAATTGTCATGTTTTGGGAACGTACAAAATATCCCCCGCTTTCGGATTATTAAATATGTGTAGATGAAAATAGGAAGTTGATAGCGTTAACCATTCAGAAGTATAGCAATTCAAACGCGATGCATTTTCATACTTTCATACATTATAACAATACAACATTTTCTCGTAAATTGTCCCATATATAGCAGTACATATAGTGACGCAAGTAACTAAACTAAACAATACATCTAAGCATGCAACATCAAGCTATTAACCATTATGTGATACAATTAAAAATGTTAACCAGACACTGTAAAAAAAAGGTATTTGAACAATGGACAAATTGTCAATGCTAATGATGAATACCTATGGAGAAATGCAAATTGTGCATTTAGACTATTAAATAGATTGATAGTGGTAAATATTTCATTTAACCTTCCCCTCCCCCATCCCCACCATTGACAGGAATGATTGTATTTGCAAATTATAGAACTATTACAATTTAGTATCCTATCAAAACCACTGTACCAGGACTGTACAAATAGTTCCTTGCTTTTGCACTACCCAATCCTACATCCAATCACTATTTTGATACCATAGGAGCCCATTGTATTGCCAATGAACTCAATAGTACATAATTTGTCCCAAGCTGCATTATATCCAGCAAGCCTGAGGTGAGGTTTTTGTGCTTTTAAGAGAGACTTCAAATGAAAGAATGAGAAGCCTTGTCATTTTAGAGGTACAGCATGCCCATTCTGTGGTATCTCCCAGACCAGGTGGAATTGTCGTTTTTAAAAGTTCGTAATGCTGCAAAGTAATATTGGGTAGATTAGCAGTAGGTAGTGTTCGGCATCCATATATTATTCTTTAAAGGGAACGTACTTGCTTTAAAAACTATACTTACTGCTTCCCAAGACAACCCAGAAGGATGTTTTTGATCCTGTTTTTGAAATATTGAAATGTTTTCTTTGCGGCTCTGTATTGTGTTGAAAGTGTGGTTGCCGAACACTCCCTACTGCCGAACACTCCTCACATTACCCTAGGATTCAAATGTCATTGCCCTTGCTTTTAGACACACACGGTTAATTAATGGGACACACATTGCTTTTTATGACTCAAGACAAATAATTATTTAACAATTGTGGTGCAATAATAGAAAAAACTAAGCTGCAGTTTTGGGGAAAATATAATTACATCTGCAAGAAGTATGTAGTCATCTGGTTGGTATCAATATGCTGCATCCAATCTAATAGTTACTACGGTTTAAACATTTCACTCTGTTTAGTTTTGATAAATACCTTCCAACAATATTTACTGCAAGATATGTTGTTTGATGACATTTCGGCCTTATACTGAAACGAAGAAATACCAAAACTGCATATTTTAATGGAGTGCAAGCTGTGTGCAATAATAATTTTTGGTGCAAAATACAGTAATGGGAACACTTCATTATAGTTTCAAACTCCTGCTTAGAAAGCCAATCCATATACACATATAACACCCTAATTGCTGAGTCCTGTTAATTATCATCTAATCTTGTCAGCTGCTCTTAGATTTACCTAGGGTTCGATTTGCATTTGGTGTAGTGTATTTTCCATCCCCTTTTTTTGTTTGTTAGCTAACTTTACATTGCTGCATTTTTCTTGGTATGAGCTTCTTTTTGCATTGACCTGTACTTATTTATGTGATAAAGCAATGTAAAAAGATTTGATTAGAACTTCGCCTCCATTTATTTCCCCCTTTAATAGACACAAGCACAAAATAAGCACCAAGTGTTTGTCAAATCAGCCACTGATAGTAGTGTGATGTGCAATTGTATTGTACCACATTGCAAATCAAGAAGTGATCTTAATGGAGATGGAGTTCTCATTGCCATTTTGGGACCTCCCTGCAAAACAGGACGGAGTACCAGAAAAGAAGTATCATCTTAAAACGCACAGTGCCTACAAATGTACAAGCTGATGCATGTGAGTCGATGCTTTTAGAATTAGCGTACCAGAGAGCACCTGGAGCAAAGTACTGTCTTCTTCAGACTACGTTTGATAATTCCAGCATGTTGGTTAATCCAGGTGTCACAGCAGAGGCCATAAGCTTTCTCATCGCAAACTGGCCACATTGGAAGATAGGCCACAACCTACACACTCTTATAGTGATTATCCCGTATGGAGGGAAGTACAAGGTAGACGAAGAGAAGGCTGTTAATGAAGCAATGAGATCTGGCATCATAATAGTGGCAGCTAGTGGATGGGGTGGATTGGGAATAGCATTCCCAGCCAAACTAGGTGCAGTCATTAGTGTTGGTGCAACCCAATGTGATGGCACTTTGGCTCCGTTTTCCCCAGTAGGCAGGGAACTAGATTTTGTTGGCCTTGGGTCATTGAAGTTTGGAAGTGTCTTCAATTTTGGCACAGGCATCAGTACCATTGGGGTTGCTACAGATCTTGCTCTCCTGTTCCAGCACTTCTCATGCACTCAAAGTACACTTATCACATACATTGGCACCTATGTTGTGCGAGAACTTCTTGAAATCATAGCAGGTAATGTCTCTGCAACTGGCAAGGATGTGATGGCTATCATTGATCTTCCCGAACCCCAAGTGAGGCGTTACATTACGCAAATATTATGTCGTCGAGATAGAAGAGCAATTTTATCAGATCCAATGCAGAACTGATGCACTTTTGAACACAAAGCATTGGTCTTCAGAGAATATAAATAAACAATACAAGAAGGAACATAAAGATTTTCCACATTTGAGTGGTAAGAAAATTACCATTGCCATCATCGATGAAATTAATGAAGCTTTTTTGCATCACTTGAAAGACCATAGTGTTGAAGTTCACGCAACAACAGATGGTGTTAAATATTTCAGCTTCAGTGGCACCATGGTGTGTACTGAATGCTGTGCGAAACACATCAATGTAGCTGGTGGGCATGGCTTGCAGTGTGCAGCAATTATTGCCAATACAGCTCCTAATTGCACCATTCTAATGATTATGCGAAACGACCTTGATCGTTCTGAGAAAGTGGCCCTCAGTATTGCAATGGAACAGGAAGCGGATATCCTTATGTTGTCATCTGTCACGACAGACACTGTTCACTTGGACTACTTGTACAATATTAGTGCACATTTGAGCTGTCGAATTGTCTTATGTGCGGCAGGAAATGAAGGCAATTGTGACCGTACGAGCACAATCTGTTACCCTTCACGTGCAGGAGATGTAATTGTTATTGGGGCATGTGACCGCTATGGTAAAAATTGTCCTTACAGCAGCTGTGGGAGGCAAGTTGATTTCCTGTCTCCGGGGCAGTTCAGTATAGCAGACAGTTCTGGAAGAGGAGGGACCTGCTATTCAACATCCTGCTGCAGCTGGTCTTATTGCACTGCTCCTTGAGTACATAGATCAGAAACTGAGCACGGCAGCTAAAGTAGAAGTCTGGGTCTCGATGGAGAAAGAATGGAAGCTTCAGACTCTACCAAGTCTTGCACGCAATACCCATCTCATGAGAGATCTTCTATCCAGCAGCAAATTGTCATTATGTCAACGCATTGAACATGCTGTTACTGAAGGATTTGGAATGCTTCTTATTGACAACCTTGGCATGTTGACTCCTGATGGTATCAGTCAAGTGATAGCTAATTTTCACACTGAAATTAGTTCTTGTCGTGAATCTCAGCAGCTCAGATGTGAATGTAAAGCCAGGACAACTCTAAATCATTAACAGATGAAAAACACTACTAAAGGCTATAATGACTGCTTACAAGATGCAGTGAACCTTAAAAGACGTTTGGAGCACTGTGATGGCTTCATTATTCCAACAACAATGGCTTTATGGTTCCTGTATTTTGGTTTGATGTGTTGTGGCATGCAGCATTA
The DNA here is from genome assembly GCA_013339895.1 of Ephydatia muelleri. NCBI lineage: Eukaryota > Metazoa > Porifera > Demospongiae > Spongillida > Spongillidae > Ephydatia > Ephydatia muelleri. Next base: position 2,808,838 of record JABACO010000017.1, read on the forward strand.
TTGGGTGTATGTAGGATATGTGCACAATATTTACGTGAGCATAGCCATGTGCACAATTGTGCTCACGTAAATATCGTGCACATATCCTACATACACCCAATAATGCTGCATGCCACAACACATCAAACCAAATGTTGTTGGAATAATGAAGCCATCACAGCACTCCAAACGTTTTTTAAGCTTCACTGCATCTTGTAAGCAGTCATTATAGCCTTCTGTTAATGATTTAGAGTTGTCGTGGCTTTACATCTCATTTGACTGGGACATTGAGCTCATGCTGTTTTACGTGTAGTTATTGTTTCCATAGTGACGAATTGTTTAGACTGATGCAGTGGTGTTTTGTCCTTCTATTGCTGTAAAATGTATGAAAAACAATGAATATTGTATGATGCCACTTGAAACTGGGAACGTTATTACTGCATATACATGCAGCGCATTGTCGAGTAATAATGTGAACACATTGTTGCAGCAGCATGTATGTGCCAGTTTGACCTGAGATAAATCCCTAAGCTGCTTAATCTGAGAATAAGGAAAAAAGGTTATATGACCTATTTCTTCGACTGCAGTGGAATTTCAATTTTTGGCATCATAATATATAGGAACTCAACATGCACAAAGAGTAGTTGTCAAAAGGAATACTAACTTGTAGAGATATGTGCAACAATACACAGAGAGTCAGTGCATCAAATCAGTGAGCCTATACAAACATGTGCAACAGCAGTTTAATAAATGGAATAGAATACATGTGCATGTCACAATGTTTGTGAGTCATCAATACCAGACAAGTTTATTGTATGTCACATACATGTATAACCATCTGGTATGTGCAAGTGTATACTGTGTACTTGAGTGTGTGAAAATATGCCATTACGATGATGTACAGGTCCATGCATGTGTGCAACAATGCAAGCGTGTGCAAAAGTGTGAGCCAGCACGAGCTCACGCATGTTCATGCGCTGTAAAAAAATAATCACCCGAAATCATTGCAATCGTAGCCGAGTGGGCGTGGCAGGAATAAGATCTTTTTATGACGTTTCGAGAGTTTGTAGTCTCGTACCCACCCCCACCTTTACGTATTTTTTTCTCAACGCACAAAGCGACGATTCATCTTTCTCTAGCGAGTGGGAGACGGAGGTGGCTCGAGTTGTTGCAAGTGCTAATAACCAGAGGGGCCTTGCAAATGAGGAATTCAACGAGTATGTAATGGATCATGGAACAGCTAGAAATGATCATCATCACTGTATCAATCTTGAAAAGTTATTTGGGATCCCATTTGCCCAGCAGCAGCGAGTTAGGAAACGAAATTGCTATATCAAATATGTGTGAAGAGTTGAACAGCCTTTTGGAATGCCTCCGATGTATATTGTCCGAATGGGAGGAGTATCTCAATCACCCATTCAGTAGTGGGAATGACTCGTATAGTGCCCCTACAAGAGCATCATCTGGACCAGGAAGACCAAGGTTTGACATCAGTGAGCAACAGCTAATGTACCTTCATTCGATGGGCTTTACTTGGGTGGAAATAACGAACTTACTTGGTGTGTCACACATGACTATCTTTCGTCGACAAAGAGAATTTGGACAAGTTGAAAGTGTGGGTGATACCATTGATTATGATGAATTGGAATTGGTTGTTCAACAAATTCGAAGGAGTTCCCATCACTGGGTCAAACGATGGTTTGGGGTACACTGCAATCTATGGGGTATCGTGTCACAAGGGAGAGAGTATGAGAAGCAATAAGAACCGCAGACCCATGCAATCAATAATGCTTTGAGATGGAGAGAACTATCTGCCAGGTGCACATACTCTGTACCTGGACCCAATTCTTTGTGGCATATAGGTGAGGTCAAGCATGCATACTGTGTATACATATACATGTGCATTTGGCTTCTTTGATATGTATGCATGACTGTGGCAAATAAAGTGTCTATCATATGGACACTCTTTTCGGTGTGGTTATGCAATGTTTTTGATCAACTGTTATGCATTTGAGATTTTAGGCTTAGTTTGTAACAATAGGGACTGTAGTGGCAGTGGGCACTCACTTTATGAATTATAACTATGACCTGAAGTAGAAATCGGCAACCTAAGGCTTGCTTATACCTTTAATAATGTGTGCAATTTGTATACACCCTGCAGATGGGCACCATAAACTTATTCGTTGGCGGATGGTCACACATGGGGCAATCGATGGAATTAGTAGACTCATCCTCTTTCTCCAGTGTTCAACAAATAGCCGTGCCAGCACTGTTTATGACCTCTTCCTTGGTGCAGTTGGTCAATATGGTCTTCCTTCATGGGTGAGGACTGACCAAGGCAGAGAAAATGTGCAAGTTGCACGACACATGCTACGAAACCGTGGTGTTAATAGGAGGTCCATCTTTGTAGGTAGTTCTGTGCATAATCAATGGAAGGACAGCCAACATCGTGCAACTTCCTTTTTTTTAAAGGCTTTTCTACTACATGGAATAACATGACCTTTTGGATCCATGCATCAATGAAAAACACCTATTTGCATTACACTACGTCTATCTCTCACAGATAAATCGTTCCCTGAAGCAGTTTAAAGAAGCATGGAATTGTCATGGATTACGTACAAATCAGCTTTTCATAGCCGGTCTGCTGATTACTCAGGGCTTGATGCTGTTGATCTTTTTTGAAGACGTTTCGGATGAGTATGGAGAATCTGAGAAAGGTGGAAGTCATAATGAGGAAGCAGTTGACGACAATGATATCATGGAATTTTGGTAATACATCCATTTGTTTCGGCTGATGAGCCTCACTCATATTGCTACAGCACTCAGCAGGACAGCCAGAAGCTGTCAAATCACTAATATCAAAGAAGCTGTTCGTTTCTGATGTCTCGGTAAGTAGGTACTCCACTACAAAGTAAAGCCAACTCTACAATGCCCTCTGGCTGGAGTTTCTCTAAACTGTTAGCCATTGGCAACGCACAGCCAATCGTAGGTTGAGGAAAGTCCTTAGCAGGACAGTTAGCTGTTTTCAACTCAGGATCAATCACAGGTTGAGGTAAGTCAACTGTATCTTCGGATTGCTCATTACCATCCGTGATGGCCTGCATTGTACCCGACCACGCTTCATTCAAAAGTACCTGCTTTCGCTTAATTTTTTTTTCAAGCGCGTGCCAGATAGCTGCAGGATATAGCGCTTAAGGTGACAATGAACTAGCTGCTGTTCTAAATATGAATACTATTTGATTATGCGCTGAAGTAATTAATAACAATTGATAATGATGTATAAA